>JAPXFY010000021.1:69601247-69683747 GCA_030674185.1 Monoplex corrugatus | reverse complement strand
ATGTGACATTCTGTAAAAAAAACTATGAGATAAAAGCAAGACTATAAAAAGAGGCTAAAAAAATTAAAATGTAAATAAAAACAAGACGTAACACGAAGACACTTATACTGATAAAAAGCAGTCTTGGGGTATAATACAAGATCCAAAACAAGTGCGACTGCCCGCGCCCAAGCAAATAGGAACCAGAAGAACAATGTAAGCGTGTATTTAACAAAACAAGACAAAACAAGCGTAAATTTTTGTTCAACCGGCCTTTGTCAAGCGCGAACGCACAGTCACAAACAGACCACAAACACCAAACAACGGATAATAAAAACAGGACTAAAAACTTCCCTGCTGCCTCGTCCAGTGGATAAAAAGGGACCAAATGGAATGCCCATGTCTTCATGAGCAGTAGTAAGAAGTGGGGAGAGGGGAGGCAACTATGATGTCAAAGGGGAAGTGAGATGAGTTCTGCAATTTTGAGAAGTGGACATGCCATATCGGTATTGCCCTGTTCTGAAGAAGGCACAGGGCAAGAGCCAAGAGGTAAGGGAGTGGATTGTGCCCAGTGCAACGAATCAGGTAGACTTGGGAACAGGAAGAAACATGAAATGGCATTTCTGAATTCTGTTGCGCAATGGATTACTTATGGTTAGTCATTAGCTTTTTCACATCGTAATGCTAGCCCGCTAGTGTTCTCATGGAGAACCGCAGGTGCCGGAACGCTAGGGGTATAGTGTTCAGCAAGCTCGTCCTGACAAAGTAACGCAAGGATTCTAGCGTCTTGCGTTAGAAAATTCCTACGTGAAGCCAGTTACGGTCTAATGGAAAAAAAACCTCTATTATAGTATCAAGTAACCATTTCTAAATACTATGAGAGTGATTTCCCGAGTAAAAAGCCTATTTGAAGAATTTTTCGGGTGCGAGAACAACGTCACCCGAACCGCGTGCTTCACTGAAACAAAGGCAAAATGGAGCGCCCTGCGAATGCACGATGTCGCTGTTCACTCAGGATTGTGGAATTCTGTGTGTGTGTGTGTGTGTGTACTTTTCTGAGCTTCTGATCAGATGATACAAGTCATGGAGAATTGGTGTATCTTTTTTCTGTTTTGTTTACATCTGCTGAATAGATGAAATGCTTGTCTGAAATGCTCCTCAACCATGATATTTCATTGCACAAATAACATCAAAGCATGTCTGAACAAACCTTATACTGTAGATATCCTAAAAGAGGATTAAAGACCTTTCTAACCATACCCTACATGTTGATGTTAGTCATTTGGGGCGCCTGTGAAAATTAATTGAAAGTGGCCTAAATATGCACGTTCCAAGGAAAGTAGTCAGTGGCAGCTGGCACGTCTGCAGGGAAGTAGGTCAAATAGCCAGCTGACGATGCCAAAGTGTTAAGACCATATGGTTTGCATGTTCCAGTTTATTTATGAGATGGGATTCTGTCTTTCCTGTCTATGGTGCTGGTATTGTATAGAAGCCACAGACCTTTCACTCAGATGTCATTGATTGAGTGGTCTGATTGGTTGAAGTGATTGGGGATAGTTTTATCCCTTTGATGACGGATATCAGCCAAGTGTTATTTGAAACGTGTATCAAGGGTGTGTCCAGTTTCACCAATATACAGTTGGGAACATTTAGAGCAGCTGATCAAGTAGACAATGTTATAAGTTTGACAGTTGAAATGTTTTGTAATTCTCATATGAGATTTGGGGCCTTTGACTGTGGTGGCTGAGCACAAGAAAGGACAAGTCTTGCATTTAGGTTTGTTGCATGCAGAGGTTCCTGGAGGTTGGCTGACTGGTTTGCTGAGATTTGAATGCACCAGCAAGTCGCGGAGATTTGTGTCTCTCTTGTAGACGATCAAAGGGCGCTTGTCAAAGGTTTCACCTGTAGTGGGACTGGATCGCAAAATGTTCCAGTTGGACAAGATGATCCTTTTTACGAGGTGCATGGACGGGTGGTAAACTAGACTGAGGACTGACCGATCCTCTGTGGCAGCTTTGGGCTTAGAATGGAGGGCATTTGGCCGAGAGACAGAGTTGACTTTTTCCCGGGCTTCATTGATGACCCTGAGTGGGTAATGTCTGCGTAGGAAAAATCTAGTCATTTCATCTGCTTTGTCCTGGAAATCATCTTCATCTGAGCAGAGGCGTCGTAGTCTCAAGAACTGCGGGTAGGGAATGCTGTTTCTGGTGTTGGAAGTGTGAGGTGATCGATAGTCCAGATAGGAATGTGAGTCTGTAGGTTTGTAGTGGACTGTATTGACTAGTTGTTCAGATTGAAGAGAAACTTCGATGTCGAGAAAGCATATGGATGTGTTTGAAATTTCATATGTGAACTTGATGGATGGGTGAAACGTTTGGACGTAATGGATGAATTGCAAGAGTTGGTCATGAATGAGGGATGTCATGCCAATGCAGTCATCAATGTATCTTTTGTAAACTTCAGGTTTGGGTTTCTTGTATTGTTGTAGGATTTGTTCCTTCAAATATCCCATGAACAGACAGGCATAGCTAGGGCCCATCTTTGTACCCATTGCGACTCCGCTAACTTGCGAGAACGTCTCATCAGCAAACGAAAATGTATTCATTGTCAGGACCAGCTCCACAAGTCGGACGAGGGATGAAGTAGACAATGTTTGATCAGGTCGTTTGTCTAGAAAATGCTGGAGAGCTTTTAACCCATCAGAGTGGGGTATGCTGGTATACAAAGAGGTCACATCCAAAGTGAACAAGTACTGGGGTTTGAAGGTGTGGTCTTCATTTATCATTTGAATCAGATTCAACGTGTGGTTAGTGTCTTTGATGAAGGTAGGCAAAGACTGGACTATAGGTTGCAAAATGTGGTCAAGAAACTGAGAAATATTTTCAGTTGGGCAGTTGCAAGCTGACACGATAGGACGGCCAGGATTGTTGGCTTTATGTATTTTGGGAAGTAAATAAAAAAGTGATTGGACTGGAAATTGTTTGATGAGTAGTCTGGCAGTGGGGAGCAGCTGCTTAGAGGTTATGAGATTGTTGATAAGTTTGGATATCTTGGCATGATTGGTCATGTGTGCAGGTTTGTCCAACTTTTTGTAGAAAGCGTGATGATGGAGTTGTTTCTGGGCTTCCTTTATATACAGATATCTGTCCCAGACAACAGTCGCACCACCCTTGTCTGCTGGTTTGATGACAATGTCGTCTCTGTTTTTGAGGGAGTGTAGTGCGTCACTTTCTTTGGTGATGTTGGAATATTTCCTGGGTCACATGTTGAGACAGCCTATTTCTTGGTGGCATTTGTTGATGTAATGTTCAACTTCAGGAAAGGTGTTGTGAGGAGGTTCCCAATGAGCAGGCTTATGGAAAAGTTTTGTAAGTAAGTCAGCATCTGGATTCAATTTTTGTTTGGGAGGATGTCCCAGTACTGCCATCCAACGTAGAGATCTGAAAAATCGTTGGCAGCTGTTCATTGTTTGGTATTTGTTGGCAGATGGTTTCAAAGGGACAAATTTATGGCCCTGTGTTGTTGATCAGGGCTGGGTTGCTGACAGGTGTCAGGAGCAGTGCAGAAGGGTTTGTAGTCTTGTTCAAGCTAATTAATTTTTTGTCTTTTATGGTTCGCGTGTGTTTGTGTAGTGACGCATTGAAATTGATGGTGGTGGTTTTGATGAAGAGACTGAGAGTTGGGTTTAGTGTTCTGCTTATTTCCGAACTGAAGTATTTTTGTGATTTGTCAGCAATGGACGATTCACAGGAAAGACAGAGAATCCCATCTCATAAATAAATTTGGAACACGCAAACCATATGGTCTTAATGACAAATCATAACTAATCCATTGCGCAACAGAATTCAGAAATGCCATTTCATGTTTCTTCCTGTTCCCAAGTCTACCTGATTCGTTGCACTGGGCACAATCCACTCCCTTACCTCTTGGCTCTTGCCCTGTGCCTTCTTCAGAACAGGGCGATACCGATATGGCATGTCCACTTCTCAAAATTGCAGAACTCATCTCACTTCCCCTTTAACATCATAGTTGCCTCCCCTCTCCCACTTCTTACTACTGCTCATGAAGACATGGGCATTCCATTTGGTCCATTTTTATCCACTGGACGAGGCAGCAGGGAAGTTTTTAGTCCTGTTTTTATTATCCATTGTTTGGTGTTTGTGGTCTGTTTGTGACCGTGCGTTCGCGCTTGACAAATGCCGGTTGACCGAAAATTTGCGCTTGTTTTGTCTTGTTTTGTTAAATACGCGCTTACTTTGGTTTTCTCGTTCTTCTGGTTCCTATTTGCTTGGGCGCGGGCAGTCGCACTTGTTTTGGATCTTTAAACATACGGTATTCTCTTGTGTGAAATCTCTGTCTGTCTGTCTGTCTGTCTGTCTCTCTCTCTCTCTCTCTCTCTCTCTCTCTCTCTCTCTCTCTCTCTCTCTCTCTCTCTGAGTCCTTCAAATATGCTGAATGCAACAACTCCAGGAGAGTTACCATCCATACTTCCGGTGGCTTTAAGTGCATCCGCAGTTTCAGAAAGCAAACAAGGCGCCTGATTTTCACTGTGATGTGTTTGGGATTTGGCAAGTTTATCTAGGGGCATAGGTTCTTCCATTGTGACACTGACTTGTGGCGATTCGTCACTTCATTGAGAAAAGCGTGGTTAGTTTGTCCCCCTTCCCTGCCCATCTCAGAAATATGGTATGAAATGTCTGCACAGATGGCCCATGTTCCGGCTTGGTTATGATGGGTGGTGCACGAACTAGAGACTTTCTCTGGTCAGAATGCTGAGAGAAAGAGAGAGGGGGAGAGAGAGAGGGAGAGAGAGAGAGAGAGTTCAAACAGATAGACAGACAGACAGACAGATGCTAGGCGGGGCTTAGTTGTAAAAAATTCTGTGGAAGCGGGACATATACTTACTAGAAAAGAATACGAACATACATTCTAAACGTACTCGTAGCGCCTTTCTTGTTGTAGTGTAAACATACATGATACATCGAGGGCATAGATGCTAAAGTTATGACTTTGTACACTTAAATATGTTGGCTGAAGCTGTTAGTCCGAACGCCTGTGCCAATAGTAGTAAATATGCTGTTCGTACTTTAACACACGCTGTCTGGCCCACACTGTGCAGTCGTTCTGTTTCTCCATGGTCTGCATGCTTCGCCCTAATAATGAGTATGAATGTTGAATATAATTGTGTTTTCTTAAGCTAGCAAACACTGATACGGCCTGCAGATCTATAAATGTGTGCATTTGATATTCTGCGTCCGTTTTTGTTCTTTTATCTACCCGGTGGTACCATCATGGGTTCTGCAACTTTGCCCACTACTACACACCCTTACCCTGCTAGCTCTTTAAATGTTCTTTAAGTTGAATATTGCCCATCTGCAAAACCACAAACCCTTCCTAGTGCAGAACACAGTGAAACAGGAATGTAGTCTAGTTGATTATGAGTAGATGTCGTGCCAGCAGGCAGCAAAAGTGTGTGTGGTGTTTTACAGTGATTTTATCGTGGTTCTATTTGATTTTATGCATTGAATTTTGTATCAGTTTGTTGCTTTTAAATCCCGACACACGGTGATGTAAATATTTTTTTAAAATTTTGAATATTTTACCAGATAATCTGATTTCAAAGTTTTTACACCTACTTTTCATCATTTTAATTCCGCCGCACAAGTCGGACATTTTATCTGTGAACTGTGTTTACATTTTAGCCTACTGTTTTCGCCCAACGCTACAGCTTTCCCAAACCTTTGTGTTCTCTGCAAGTATCTTCCTCTCTTGACTGGCTCGCAATTATGGACCCTTCTTTTATAAAACAAATTGGACTGACACTTTTTAAACACAGCAAGTGCTACCTCGGTGGAGGCATCTACCAGCGCATACGAACACTGGGGCTGTGTCCTAAGCCCCGCACTGCGCGATCCTGTTGTGGTGGACGTCTCCACCGACTTTGCCACAATCTGCCTCTTGCTGTGCCAGTCCGACACCACTCTTCTGCTTTTTCGTCTCCTCCACTGCCCCTGCACTCGACCTTGCTGCTGCAAACTTCGTCTCCTCCTCTGCCGTCTTCGCCTTCGCCTTCTCTCCCGCCAGTGCCGCCTTCACCTTCTGTCCCGCCGGTGCCGCTTTCGTCTTCTGTCCCGCCGGCGCTGCCCTCGTCTTCTGTCCCACTGGTGCTGCCTTTGTCTTCTGTCCCGCTGGTGCCTCCTTCGTCTTCTGTCCCATCGTTGCTGCCTTCGTCTTCTGCCCCACTGGTGTCGCCTTCGTCTTCTGTCCCGTCGGTGCTGCCTTCGCCTCCACCTCGGCCGCCGCATTGTGATAAACTGAAACTATGCCTTTTTAACGCTCAGTCAACATGCACTAATGGCAAAGCTGATCTCATTGCTGACTTTATCGCAGATGAGCATGTTGACATTGCTTTTATCACCGAAACATGGCTTAACCCCCTTGGTCATGAACCTATACATGTGAATCTCACTCCGAGTGGTTACAGGCTTGCTTCTCTCCATCGCTCATCCCGAGGTGGTGGTATCGCCATCCTCTACAACGACTCACTCCATTCCCGCCTGTCTTTCTCGCAGTCTCTGCCTTTCTCCCATCCTTCTTTCGAGCACGTTGAAGTATCCTTCCAATCCACCCCTCACCCCATCACCTTCTCCTGTGTCTATCGACCTCCACCTAGCTCTGCCAACAAGCTCACCACATCCATGTTTCTCTCTGACTTTGATCAACTTCTTGATTACTACTGTCTCTTACCTGGAAATCTCATCATTCTAGGTGACATCAATGTCCACTATGACAACACTCACCGTTATGACACAAGACATATCATCAACTCTCTGTCCAATCACAATATGACTCAACACATTTCTGAACCAACCCATCAAAAAGGTCACATTCTTGACTGGATCATTTCTCGTGATCACCACAATTCAGCTACTGATAACTGCTTAGTTCTTTCTACCCGTCTAACTTCAGCCCTTCCATCTGACTACTCTGCAATTCTCTGTTCTCTTGACATTCCTCCTCCTTCCCGTACCATGCGCACAGTGACTCGACGCAATCTCAAATCTATCGACCTCTCCTCATTTTCATCTGATGCCTTCCGTCTCCTTTCTGAAAAGTCACATAACCTTGCTGATGAATTCTACACTACTCTCCACCATCTTCTGGACACTCATGCTCCAGCCACAACCCGTCTTTTACCTGACCGCCCCCTACCCCCTGGCTCACTCATGAGATTGCCTGTGCAAGACGTACCCGCCGCAGAGCAGAGCGCCGCTGGCGCAAAGCCAAACTCACTGTACATAGGCAACTTTTCCAAGCCTCTAAAACAAAAGTATCCACCCTCATTGCATCTGCAAAAACAAACTATTTCCAAACCAAAATCCTGAATGCCTCTTCTTCAAAAGAACTCTTTACAACCATGAATCATCTCCTTGGCACACGAAAAGATTTACCTCTCCCAACAAAACACACAAATGAAGAACTCCCATCTGTATTCTCCAAGTATTTCACCACCAAAATACAAACTCATCATGACAGGCTCGACAGGACACCCTGTCAACCATGCCCACCTGACCCTTCCTTCTCTGGCACACCTCTTACTACTCTTACCCCAGTCTCACAAGAAGAAATTCTCAACACAATCAGATCCATGTCGTTCAAAACCTGCGAACTGGATCCTCTTCCAGGTTCTCTCTACTCTGACTGTCTCCCTACTCTCCTCCCATTCATCACTGACATCATCAACACTTCTCTTCAAACTGGAACTGTCCCAGATTCTTTCAAGTCTGCTATTGTTCACCCTCTCCTCAAGAAATACAATTTAGACCCAAATGAACTGAAAAATTACCGGCCTATCTCTAATCTCTCTTTCTTGTCAAAACTGCTTGAAAAGGTTGTCCTCAACCAACTGAACTCTCACCTGTCTGCCAACAATCTCCTCAATCCTTTCCAGTCAGCCTACCGCCAGTGCCATAGCACTGAAACTGCCTTGCTACACATTCTCAACAATCTCCTCCTTGCAACTGATAATGGCAAAGTCTCTCTCCTCACACTCCTTGATCTGTCTGCAGCCTTTGATACCATTGATCATGGTATTCTCCTTTCTAGACTTCATCATACTTTTGGCATCTCTTACATTGCTCTCTCCTGGTTCACTTCTTATCTATCAAACAGAAAACAAACTGTTCTCATCAATGGCACTTACTCTCAACCTGCATACCTGACCTGTGGTGTTCCACAAGGATCTGTCCTTGGCCCTGTTCTTTTCACTCTTTACACCTCCCCCCTGTCCACCATCATCAACTCCCACTCTATAAAACACCACTTCTATGCTGATGACACCCAACTTCAAGACAGTGACTCACCTGACAATATACAGCGCCTCCTGACTCGCACCACTGAGTGTTACTCGGACATCAAAAATTGGATGACATACAACAAACTTCAACTAAATGATGACAAGACAGAAGCTATCCTCATTGGCACCCATCAGAAACTTTCTCAGCTGCCTCCTCTTTCTCTCCCATTATGTAACACATCAGTCCCAATTTCTGATTCAGCTAAAAACCTTGGTGTCTGCATTGACTCTACCCTCTCCATGAACAACTTTGTTTCTCAAACTGCCAGATCTTGCTACTATCACCTCCATCGTATAAGCCTGATCAGGAAGTATCTCTCTGTGGAAACAACTGCAAAACTCGTTCTCTCCTTCATAATGTCTCGCATTGACTATTGCAATTCACTCCTGTCCGGTCTTCCTGCCTCCACCACTCACATCCTACAGCGCATTCAAAACAATGCTGCACGCCTTGTACTCAAAAAGAATAAAGCTGACCACATATCTCCTCTCCTGGCACAACTTCACTGGCTCCCTGTATCAAAGCGCATACAGTACAAACTAGACACCATGTGCTACAAAAGCCTCAATAACGCAGCCCCCCGATTACCTGTCAAGCCTACTTGAGATCTATCTTCCCTCACGTACCCTCCGCTCTGCCTCCGATCCTCTGACTTTTCGCTTTCCACGCACTAAGCTCAATACCTATGGTCCACGAGCCTTCTCTGTTTCTGGTCCATTCTCCTGGAACAAACTTCCTCTCTCAGTACGTCAGCAACCTACTTTTGTCTCCTTCAAGTCCGCTCTCAAAACTCACCTTTTCTCCTCTGCATAAAATCCTGACCTCACTCAATCCCCTCTGCAGCCTGTCTCCACTCGGAGGGGAATCACATTGCAATATATAATTGTATATAATATGCTCTCTATAATTTTCCATTGTTTTTATTCTTTCTCCCCATTTATAGCCGTGTGTGTGTGTGTGTGTGTGTGTGTGTGTGTGTGTGCGTGGGTGCGTGGGTGCGTGTGTGCGTACGTGCGTGTGTGTGCGTGCGTGCGTGTGTGTGTGTTTCAGGGCTTAGATTTGATTTTATCAAGATTTTGCGCTATATAAATATTGTAATTATTAATTATTAACCTACTACTCTTCTTCATCGTCTCTGTGGCAATGCTGATTGATGTATTTGACCCTTTGGAATGGGGATGTACACCAAGTTCTGTTCAGATGTAAAACTCTATCATGCAGAGACTCCGAGCAAAGACCAAAGTACTCAAAGCTTCTTGTGGGAATTTCTCCTCGAAGATGATTGCGCACCAGCTGCATTCACGCACAAGGACATCCAGCACACCACTGACCAATTTGCTGCCTCTGCAGACGCTCGGCCTTACAATTAGCCTCAGCAACACAAAGGCTGTGTTTCAGGTAATACCGTTTCAGATTTCCCGCGATTCATCTCCTTCAGTTGTCAATAACCAGGAAATCAAAACTGTATGGCCACTGATCCGTCAATTCAATGGGAGCGCCTGTCATTGTTTTGGGTGGTGTGCACACTGGGTGATTTTGTTTCCCTGTAAGCTACCGAACACAAACACGACGTGCAGAATCTTTACGTGAGTGTTTGATGTTCTGCGTGCATATCCATACAAATGGGGCTCAGGCGCGAGTAAGCCACACATATGTTGACCTGGGAGATCGGAAAAATATCTATCGTGCCCACCATACGGTACACAAGCTGGTTCAAACCTAGACCTTCCAATTGGAGTCACAGTGTCCTAACCACTCGACCACTCTGTAGATGATTCAAGGTACATGGTAAACTGACTGCATGACAGAGAATCAGTTTAGGGGATTGAAAACAAAATGCCCATCACGGATCCTGATCACAAAACAGGCAACACATCATCAGTGAAAAGATAGCAAGACGTTCTGGCATCAGCGAAACTGTCAGCGATATGAGGAAGTGGAGGCACGTGAGTCATGTCTTCAAGATGGACAAAACCAGCCACCTTAAAATCGCTCTATCATGATCACCATCTAACAAGAGAAATGGGGGCACACCAACAGGCTTCTGGCAGTGCACAGTTCATCAAGATATTAAGAAACCCGGAAGATGTTCAAAGAGCTGTTTTTGGATGCTTAGGGGCCTTGGGGTTGAAAAAGCTGTGATGTGAACTTATTTTTGACCCTGAATGAAGAGAACCAAATATCTTTGTGATTCATCAATATCCGAAGACATCCTTACTCAAACTCACCTTTTCTCGTCGCAGTGAGCGTGGAGTGCCAGGCAGGGCTCCAGATCCATCTTGGCACGTACAAGGAATGCCAGAGGTCACAAGTTCTTCCACATCGGGAGGCACGTGTATTTTGTGCGTGTTCAGCAAATCCGTAATGAAGGCCACCTGATGTGTACACAGCTCGAACAGGGTTGTCCACACATTTTCAGTTTTGCGACCATCCGCGGCCAACGATCTGCAAATAATAACAAACTGCAAGCAAAGATGAGTTAATTCGTTAATGTTCAGTATTTAAGTCAACAATGAGGGGTTCTGTTCTTCGTATCAGGGAACAGCACAAAGCCATGCCACAAAAATGAAAAGCTGTCATGTTGGTCTGTCTAGGATACAGATCTTGGGGCATATGCTTGCTGGAAGAAAGGGGAAAGACAGCTTCTAATGCCCTCCTTGCCATGGTCTATCGATCTTTAGGTCCCTTACAAAGAAGGAACATGATCCTAACATCTTCCATGAGGTGTCTATCAATGTTTACATTTTTTAGCAAGAAGACCCTACCATCTTCCATGGAATGATCTTATCAATATTTACGTCTTCTACAAAGAGGGAAAGAATGTCCGACTGCCTTCCATGCAATGGTTTATCAGTCTTCAGGCATTCTACAAGCAATGAAACAAAGAAGATCCTAATATCTTCCGTGGGGTGTCTCTCAATTTTTATTTCTTTTGCAAAGAAGGAAAAGAAACTCCTACTGCCTTCTGTGCATTAATCTGTCAATCGTTAGGTCTTTACATTTTATAGAAAGAAGGTAAAGAGGAACCTAACGTCCGCATGGAGTGGTCTTTTAATTTTTAGGTCTTCTACAAGGAAAAACGAAGATCCTACCATCTTCCATGGAGTAGTCTATAGTCTATGTATCTTTAGATCCTCTACAGATAAGGCAAAGGAGATCTTACCATCTTTCATGCAGTGGTCTATTAATCTTTATGTCATCTACAAAGAAAAAAATCCAAACGTCTTCTATGGAGGGTCTGTCAGTCTTCAAGTCCTCTGTAAAGAAGGAAATGAACATCGTTCCGTCTTCCATGCAGTGGTCTATCATTGCAGCGGTCTGTGTATCTTTAGATCCTCTACAAAGAAAGAAAAGAAAACCATAAAGTCTTCCACATAGTGGTCTATCAGTCTTTAAGCCCTCTACAAAGAAGATAAGAAGATCCTACTATGTTTCATAGAGTGGTCTATTTATCTTTAGGTTTTCTGCAGGGAAGGAAAAGAAGACCCTGACAAATTCAAAGACTGCTCTGTCCATCTTTAGTTCTCACCAAGTTAAGTCCAACATAATTAAAGCAGTTGGCCTCGTTTCACTTCATCTGTTTCAGTTTTCTCAAGATAGTGGCAGTACGCTTGAAAAATTCTTCAACTAACGTTGGAAATGCCCTCCAGTGGAAAACGATCCCAAATAATCACAGTATATTACACAAGCCCGTGCGTAAATCCTACACGCTGGCAAAGTCTTAAGGATCTGCCTATTTGATGGGTTCTGTAGGACAATGTCTGTCCTTGAATCAGTTTACCACTGAAACAAAACTAGGTTACATTGCAATGAAAGGCAATTCTCTATCAAAAGACCTCAGGCTAGCCCCATAAAAACCATTGCAAAAGCTTTTGAATTGACCAGAGTCGCTTTAATCTGTGCAAAGCCTGATCAGTGGGCTTGTGAATATCCAACAAGTTTGAAGCAGTGCTAGTGAAAAACGGGAAAAAGGTAATTTGCATAGCAGTTCACACACAGTACACATCACTGTTTCAGTTATACTCTTCATATGATGTCCACCTACCGTCTTCACTGTATAAAGGAAGATCTGACAACTTTTGTCTTCTGAAACCATTTTCTATCTCTAAATTGACTGTTTCTTTGAACATTGACTGATTTTAGGTTGCTTTTTCAACGAGCAATCAAATGAAAGACAACGAATTATATACCTAACTAAATGGCAGAAATTCAGGTTTGTGTAATCCAGCTATTATCATCAATTTGTATAAGCTACTCTAGTAGGATCACCTAGATTTTAGGATAATCACAAGGCTGGTTCCTGGTCCCCAGCACTTTATTCTTTTTCGTAATTTGAAGACGTTGACTTTTATAAAGGTTACTCAGGTTATTTCATTTTCCCCCAATTTATTCTGTTGAGTAAATGCTCTGTTTTGTATGCTTCTTTTTCTCTTTGTGTCTGCGCATCGTTGCAAGGGAGACAACATACTTTCCCACTTTAGGGGTTGTAACAACGTGCCCCCATGTAATAACTGTCACAAGATTTCTCTCCCATGCACTGTTAGGAAACTTCAGAGATCTCGTCCTTCGTTTACGCAGAAAAGCTTTCATGCTTCGTCCGCAGTCCACGGAACAGCACGATTAGGTGAAAGATTGACAACGATGGAGAAACCTTGCACATACATGGTATTTTTAAAGGATTGTCTAAAAATGTGAAAAGCACGAAAATAACTGAATATAACTGGTTGGTTGAAAAACCACACATACCTGTACTGTTCCATTTCCACACAATCATTTTGGAACAGTTTGTCCAATAGAGTCATCCGCCGGACTCTATGCATGATGGCATGATGTAAGCATGTCTTGTCGTATGACTCGTCAATCACTGGGCTGTCTTCATCTTGGGCCAGGAACTTTGTTGGAATGATGTGTGGGTAAAGCTTGTACAGCTCGGGGAAAAGTTTAGTCGTGAAGTCACCCACGGGCATCTTGGTCAAGTGAAACCACAGTTTTCTCGCCTGTCAGATGGACAATAACAAAGTGTTCTTGGGCAAATACCCAAGGAAACGAAACACATACAGTGATACACACACACACACACGCACACGCACACGCCCACACACACAGACACACTACACGCGCGCGCGCACACCACACACACAGAGGTATGGCAACAAGTTACACTCTATTATATCACCATGCAGTCTCCTTTAGGGAGTGGCCACTTCGCTGCTCGACATTGTTGGCTCCTGTGAGCTTCCTGACTGTGATTTTGACTGAATGAATTTGGGTTTGGTGGTGTTTTGTGCGAGAATGAGTGGTGTGGGATCAATTATGATGAAGATGGGCCAGGAAAAAAGAAAAACGACTGGGGATTTGCAGGACAGATAACAGTACAAGAGTCCTGTCCTGATTTTATTTTGTGTGTTACTAGGTCAGATTTGGATCTTGGATGTGTGTGTGTGTGTGTGTGTGTGTGTGTGTGTGTGTGTGTGTGTGTGTGTGTGTGTGTGTGTGTGTGTGTGTGTGTACGTGCACATTGTTCTGGCCCACACTTTGCAGTCAACGTGTGTTGCTGTACAGTTTGCATACTGTGTCTTCAGTGAGTGGATCATTATTTGTTTGAACTCTCCCCTTTGATCTGTCTAGCATGAGTGACCCTATTAGGAGCACAGTGTTCTTGCCAGCATAGCTGTCTGGATCACGAAGATACACAAGCAACCAACGGTAAGGTTTAATCTTCAGAAAAGCAAAGACCATCAAAAAAAACTTACAGCCTGAACATAACAGAAAAGTTCCCATCCACTGCCTTCAGCATCAATCACAACCACAATCTTCTGCTTGAAGACTGGAGTATTTCAGCACATGTGCCGAGTGAAATTGTCCCACACAGACAAATGTCCATGCCAGACAGGACCACAGTCTCCTCAACACATTCAACAGTTTTGCCTACTGTTCAAAATCAGACTAAATGGCGATGGCCTAATAGAGCAACTGTGGAAGAGCCGTTCTGGGACAACAAACGTGACTTGAAGGAAATCACATCCTTCATTAAGACTTCTGCAATCACATTTGAGGCGTAACATGCTTAAACAAACACACAAACAAACAAAAACAAACAAAACAAAAAAGAAAAGAAACAAAAGAAAAAAAAAACACAAAGAAGATCTGCTTAGATCTGGACCTGGGTCATCAGATCGAGTCAGAAAATATGCAAATGAAGAAAAATGGCGCAATCCACTGGACTTACACGACCTTTATAGGTCATCATTCTTCAACAAGCGTCATTTACATCTACGAAAACAGTCACCAACCTGGTCTTTACGAGTGCAGACATCTTTTCCTGACATGGACTCGCGGTCCGTATCAGCCACGAGGTCATCTGCAATCATCTGGTCCAGAAGGCCTGATTCTGTGGGTTGTACGACCTTCAGAAAATCTTTATGGATTTCCTTGAGAAGCCGCCATGGTCGTCAAGATTCGCTGTTACATTATCAGAATTAGAATAAAAAATGCACAAAAAATAGTAAAAAAAACAAAAACAAAAAACACACAGGCGCAAATTTTTATGGCATGTTAATGGATTTGTGGAGCATGGAAACAAGCACAATTATTGACAGTCTACTGATTTTCCCAAAAGAGAAATAGCCGAAGAACAGTGTGGATTTGTGGAAGGGAAAAGAACTATTAATGCCATATACATCCTAAGAAGTGTCATAGAGAAGTCAATCGAGTTGAATAAAGATTTATATTTATGCTTTGTTGAGTATACCAAAGCTTTCGATTGGGTATGACATGTGAATTGGTCAACCAAGTAGAAAGACTCAATATTGATGGAAAAGATCAAAGAATAATCAGATATACGTATTGGGAGCAAACAGCAGCAATGCGAATAGAAAAAGATAGAAGCTCTTTCCAAAATATCAAAAGAGGGGTCAGGCAGGGTTGCGTTCTGTCACCAGATTTGTTTTCACTTTACAGTGAAACCATTATGAGAAACCTAGAAGAATGCCCTGGGATAAACGTTGGAGGAAGAACGATAAACAACGTTCGTTACACAGATGACACCGTGCTAATTGCAGACAATGAAATGGACCTTCAAAACTTTGTGAATATGATAGAAATAGAAAGCGAAAAATAAAGGTTTAAAGCTAAATAGCAAGAAGACTGAAGTCATGGTAATCGGTAAAAACAAGAAATCCTATCATGCAAAACAACAGCAAATGACACAACTTTGAGACGGGTTAATAAGTTTAAATATCTGGGAACGACCATTTCATCAGACGGCAGGTGCACATCAGAAATAGCCAGCAGGATCAGCCAAGCCAAAACAGCTTTCCAGAAGATGAAAAGCGTTCTTACCAACAAATGCCTATCATTTAACACCAGGAAGAGAGTTCTTGAATGTTATACCGATACAGTTGTACGTATGTGAGGCGTGGACAGTCAACACACAAAGCCAGAACAAGATTGAGACAGCCGATATGTGGTTTCTAAGAAGAATGTTGAGAGTTCCATGGACAGCAAATCTATTAAAGATTCAACGAGACAGTCTTGATGGAGGCAGACACAAGAAGATCATTGATAAAGAAGATTAAAAAAAGACAAGCAACATTTATAGGACATTTTAGAGGGAAAGAGGAATCAGAGCACCAGGTCACAACAGGAAGGATGGAGGGAAAGAGAATCCAGGCAGACCCAGGGAGAAAATATTGGACGGACTTGCAGGGTGGCTGAGGACAGAGAGGGTGGAAGATGTGCTTAAGTGACAAGGGATAGATTCATATGGAGGGCTATGACTGCCAACGCAATGCTTCAGGGCACATGATGATGATGATGATGATGATGATGATGATGAATGATTTTCCTCCAGTTTGGTGACTGTATCTACTTGGAATAAGAATTCGCTCAAGAGGGATTCGTCACACTTGAACAGTTTCATGCGTGCTGTGTCCAATTCTGCCAGAAATGATCAGGTACAATCTCCTTGAGCCTAAGGAAAACATGCGCTGGCAAGACTTGAAATGGCGATCAGGGGAGAGAAGGGGGTGGGGGTGGGCAGAGGGATCAGGATAGGGGAATGAGGGGAGGGAAGAAGTGAAACCAAGATGGTATGTCAAAAACTAAAATCCGAAACCCATAGAACAATAGGAGCAGTGAACAGGCCAGTCATTATGTTGCGGACTGCACCTTGAGATTTGATGTCTGAAGTTCACTCCCAGCCCATGGCATAAAAATGGCATGTGATCAGTCAACGTGGCTGAGTAATTATGCGACAGACTACTGACTGGCAGGTCATGGGTTTGTACCTCCATGGTGAATTTTTTTTAATCCAAGTGAGCTAAGCCAACTAGACCCTTGTGTTTCATTGAGTTGGAGCAAAGGAACCTGGGCATGAAGAAAAACCAAGTGATATGTCATGGGATCAGCACGTGACGTATCAAGGTCACATGGTATGGCATCGCCTCGTGGATAGAGTATCAGTACAAGTTCAGCACGTGTGTACATGCAACACACTGTCGCCACAACTGCGGTACATATGTAGCAATGCACATGTTGACTGCAGACTGTTAGTAAGAAAATAAACAAAAAATATCACACCAAAAACAATATCAGTGAGATATTTTTATCTTCTCACTTTCGTTCATTCACTACAAAATAATATTCACCATTAACCTACTTTCACTCGCTGTAAAGAAACCCAAAAGTAAATGCTTTACTGATATAAGTCTGTACTCATGTAGTCATGGTTTTCCTTTTGTCTTATTACTATTACTGTTGTTGTTACCGTTTTCTGATAATTCATTATTGTGTTGTTACGCTAGTTTCTCTTGTAACAACATGTTAATAACAACAACAACAGCAGCAATGACAAAACACCAACAACAGCACAAAACAAAAAGAGTTTTACCAATATTACACCGCACAGAAGTAGTCATGATGTCTTATTTTGCTGTGGACTCTGTCACCACCCCGTTGTTTTTACAAATCCTTTGACTGCTGCACACACATAGAAAGCAGTTATTAATGTAGTTGTCAGGCGTGAAAGCCAAGTGGTCAAGGTATTGGACTTTCAGTTGGATGGTCCGCCTTCAACTCTGCCTACCTAGCGCCTGCTAGGTAAAGAGTGGAGATTTTTGACAAGTCTAGGTCAAGCCATGTGCAGACCTGCTAATGCCTGAACCCCTTTCGTGTGTATATTCACGCAGAACATTAAACAGGCATGTCAAAGATCCTGCAAGCTGTGTCATCAGTGTTTTGTGGTTGATGGAAACAGAATCAATGACAATGATATTAGATTCGAAAACGAAACAATCATACATAGATTTGATTAACAAAGGTATTTTCCGTATTTCTGATCTTATGAAAACAGTTGTCACTCTCTGACTTATGATGAATTCAAAACTACACATGGCCAACATGAATTTTTATGACCTACTTTGGAATAATTCAAGCCATTAAATATATTAGAAACATGGACATAATATACATAATAACAGTACTGTAAATTTAAAGATGTCCTTTCAGCAATCCACAGAGGAACAAAGCGTACTACGACAAACTAAATTGGAAACCAAAGTGGTGCATTTGATATATGAACAAAACAGTGTCAACTATATTATGATGAATTGTCCTGGCAAATAAATTCAAATGACCTACTGATATAGCAAAATACATTAGAAACATGGACATAAAATACATAATAACAGTACCGTAAATTTAAAGAAGTCCTTTCAGCAATCCACAGAGGAACAAAGCAGTACTACGACAAACTAACCGATTCCTGGTCAAGACCAAAGTGGTGTGTAAATGAACACAAAACTGTCAACAATAACATGAAGGGTTTCCTTGCAAAGATTCAAATAACTGATATCAACAAAGATCATGTGACAACACAACATGAAGGCAGTCTCCTTTGTATGTCCAATAAGTCGATGAACAAATATCATGTGACAACACAACATGAAGGCAGTCTCCTTTGTATGTCCAATAAGTCGATGAACAAAGATCATGTGACAACACAACATGAAGGCAGTCTCCTTTGTATGTTCAATAAGTCGATGAACAAAGATCATGTGACAACACAACATGAAGGCAGTCTCCTTTGTATGTCAATAAGTCGATGAACAAAGATCATGTGACAGCACAACATGAAGGTAGTCTCCTTTGTATGTCTGGTAAGTCGATGAAGAAAGATCATGTGACAGCACAACATGAAGGCAGTCTCCTTTGTATGTCTGGTAAGTCGATGAACAAAGATCATGTGACAGCACAACATGAAGGCAGTCTCCTTTGTATGTCTGGTAAGTCGATGAACAAAGATCATGTGACAGCACAACATGAAGGTAGTCTCCTCAGTATATTCAATAAGTCGAGGAAGGGGTTGACAGGCTTATCACTTCATGAAACAGCTCTCGATTTCTGGCAGAGAGAGGACCAGAACCCTAAAGGCAATGGCAGATACAGCTGGAAGGAGATCCAGTTGGATCTGATCAAGGAGGAACAAAAGTGAACTTCATCAGGCTTAAAAACTCCCCTATATCTTGCCGGTGTCCGGTAGCTAAGGAAAACTTGGCCTCGAAACACATGATCACCTTAAATGCGCAGGTTTGAACCCAGGTGGAGAACAAATTTCAAAAAATGAAAAAAAAGGCAGCAGAAGAGCATTCAGGAACTTTAACCTGGATGCACCTCAGCCCCCTTAGAGTGTCGGGAGCTAAGGGCCCAAACATTTGCTTGATGGAGGTTTCCTTTCTGAGGACCATCTGTCCAGCTCTCCTCAGAGTTTCTTGGTACTTATATGTACTGAATGTGTATCGTGTACATTTCAGAATGCTTGTAAATGTTTTGTACCATGTATTTGAAAATGATGAAAACAAAGCAACAAGAAAAAAAAGAGCTAGATAGGCTGGGGACTTCCGTAAAGTTTTGAACAGGTATCACCAACATCAGAAACTAATACATGTATACAAGAAGCAGAGAACAACCTCAATATTTATACTACTTTATCAGAGAAGGCAGAAATCTCAGCCATCAGGTCGCTCAAAAATAGAAAAGTCCCTGGACAGGGCAACCTCAGCACCGGGTTATTCAAGATAGGCCCAGACCTAGCAACCACAATGCTTCAGCCAATCTGTACTATTATATGGTATAGACAGAACATACCACTCGACTGAACAGAAGGCAATAAAAATTGTCTTGAGTAACTGCAAAACCTGTCGCGGAAGCACTCTTTTCATTAATTCCAGACAAAATCGAAGCAAAATGCCCCATTCTATAAATCTAAGACGCAACACACAAACAGATAAGAAAAGAGTCGGGTTCCCGTAAAGGAAGAGCATGTGCTGAACAAATTATTCACCCTGTGAAATAAATTCGAACAGTGCACAGAATGGAAGAGACAACTTTACGTCAACTCTGTAATCTTTGAGAACGCTTTTGACAGCATACATAGAGAGGCAGCCTATGGCATATGTTCCAAGCATATGGAATCCCACAGAGGATTGTTCCTCTCGTCAAAAGCTTTCATGCCAACTTCATTTATACAACACAAAACATGAATACAATTTCAAAGGGAAGACAGGAGTAAAAGAAGGATGTGTAATGTCAGCATTGCTCATCAACAGGGCCATAAACCGGGTGATGAGATGAATGACTAAGGACCAACTAAGTGGCACCAGGTGGAATCTCCTTTCAACACTGGAAAATCTTGACTTTGTTTGTAGTCGACCTAGTACTGGTCTTCCACACTCACTAACACATGGAGGAGATAACATCCAATCTCAGTATCTTCACACAACAAGTATGCATGCCTAAAGATCAGCTAAAAAAAACCCAAAGGTGACTGTACTATACAACCTAAACACCTGTCGATTCCAAGTACATGTAGATGGAACAGACCTATCCACAGCTGAACAGTTCACCTACTGGCAGCATTGTCAGACACAACACAGGATCAGATAGTGACACCAAGAGCCGTGTCAACAATGCCAGAAATACCTTCACAATGCTAAACAACATGCAGATGTCCACCCAGTACAGCCCCAACATCAAGCTGAAACTTGCCCCAGAGCTGTGTCTTTTCCAGCCTTCCTTACGGCTCTGAATGCTGGAGGACGACAGAAAGCGGTAACTTATCGAGCTATCAATCTGCCACACAACGAACCTCCAAACAATCACGCCGATCATTTTCTGGCCCAACACCATCTTTAGCCAACCGCTACTTTAATCGTCAGTGCAGTCAAGATGATGAAAAGACGATGGAGATGGACCGGGACCGGATATATCATCTAAGAGAGCAGAACATTATCAACCAGGCTGCCTTTCACTGAACACCAAAAGGAAGACGTAAGAGAGGAAGATTTGAGAACACTTAGCTGTGAACAAGAGAAGACCTTAAGGCTCAGAATCACAGTTTGATTACAAAACAATGGCTGGCCCAGAACAGACAGAAGGGGAGATCCTTGTTTCCATACACCAACAACATAGTACGCTGTTGGTATGTGTTATCTTGTATCTTAATGTTTCATTTTCACATCTGTCTGCCTGTACTCAAACATAACGAGACATTCTGCGTAACTTTCCTGTTTCTGAAAAGGAGAAATGAAATGAAACTAAAGTGTATTTGAAACGAAATGAAAGTTTCCAGTGGTATAGATATTGGCCATGGGCCAACTTACAAATCTGCCTTGGTACTTTCATCATCATCATCAGGTGCCCTGCCACATGGCGTTGGCGACCATGGACTTCCAACCATCTCTATCTCTCGTTGCCCCCAGCATTTCCCCCACCCTCTTCATCCCCAGTCACTCTGCAAGTCCGTCCAGCATTCTCTCCCTGGGTCTACCTGGTGCTCTCTTTCCCTCCAGCTTTCCCGTTGTGACCAGGTGCTCCAAATCCCCCTTCCTCATAAAATGTCCTATAAATGTTGCTTGTCTTTTCCTAATCTTCCTTATCAGTGATCGACTTGTGTCTGCCTCCATCAAGACTGTCTCGTTTGTTTTCTTTGCTGTCCATGGAACTCTCAACATTCTTCTGAGAAACCACATCTCGGCTGCCTCGATCCTGCTCTGGGTTTGCTTGCTGACTGTCCACGCCTCGCATCCGTACAAGAGTATTGGTTCTATATAACATTCAAGGACTCTCTTCCTGATGTTAATTGATAGGCATTTGTTGGTAAGAATGCTTGTCATCTTCTTGAATGCTGTTTTGGCTTGGCCGATTCTGCCAGCTATTTCCGATGTGCATCTGCCGTCTGATGAAATGACCGTTCCCAGATATTTGAACTTATGAACCTGTGTCAAGGTTGTGCCATTTGCTGTTATTTTGCATGAGGGGATTTCATGTTTTTTTTATTGATCACCATGACTTCAGTCTTCCTGCTGTTTAGTTCCAACCCCTTACCTTTGCTTTCTGTTTCTAGTATATTCACAAGGTTTTGTAGGTCCCTGTCATTTTCTGCAATTAGCACGGTGTCATCTGCGTACCGAATGTTGTTTATCGTTTTCCTTCCAACCTTTAATCCAGGGTCTTCTTCTAGGTTTCTCATGATGTTTCGCTATACAGTGAAAACAGATCTGGTGACAAAACACAACCCTGTCTGACTCCCCTTTTGATGTTTTGAAAAGAGCTTATATTGTTTTCTATTCTCATTGCAGCTGTTTGTTCCCAGTACATATTCCTGATTATTCGTAGATCTTTTCCATCGACATTGAGTCTCTCCAGTTGGTTGATCAATTCATCATGTCGTACCCGATCGAAAGCCTTGGTATAGTCAACAAAGCATAAATACAAATCCTTATTCATCTCAATTGACCTCTCTATGATAGTTCTTAGGATGTATATGGCATAAATAGTTCCTTTTCCCTCCACAAATCCACACTGTTCTTCTGCTATTTCTCTTTTGATTCTATTCCTTGTACTCATCATGATTATTCTTAACAGGATTTTTGTTACATGACTCATCAAACTGATTGCGCGATGGAGTTCGCATTCCATACCCCCTGTCTTTTTTGGAACTGCAATGAAAATTGATTTTGACATGTCTTTGGGGATTTTTCCAGTGTCATAAATTTCATTTAGGAGGACTGTTATTTTTTCTATGCCAAATTCCTCCAGGGCTTCAATCATCTCTGTAGTAATGTTGTCTGGTCCTGGGGCTTTTCCTGGTTTCATCTTTTTCAGTGCTGCTCTAACTTCATCTTTCATTATGGGTGGTCCTTCAAAGTTCTTTTTTATAATGTGTTCTTCGTTTCTGTCATCCTCAAAAAGGTCTTTAATGTACTCTCCCCATCTGTCTAATATTTTGTCTTTTTCCATGATAAGCGTGCCATCTTTCGATTTTAAGCAACCAGTTGATGTGCATGTATTTTTCCTGTGGACAATTTCTTCAATTCGTCTGTACATACCCTGAGGATCCATTTTGTGTCGTTCTTCTATCTCTTTGCATTTTGTGTTCAGCCAAGCTTCCTTAGCTTCATTGCACCTATACCTGATTTCTTTGTTTATCTTCCTGTATATTTCCTCGTTTCTCTTTGCCTTCCTCCTTTCCTCCATCAGGCCCAAAATTTCATTAGTCATCCAACTCTTTTTTGCTTTTCTATTTGCCTCAGGGATTTCTTCACAAGCTTCATTTATAGAACTTCTCAACTTTGTCCATTGTTCCTCACTGTCACCAACGTCTTCCATAGCACTGAATTTGTTTTGAACATGTACATTAAATTTTTGACGTATCATTTCATCTGACTTTAAGAGTTAAAGCTATGACGCTGCAAAACAGTTCAAACGAAACAACTGAGACCACATGTGCGATAGAAGAAGAAATGACATTTGTTCTTGAATACATGCAGGTGAGTATACATATTCAAGGGTGTTATGTATCTCAAGGAAACAAACAAAGAATTTTTAAAGCAACAACAGCAGCAATACCAATGACAAATAATTTGAGAATATCATAAAACTGTACAAACTGGAGTGAGAAAGAACAGCTCGAATGATTTTGATCATGTCTTCTCACAAGTGCATGCACATGTTTGAATAAGAATAAATATAGATATACTAATACTTAACATGAATAATGCACTGTTCTACTCTCTCTCTCTCTCTCTTTCTCTCCCCCCTCTGCCTCTCTCTCTCTCTCTCTCCCTCTCTCTCTCTCTCCCTCTCTCTCTCTCTCTCCCTCTGTCTCTCTCTATCTGTGTGTCTGTCTCTTTCTCTCTCTCTCTCTCTCTCTCTCTCTCTCTCTCTCTTACACACACTAACACACACACACACACACACACACACACACACACACACACACACACACACACACACACACTGTGTCTCTGTCTCATCCACTGCTCTCCATCTTCTCTCTCTCTCCACCTCCTCCATTTCCCTTCCCTAAATGGACTTTGCTTTTATGTTTGTTTATATTTACGTATGTCAAATAGCAAGGACTAGATGGCAGACACGTTCAGGAGAACCAACTGCTACTACTGTCCGTGGGCAAAAACATGTTATAAAAATTCAAATTTCCCCACTTGCTTCCCCCCTCCCCCTTTATCTAGCCATTCTCTGCTTTCTCCGTCTCCTCAATTCCACCCTTCCTATCGCTGAATACAAAAGCGTCTTGTTACCAGCACACACACGCACGCACACACACACACACACACACACACACACACACACACACACACACACACACACACACACACACACACACGCATGTCTCTCACACACACATAAACGCCTTACACGCATACACACACACACACACAAGCATGTCTCTCACATATACATATAAATGCCTCGCGCGCGCGCACACACACACACACACAGAAGCACACGTACATGCATGTCTCACACACACATAAACGCCTTACACACACAAACACGCACACACACACACACACACACACAACACACACACAAGCATGTCTCTCTCACATGCACATATAAATGCCACGCACACACACACACACACGCACACACACACACACGCAACACACACACACAAGCATGTCTCTCACATGCACATCTCTCACACACACACACAGAAACACACACACGCACACACGCAGGCACGCACTCGTCTTATATATACAGTCAGTTGGAGTCATGCGAATCAAGGAATCGGATAGTGACGTGAGTTAATTGATTATAGCATATACGAGCCTTGACAATTTGTGTCTGTGTGCCTGTGTTGTGTGTGTGTGTGTGTGTTGGTCTTAATGTGGCTATGACATCAGAATGATGTAATCAGCTTTGGAAACGACACGCCGTGACACTGGTCCACCAATCAGATTATGCCACATTTATCAAATGAATATGTAATGAAGCCCCCCACTCCACCTCTCTCTCGCTTTGCGCCTGCGCACGTGCGGGTGTGTGTGCGTGTGTGCGTGTCATGGACCGCTCTATGGTGTGTGTGTGTGTGTGTGTGTGTGTGTGTGTGTGTGTGCGTGCGCTTTGGGTGAACAAAATAATTCGCAAAATCGTTACACCAACTCGTGGTGTGGCGTTTTTGTTTCTTATTTATTTATTTATTTATTTCATTATACATGTGTATTTTTTAAATAGAGGCGTTCTGTAGCTCAGTTCATATATTGGCCTAAAATACCATGCACATGAATATCAAGACAAGGGGCACACAACTTACCTGTAATAAAAATTCTGTCGCACCATCAGTCGAACACACATGAAAATCATGCACTCGATGTCAATTTCACATTAAGCTGCGTACTTACGGAGCACAGCTGAGACGGTAGGCTTATCGACACTTATCGACACTGTCAGTCAAATCAATAATCCCGGGAACAGGAGAGTGAGCGATTTTATGGCAGATGACGAGGGAAGCACAACACTGACAAACAAAACTGCATGGTGCCTTACTCCTGTTCACAAACCGAAAGACACCTTACACGGACATAATAACCTTGTTGAAATTGAAGCATGTAAAAAGCAGGCCATAGTAAACAGTAACGCGCTTGCAAGCAAAACGGCGATGTGCCTTACAGCAAAATATATGCCTATTCTAACAAAGGAAACGTAAAGCCACACGTAGATCGGTAGGTGTCTTGGGTTCGATTCTGCCTGGGTCAGCCTACCTCCCATCTGGTGGGTAAAGGGTGGAGATTTTCTCAATCATCTTAGTCAATGTGCGCAGACTTAGGTGTTTTCCCTATTTCTGCGTGCATAAACACACGAACGGTTTAGGCACCAACAAACTTGTGAAGGGGTTTTAAGTATTATCATGGTGCTAGTGCCTAAACCCTGTTGTGTGTTCACGCAGGCAGAGCATCAAGTATGCGCGTTAAAGATCCTGTAAATCATGACCATATCTGGTGGCCTGTGGAAACAGGAATACACCCAGCATGCACGCTCTCTGAAGACGACGATGCAGACAATGCAACAACATACCGATTGTTCAGTGTCACACCTAAGCCTGGATAAAACAACGTACATATGATATACGCATGCACGAAAACATTGAATGCTTAATTATACTA
Source organism: Monoplex corrugatus (assembly GCA_030674185.1). Taxonomy (NCBI): domain Eukaryota; kingdom Metazoa; phylum Mollusca; class Gastropoda; order Littorinimorpha; family Ranellidae; genus Monoplex; species Monoplex corrugatus. Next base: position 69,657,940 of record JAPXFY010000021.1, on the reverse strand, counting down.
AAAACAAAACACCCACCCACCCCAAAAAAGTAAACAACAACAAACGACCCCCCCCCCCACACACACACACACACACACACACACACATACAAAATAAAATGAAACCAAGCTTACCGAGCTGAACTAGAATGTTCCAAAACAACCAGTGAGGCATAGAAAACGACGGTTCATCACAAGCAAAAATCATTTGCGTCTCTAACTATGACAGCCGCGTTTGACAAAATGAAACAGAGCTTACCTGGAAAGTGTTCTATGCCTTACCGGAATTTATCTCTAAACAACAAGGGGGGCGTGTAAAATGGTGAAGGAGCACTTACACAAATGAGCGGTAGGGAATAGCACTTTAAAACTACCACCGCTACCTGAGTTGTGCAGGCGATTGCAAAACCAAAAACCTATCAGCAGGTAACACCCTGGATTTTCCGTCAGTGCCAAATTTAGCTTTACGGAATAGGGGTACAGATAAAGAGAAAAGCGGACTTTAACTGCAAAGGGTACTTGGAAGCTGGATTAAGTAGAGATAACGGTATAAAGATCAAGGCTATACCTTGACATCGAAATCGAAGAGGGGTAATGTAATTATCTCAATACAAAAAACAAAAAAACAACAAAAAACAACAACATGACACTGAAGTCGAAGAGGATTGTGATATGGTAATTACCTCGATACAGAACAACGACAAAACAACAACAAACAAACAAAAAAAACATGACACTGAAGTCAAAGAGGAGTGATATGGTAATTACCTCGATACAGAACAACAACAACAACAACAACAAACAAACAAAAAAACATGACACTGAAGTCAAAGAGGAGTGATATGGTAATTACCTCGATACAGAACAACAACAACAACAACAAACAAAAACATGACACTGAAGTCAAAGAGGAGTGATATGGTAATTACCTCGATACAGAACAACAACAACAACAACAAACAAAAAACATGACACTGAAGTCAAAGAGGAGTGGTATGGTAATTACCTCGATACAGAACAACAACAACAACAACAAACAAAAAACATGACACTGAAGTCAAAGAGGAGTGATATGGTAATTACCTCGATACAGAACAACAACAACAAACAAAAAACATGACACTGAAGTCAAAGAGGAGTGATATGGTAATTACCTCGATACAGAACAACAACAACAACAAACAAACAAAAAAACATGACACTGAAGTCAAAGAGGAGTGATATGGTAATTACCTCGATACAGAACAACAACAACAACAAACAAACAAAAAAACATGACACTGAAGTCAAAGAGGAGTGATATGGTAATTACCTCGATACAGAACAACAACAACAACAACAACAAACAAAAAACATGACACTGAAGTCAAAGAGGAGTGATATGGTAATTACCTCGATACAGAACAACAACAACAACAACAAACAAAAAACATGACACTGAAGTCAAAGAGGAGTGATATGGTAATTACCTCGATACAAAAAAGACAAAGTTGTGCTGTGACCGTCCAGTGGTAGGGGAGTGAGATGGTAGAGACCTCAACCTCTGGAGGCCGGCATTGTGAGTGAGGTGCTCATCTCCTCTCCCTGGCTGCTTTACCTTCCCTAGCACTGAACAAAGTCAGGTACCCACTGACGGCTGGGTACACTGGAGGCTGCACGGACAGGTGAAGTTCCCCGGGCATGATTTGTGCTCGTGTCAATGTGGGAAGACTGGAAAATCGAGTGATAATTTGGTGTTTATTTTATTACATATGGCTCTATTCAGATCTGCTCGGACTCTGAACGTCTAGTCCTTCAGACGGGGACGAAAAACGAGTCGGACCCGTGTGCCTTTTGGCTGCGCACGTTAAAGATCCCACAGTAGTTGAAAATCGTGAAAAGCAGGGTATTGCCCGGCTGTCTTGATATAAAACATTGGAAAGATTGGTTGATTTCCCAGGTTCCACCCCTTGAAGACCAATTAGCCTTCTTGCCTTTCTGAAGTCTGGGTTTTAAAAAAAAAGTGAATGCGAATTTGAATCGAAGAAGAGGGGATGGACGCCGTCTTCGTGGTGCTGGCCACAGGAAATGTCGAGGTCTCTGCCACCTCACTCCCCTACGACCGCAGGGTTATGGAACTGTCTGGGTAGGACCTCATGACCTGGCCAGCTTATGAATTTATGTGCAGGCTTAAGGCTTGTGCCATGATCATTCTGGATCTTCTCCATCACATGGCACCTGTGACGTTACTGCACATGGAATTCATTCCGAGCGCGGAGACGTCATTTTGAGAAACTGAAACTGATTTGAAGCTTGGTGGCCTGCACAAAACTTTATGCACCAGGTGGTTTTGAAATGGGCAGAGGGAGGGTGGGATCACTGATCCACCATACTGACTTAACCAAACTGACTTGAACAGAATGGTGGGCAGCGATCAAACCCACCAGTTAACTCATGTGTGAAGTTACAATCATCATCATCAATATCATCGTTGTCGTCGTCATCATCATTATCATCCCCATCATTATCGTCGTCGTCGTCGTCATCATCATCATCACCACCACCATCATTATCATCCCCATCATCACCATCATGTGCCCTGCTGTATGACGTTGCTGATCATGGCCCTCCACACGAATCTATCCCTTGTTGCTGCAAGTACACCTCCCACTCTCTCTGTCCTCAGCCACCCTGCAAGTCCATCCAATATCTTCTCCCTGGGTCTACCTGGTGTTCTCTTTCCCACCAGCTTTCCTCTTGTGACAGGTGCTCTAATTTCTCTTTATAAAATGGCCTACAAATGTTGCTTGTCTTTTCCTATCTTGTTTGTTAATGATCTTCTTGTATCTGCCTCCTTAGGACTGTCTCGTTTGTTTTCTTCTTAGAAACCACATTTCAGTTGTCTCAATTTTGTTCTGACTTTACGTGTTGACTGTCCACGCCTCACAACCGTACAACAGTATCGGTTCTATTTGACACTCAAGAACTCTCTTCCTGATGTGACAGAGTTTATTTAGCCCAGTTGGTTAGACCATAATTCTAAATACAACAGGGGTCGAAGGTTCGACCCTCACAGCAGCCACCTTTTACTTTGTGTGTGTGTGTGTGTGTGTGTGTGTGTGTGTGTGTGTGTGTGTGTGTGTATGTGTGTGTGAATGTTTGTGTGAGTGTTTGTGTGTGTGTGTGTATGTATGTGTGTTTGTGTGTGTTAGTGTTATTTTTTAAAGTTTTGTTTTTGCGGCCCCAACAGCTATGTAATTGTGCCGTTCTAATAACACAGCGGTCGTGGATTGGACCCTCAGGCAGTCCAGAAGTTTTAACGCCAGCTAACTGGCTTTGTTGATACAGCCATGGACTCCAGATCTCACGTCTCGAGTTCAATCCCAGCCTGCTGACATGAAAACTCACCTGTTCGCTGCCCATCTGAATGCTCCAGTCATTCTGGTAGTGTCAGCTTAATGTTTCTTTTTTTTATTATTCTTTTTTCTTTTCCCCTCCCCCCTTGCATTTTTGCATTTTCAGACCACCTGGTTGACGTTTTTGACGTGGTGTTAGCTCTGATATGGCTATAGTAGTTGGCTGGGCTATAAACAATATGAACTTGAACTTGAGACCTTGCCATTTAAGACCTTGCCATTTAAGACCTTGGTACATATATTTAAGACCTTACCGTCAGATGGGTTTTGCTCGTGCTCAGGGAGTCTTCCAGATAATTCAGCGCTGGCTGATTAGGGTGGAGCGCATGTAGGCATGCGGTGAATGCCTCTTGAACAAACTCCAAACAACTTTCTCATAGATCACACGCTACACGCTCTCAACAGGAAGAGCAACCCGAGTTCACATCCTAAATCCATTGTGGCAAAAAGTTATCAATATCAGTATATGGATATGGATATGAAAGTCTCACTTTTCTTCCTCCTAGATTTTGTATACTTGTTCTTTGTTGTCGTTCGTGTACGCTTGACAAAGACAAGTTGGCTCCAGATTTGCGCCTGTCTTGTCTTGTTATATCTAATGCACCTTCTGACTATGTTTTGTGTGTGTGGGTTTTTTTTTTCCTAGTTGCAAGGTGGCTGAGGACGGTCAGAGTGGGAGATGTACTTGCAGCGACAAGGGATAGATTCGTATGGAGGGCCATGATCGCCAACGCCATGCGGCAGGGCACATGGTAATGATGATGATGAGTTGCTTGAACACTGGCAGACATTTTGGTTTGCAGTTCAGTTCAAGTGCCCCGCCAAACGCTCAAGGTCACACCAAGGTCGGTTTTTCTTTGTTTGTTTTCACATAGCCTGAGTCACGGTTGCAAGTTTCTAGATAACACAGATATTACACCTTCAAAGAATCATCCTTTGATATCACTTACCGTAGTACGAACTTGTACTTTCGCTTTCAGTTTCAGTCAGTTCAGTCCCATGGTCTGAGAAACAGAAAATTCCACGTTCGGCATGTGATCAGACAGGGATGTTCTCTACTCCCCACCCCCACCCCTCCCTCACTTTACCTTTCAGTCAACACTGAGTGGAGGTGTGGGCGCTAGTCCATTGGTCGAAACGATAAACTAAGGTCCTCTTTGCAGCACGTTAAAGATCCCACAGCAACAAATTTGTTCTTAGGAAAATTTTGTACAAAAAGACGATTTAGTAGACAGAAATATACGCATACACGTATAAAGTATTTAAAAAAGAAACGGATGGGGGGGAGGGGGGGGCTGCACTTCGGCGAGGTGACAGTCTCCACCGTGAGAACAACTTGAATTTTATGCGGTAAATCCATTATGATAGTAAACATATAAATAAATAAATAGACCAGTCGACGTTGTGTAGTGGTTAGCGCATCGGACTACTGACTGGAAGATTGTGGGTTCGAATCCCCATCAGTCCCTTCAAAAATCAGTGTGGGATTTTTCTGCTCTAACCGGCTCCTACCCAGAGTTGGGCGTGCTATGGGTTCACTGGGAAGACTGGGACCACACAGTCGAGTTTCATCCACTTCACAGATGCGTCATTGAGGGTGTTGCTTAAATCTTCTGACCAGCACCGCAGGTGTCTGTATCTATAGGGCCTGGTTAACGCCAGGATATGTTATGACAGTAAGCATAGCGTACAGCCCCGTCACTCAGTCTCAGTCCTAGATGGAACTCCATAGCATCATGAATATCATCCTCCTTGACATCATCATCATCGCATTGTGAAAAACTGTTCCAGTTTCTGTGGCCATTAAGATGGCGTAGAAGATGATAAGCATGATGCTATGGAGTCCCATCTAGGATTGAGACTGCATGACAGGGCTGTACTCTATGCTTACCATCATAATATATCAACCAGGCCCGAGAGATACAGACACCTGCGGTGCTGGTCAGAATATTTGAGCAACACCCTCATTGACGCATCCCTGAAGTGGATGAGACTCAACTGTGTGGTCCTTGTCTTCCCAATGAGTCCATAGCACTCCCAACTCTGGGTGGGAACCGGTTAGAGCCAAAAACTTCCACAACGATTTTTGAAGTGACTGATTGGGATTCGAACCCACAACCTTCCAGTCGGTAGTCCGTTGTGACAGGTATGAAAAGTCTGTTTACATGAATAGAGAGAAACTCATGCATACAGGAGAAGGAGAAAAAAGGTAGAGACGTGCTATGGCAACGTGCTTTCCTCTGACAGTGCAGTCTGCTTTTCATACAGGAAAATATTACCGTGGCAAAACTATACTAATAAAAGAAGTGAATAAAATAGATAAATAAGTAAATACTACTACTACTACTTCTACTACAACTACTACTACTACTGCTGCTGCTGCTATTACTGCTACTACTACTACTAATGATAATAATAATAACGATGATGATGATGATGATGATAATAACAACAACAATAATAATAATGATAACAATAATAATAAAACCCAAACAACCAAACAAAATGCCCACAAAAGAAAATATAAAGAAACAAAATGCAGAAAGTACAAAAAATCCAGTCCAACCCAATAACAGTCAGCAAGTGGGTATATAAGCCAGGTGTGGGGACGGTCCTACTGAGACACTTTCCGCCTGATGGCAATGAGTGAAGATTTTTCCCATCTCCCAAGTCACCATGTGTGCAGACCACAGATATCCTAAATATACAGACCTGTCAACGCCTAACCGCGATCTGTGCGTATACACATACACACACACACACAGAGAGAGACCATCCAATACGTACGGTGTCAGTCGTGTGTTCACGGTGGCTTATGGGAACATGAATACATCCTGCATACACACCCATGGAGTGTGTAGACTGTAAGCAGCATAACACCTAAACAGTGTGGGCAACAACAAAAAGCGTCCGTGCACGTATTCGAAAAAAAACCACGAAGGGAGAAAAAAGAACACAGATTAAAAAAGAAGCAACAGAGAAAAAAAAGAAGAAAATAAAAGGGGAAAAAATCCAACTTCAAAGAATCTTGCTGTATCGATTTCTCTGTCTACTTTCGGTTTCATTGTCGGTTTCGGGAGTGGATATGTCTACACAATGTGCGTGTCCTTTTCACCGTGTTGTCCAAAGGCATTAGAACAGGTAAAGATTATCCCATAACTGTGTGGTTGCAGCCGAGAGAGTGAGGTGGTAGAGACTTCAGGTTGGGGGGTGGGTGGCGGGCATTATTATGAAGGTGGTGCCCATCTCCTGTCCTTTGTTGCTGTACCCTCCAAATATGTGAAGAAGGTCAGGCACCCATTCATAGCTGGAGTTGACTGGAATCGCTGGCACAAGGTTTTTCCTTACCCAGGATTGAACTCGTGCGGCCAGACTGGACGACAGAGGCATGCACTGGATCAAAGCACATTTCTATTTGTGTATAAGCGATTTCTGTTTTGCCCATGGAAGCTTAACACATTGGCACATCCATGGCAACATATTAAACATTGTCACACCAGTCGCCGTGGTGTAGTGGTTAATGCAACGGACTGCCGACTGAAAGGTTGTGGGTTCGAATCCCCATCAGTTCCTTCAAAACTAAATCACTGTCGGATTTTTCTGCTCTAACCAGCTACTACCCAGAGTTGGGCGTGCCAGGGGCTCAGGAAGACTTGGGCCACACAGTCGAGTCTCATCCACTTCACGGATACGTCATTGAGGGTGTTGCTTAAATCTTCTGACCAGCACCGCAGGTGTCTGTATCTCTCAGGCCTGGTTGACGCCAGGATATATTATGATAGTAAGCGTAGAGCATAGCCCTGTCATGCAGTCTCAGTCCTAAATGGAACTTCATAGCATCATGATTATTATCATCACCGACATAATCATCATGGATTTGTAAAAACAAACAAAAAAACTGTCCCAGCTTCTGTGGACATTAATGATGGCGTAGAAAATGGGACGTAAAAAAAGGTAACCTCCCTAAGTGCGATGATCCTAAAAAACACAAAAAATAAAAAAGAAGATTGGCACATCCATAGCTACATACTGAACATTGGCACATCTATAGCTACATACTGAACATTGGCACATCCATAGCTACATACTGAACATTGGCACATCCATAGCTACATACTGAACATTGTCACATCCATAGCTACATACTGAACATTGGCACATCCATAGCTACATACTGAACATCGTCACATCCATAGTTACATACTGAACATTGTCACATCCATAGTTACATACTGAACATTGTCACATCCATAGCTACATATTGAACATTGTCACATCCATAGCTACATACTGAACATTGTCACATCCATAGTTACATACTGAACATTGTCACATCCATAGCTACATACTGAACATTGTCACATCCATAGTTACATACTGAACATTGTCACATCCATAGCTACATACTGAACATTGGCACATCTATAGCTACATACTGAACATTGGCACATCCATAGCTACATACTGAACATTGGCACATCCATAGCTACATACTGAACATTGTCACATCCATAGCTACATACTGAACATTGGCACATCCATAGCTACATACTGAACATCGTCACATCCATAGTTACATACTGAACATTGTCACATCCATAGTTACATACTGAACATTGTCACATCCATAGCTACATATTGAACATTGTCACATCCATAGCTACATACTGAACATTGTCACATCCATAGTTACATACTGAACATTGTCACATCCATAGCTACATACTGAACATTGTCACATCCATAGTTACATACTGAACATTGTCACATCCATAGCTACATACTGAACATTGGCACATCTATAGCTACATACTGAACATTGTCACATCCATAGCTACATACTGAACCTTGTCACATCCATAGCTACATATTGAACATTGTCACATCCATAGCTACATACTGAACATTGTCACATCCATAGCTACATCTTGAACATTGTCACATCCATAGCTACATACTGAACCTTGTCACATCCATAGCTACATATTGAACATTGTCACATCCATAGCTACATACTGAACATTGTCACATCCATAGCTACATACTGAACATTGGCACATCTATAGCTACATACTGAACATTGTCACATCCATAGCTACATACTGAACCTTGTCACATCCATAGCTACATATTGAACATTGTCACATCCATAGTTACATACTGAACATTGTCACATCCATAGCTACATACTGAACATTGTCACATCCATAGCTACATATTGAACATTGTCACATCCATAGTTACATACTGAACATTGTCACATCCATAGCTACATACTGAACATTGTTACATCCATAGCTACATACTGAACATTGTCACATCCATAGCTACATACTGAACATTGTCACATCCATAGTTACATACTGAACATTGTCACATCCATAGCTACATACTGAACATTGTCACATCCATAGCTACATACTGAACATTGGCACATCTATAGCTACATACTGAACATTGTCACATCCATAGCTACATATTGAACATTGTCACATCCATAGTTACATATTGAACATTGTCACATCCATAGCTACATATTGAACATTGTCACATCCATAGCTACATATTGAACATTGTCACATCCATAGCTACATATTGAACATTGTCACATCCATAGCTACATACTGAACATCGTCACATCCATAGCTACATATTGAACATCGTCACATCCATAGCTACATATTGAACATTGTCACATCCATAGCTACATATTGAACATCGTCAGATCCATAGCTACATATTGAACATTGTCACATCCATAGCTACATATTGAACATTGTCACATCCATAGTTACATACTGAACATTGTCACATCCATAGCTACATATTGAACATCGTCACATCCATAGCTACATATTGAACATTGTCACATCCATAGCTACATATTGAACATTGTCACATCCATAGCTACATATTGAACATTGTCACATCCATAGCTACATATTGAACATTGTCACATCCATAGCTACATATTGAACATTGTCACATCCATAGCTACATACTGAACATTGTCACATCCATAGCTACATATTGAACATTGTCACATCCATAGTTACATATTGAACATTGTCACATCCATAGCTACATATTGAACATTGTCACATCCATAGCTACATACTGAACAATAATAATAATATAATAATAATTATAATAATAATAATTACAATATTTATATAGCGCAAAATCTCGATTAAAATCAAATCTAAGCGCTGAACATACACTTACGCACGCGCGCACACACACACTTACACATGGCTATAAATGGGGAAAAAGAATAAAAGCAATGGAAAATTATAGAGAGCATATTTATATACAAATATATATTACAATGTGATTCCCCTCCGAGTGGAGACAGGCTACAGAGGGGGGATGAGTGAGGTCAGGATTTTATGCAGAGGAGAAAAGGTGAGTTTTGAGAGCGGACTTGAAGGAGACAAAAGTAGGTTGCTGACGGACAGAGAGAGGAAGTTTGTTCCAGGAAAGTGGACCAGAAACAGAGAAGGCTCGTGGACCATAGGTATTGAGCTTGTCACATCCATAGTTACATATTGAACATTGTCACATCCATAGCTACATATTGAACATCGTCACATCCATAGCTACATACTGAACATTGTCACATCCATAGCTACATACTGAACATTGTCACATCCATAGCTACATACTGAACATTGTCACATCCATAGCTACATATTGAACATTGTCACATCCATAGCTATATACTGAACATCGTCACATCCATAGCTACATATTGAACATCGTCAATCCATAGCTACATATTGAACATTGTCACATCCCTAGCTACATATTGAACACTGTCACATCCATAGTTACATAATGAACATTGTCACATCCATAGCTACATATTGAACATTGTCACATCCATAGCTACATATTGAACATTGTCACATCCATAGCTACATACTGAACATCGTCACATCCATAGCTACATATTGAACATCGTCACATCCATAGCTACATATTGAACCTTGTCACATCCATAGCTACATATTGAACATTGTCACATCCATAGTTACATATTGAACATTGTCACATCCATAGCTATATACTGAACATCGTCACATCCATAGCTACATACTGAACATCGTCACATCCATAGCTACATATTGAACATTGTCACATCCATAGCTACATATTGAACATTGTCACATCCATAGCTACATATTGAACATTGTCACATCCATAGTTACATATTGAACATTGTCACATCCATAGCTACATACTGAACATTGTCACACCCATAGCTACATACTGAACATCGTCACATCCATAGCTACATATTGAACATTGTCACATCCATAGCTACATATTGAACATTGTCACATCCATAGCTACATATTGAACATTGTCACATCCATAGTTACATATTGAACATTGTCACATCCATAGCTACATACTGAACATTGTCACATCCATAGCTACATACTGAACATCGTCACATCCATAGCTACATATTGAAAAGTTAGGTTATGTTACCCCAAACAACGTTTGCTTTTATACCTGTATCAAACTGTGCTTACTCGTAAACAAAAGTAATATAGTCTACAATTACGATCAATTTCATGTGCTTTTACATGCACTGAGACAAAACCCAGTAGCTTAAAAACACGTATGCAGGAATAATTTGTAAGAAATTCTGGATGAGGTGCTCACAAACTGTTCTTATTCTTACACTTGTGTCAAAATTCGGATCGTCGAATGTCTATGAATCCGATACACTGCTTAAAAACGTCAACAATATTTGTCACACATCTCTACCTTTCCCCATGATTTTCTTCGTTTTAATTGATCCATTTTTTCACAGGGGTAGTAACGACAAAGTGTACTATGCCTAAAAATTAATATATTATAGCGCTGGTGGTATATATTAGTGGTGTTGTTTTGGTTTATCAACCGATAGCAGATACTTGCAATGAGAAATGTGTCCATTAGAAATAAGTATATCTTGATTTTTTTTTATAAAGAAAGGGAGATTGTCACACGACTTGACCATTTCATTTCTTTTTTCATTTTCTTCCTTCAATATCTCTTTTTATTTAAAAACATTTTTTCTCGTTGTGGATATTTTAACACAATCTTCAATCAACTGAGTCATAATAGTGTGTGTGAGTGTTTGTATACGAGGAAGTGGGTATATGTGTGTGTTCAGGCTTTCGCGCACATGTGTGTGTGTGTGTGTGTGTGTGTGTGTGTGTGCGCGTGCGTGCGTGTGTGTATGTGTGTGTTGTGTGTGTGTGTGTGCGCGCGCGTGTGTGTGTGTGTATATATATGTGTGTGTACGTATGTGTAAGAGTGTGTGCGTGCGTATGTGTGGGTGTTGAATATGTATGCATGTGTATGTGTGCGTGTGCATATTTGTGTGTGTATGTATGTGTATATGTATGTGTGCGTATGTGTGTGTGCGTGTTTATATGTGTGTATATAGTATGTGTATGTGTGTGTGCGCGTGTGTGTTTGTGTATGCATGTGTGCGTTTATGTGTATGTGTTTGTGTGCGTACGTATGCCTGTGTGAGTATGAGTGTGCGTGTTCATTGAGAACTTCGCTTGTCCACATTTTGCATTGCGACAGTTGCCAGTCAATCCTCTTTGACCGTTGTCCGAATTTTGTAGAACCTGTGTTTCGCGTACAAACAGTAGCCTAAAATATTAACCACTTTGGCACTATGAAGATGGGCATTTTGAAAAATAACGATGGGTGAAGGTAGAAATTGAGGACATATGAAAAAAACTTGTCGTGCAGTTCTGTGCCAGTTAGTAGAACGGCGAGGTGGTAGAAATCTGTACATCTCAATGATGCATCCATGAAGTGGATTAAGACTGGAATGTGTGGTCCTAGTCTTCTCAATGAACTTGCTCCATACTCATATCTGGGTAGGAGACGACTGGTGTAAAAAAAAATCTCACGATGGATTTTGACAGGAATGATGTGATTTGAACTCATAGCCTTTCAGCCTGGGGCTATGATTAAGGAAATATTGTCTTCACCTAGTTGACTAGTTGATAAACAGCAGAGGCTTTGTGTATTGACTGGGAGTGGGGGGGGGGGGGGGGGCTTTCTTTCATGTGAGACGAGTTTATACAGAGTAGGTAGTTGTGTTGTGATTCAGGCCTTTAATTATTTTATTCATTTACTTTATACATATTTCACAACAGACCTTTAATTATTTATTTATTTACTTTATATATATGTGTTCCTTTTTTGAAGATAGATACACAGATACACAAGTAACCAAGACTATTCCAATAATAGGCAGATAAAATACCAGAATAAAATATAAATTAGAAAAAAGATAGGCTAGGTAAGGCCTCAGTACCTGGACAGCTCATGGGTATATGTGCAGGCTTAAGACTTGTGCCATGAAATCACCATACACATGGCACCTGTGACGTTAGTGCATATACATGTAGAATTCGTTCCGAGCGCGGACACGTTGTCTTGAGAAACTGAAACTGAAACTGTACATCTGTCTACACTGGGGTCAGCTGTTTGACAGCGGATCCCACTCCTCTCCCTGGCTGCTTTATCTTTTCCAACCGTGCACAGGATGCTGGGTTAGCTACCCACTCACATCTGGGTGGATTAGAGATCACACGCACGATGTTTCTCCAATCAGGCTCAACATGGTTTGGTCAGATTGGAATTTGGGATTTGTACCTCTATGCCAACGAGGCCTCTTGAAAATATGTACCGTTCATACAAAATGCGAATAGGAAGTTGTTTATCTATCTATCTATGAAGTTTTTTTTTATCTATCTATCTATCTATCTATCTATCTATCTATATCTATTTATTTATATCTATCTATGTATCTATCTATGTATCTATCTATCTATCTATCTATCTGTGTATGTAGTATGTATGTATGTATGTATGTATGCATGCATGTATGTATGTATCTATCTATCTATCTATATGTATGTATGTATGTATGTATGTATATGCATGTGTACGTGTGTGTGTGTGTGTGTGTGTGTGTGTGTGTGTGTGTGTGTGTGTGTGTGTGTAGATAGAGAGAGGGGGGGAGATAGACAGACGGACAAACAGACAGCTAGACAAATAGATGGATAGATAGAGAGAAAGGGAGACAGACAGACAGACAGACAGACAGAGAGATAGAGAGCTAGAAATATATGTATGTATAGATATTCGTGGACAGAGGAAGAATAAAGAAGAAAGTTAACGACGTCAATAGGTGCTCCTGTGGAGCACCTTCGTCTGGTAGGGACTGTCATGCGGCCAGGTGACACCAGACCGTCAGCCAGCTACTGCAACCAAAACCAAGATTAAATTCAAAACCAAGTTTTTTTTCATATGTCCTCAATTTCTACCTTCACATGGAATATCAGAACAATGTTGCAGACGGGTAAATTAGTCAACATCAAAATGGAGATGGAAAGGCTTAACATCAGTATTTTAGGACTAGGGGAAATGAGATGGAAGGGGGCAGGCATGATAACATCAGGAGAATATACAGTGATATACTCTGGTGGTAATTCACATGAAAGGGGAGTAGGCATCATAATGGACAAAGACAAATCAAAAGCAGTTAAAGGATACTGGGCAGTGTCCGACAGAGTTTTACATACATACATATAGATAGATATCAACATCATACAGGTGTATGCACCAACATCCGCAAGTACTCAGGAAGACATCGACAACTTCTACGAAGTATTAGAGATGGCCAAGGTCCAATGTAAATCACAGGAAGTTACAGTCATAATGGGAGATTTTAATGATAAAGTGGGACAGGATAGGGTGGAGGATACAGTTGGACCTCATGGCCTTGGTACACAAAACGAAAGAGGGGGGAAGCTTGTAGAATGGGCACAGATGAATGAGTTCATAGTAGGAAACACCTGGTTTGAGCAGCCTAACAGAAGATGAGTCCAGGAGATAATACCAAAAATCAAATTGACTACATCCTGATCAACAAAAGATTTAGAAATTCTTTACTGTCAGCAAAAACACTACCAGGCGCAGACTGCAACAGTGACCACAATCCGGTAGTGGGAAGGTTTAGGCTAAATTGAGGAAAAGGAAACAGACCAAAAGCAACATCAAACTAAACCTTGGACTCTTGAAGACAGATGAAATGATACGTCAAAAATTTAATGTACATGTTCAAAACAAATTCAGTGCTATGGAAGACGTTGGTGACAGTGAGGAACAATGGACAAAGTTGAGAAGTTCTATAAATGAAGCTTGTGAGGAAATCCCTAAGGCAAATAGAAAAGCAAAAAAGAGCTGGATGACTAATGAAATTTTGGGCCTGATGGAGAAAAGGAGGAAGGCAAAGAGAAACGAGGAGATATACAGGAAGATAAACAAAGAAATCAGGTATAGGTGCAATGAAGCTAAGGAAGCTTGGCTGAACACAAAATGCAAAGAGATAGAAGAACGACACAAAATGGATCCTCAGGGTATGTACAGACGAATTGAAGAAATTGTTCACAAGAAAAATACATGCACATCAACTGGTTGCTTAAAATCAAAAGATGGCACGCTTATCATGGAAAAAGACAAGGTATTAGACAGATGGGGAGAGTACATTAAAGACCTTTTTGAGGATGACAGAAACGAAGAACACATAATAAAAAAGAACTTTGAAGGACCACCCATAATGAAAGATGAAGTCAGAGCAGCACTGAAAAAGATGAAACCAGGAAAAGCCCCAGGACCAGACAACATTACTACAGAGATGATTGAAGCCCTGGGAATTTGGCATAGAAAAAATAACAGTCCTCCTAAATGAAATTTATGACACAGGAAAAATCCCCAAAGATATGTCAAAATCAATTTTCATTGCACTTCCAAAGAAGACAGGGGCTATAGAATGCGAAACTCCATCGCACAATCAGTTTGATGAGTCATGTAACAAAAATCCTGTTAAGAATAATCATGATGAGGACAAGGAATAGAATCAAAAGAGAAATAGCAGAAGAACAGTGTGGATTTGTGGAGGGGAAAGGAACTATTAATGCCATATACATCCTAAGAACTATCATAGAGAGGTCAGTTGAGATAAATAAGGATTTGTATTTATGCTTTGTTGACTATACCAAGGCTTTCGATCGGGTACGACATGAAGAATTGATCAACCAACTGGAGAGACTCAATGTCGATGGAAAAGATCTACGAATAATCAGGAATATGTACTGGGAACAAACAGCTGCAATGAGAATAGAAAACAATATACGTTCTTTTCAAAACATCAAAAGAGGAGTCAGACAGGGTTGTGTTTTGTCACCAGATCTGTTTTCACTATGTAGCGAAAACATCATGAGAAACCTAGAAGAAGACCCTGGATTAAAGGTTGGAGGGAAAATGATAAACAACATTCGGTGCGCAAATGACACCGTGCTAATTGCAGAAAATGAAAGGGACCTATAGATAGAGAACTAGAAATATATGTACATATTATAGATAGATATTCGTATTACATCTCTTCTGCCATCACTCGGTTTGTGTGTGTGTGCGTGTATGTGTATGTTTGTGTATGTTTGTGTGTGTGTGTATGTTGTGTGTGTGTGTGTATGTTTGTGTGTATGTGTGTGTGTATGTGTGTGTGTGTGTGTGTGTGTGTGTGTGTGTGTGTGTGTGTGGTGTGTGTGTGTGTGTGTGTGTGTGTGTGTGAAGTAAATGAAGTAAATCGTTTGATTGCCGGAGATGTTAATTAATCAAAGTGGGGGAAAAAAGAAAAAGGAAAAGATCGCTTGCAAAAATAGTGTTGAAGGGAAGCTAGTACGGTTGGCTTAAAAACCGAGTTGAGGTGATATAATTGCTTCCCTTGGAGTACTACACCTACCCCATGACGCTGTTATCCTGCATCCCCCCTCCCCCCTCCACCTTCTTTCTCTTCAGGAAGGCCGCATGTTCGATAGTGCGGGCTGAACGGTTCTTTTGATAGATCCTAGGAATCGAGATCTGATGTCTCGAGTTCAGTGCCAACTTGCGGCATAATAACTGGCCATGTTTGCTGTCCATCTGAATAGTGATGTACGTGTCTACTGCATCTAGCAGTGGTCCACACGCATACAGTTCCACAATACAAAAATAAATTTAATGAGTAAAATGAATAAAGCACACTCGCTGTTTCTACCCATTAACATCATGCACATATTCTCAGTGACAACAATATGCATACCAAACTACAAGAATACACTAAACCCGAATGGAGGTAGAGTCAGTATGACAAAGTTGATTTAATTAAACAGAAGGATTCATGGAAAATACGGGCTTTAAGTTGCCTCTGACAAGAGAAAAAGTTAGGCATTTTTTCCCAGATCAAATGGGAGATTATTCCACAGAAAGTGTCCAAAATGGATAAAAGATGGGAAAACGTAAATCTTGCGCCTGTGTGGAGGGATTTTGAACAGCCAAGTATCAGAAGAAGAGCAAAGAGCACAGGACGGAGAATAGGCATGGAGCTATTCAGATATACAAGCAGAAGCATTACCAGAGACAATACGGTAACACATACGAGCAGCCTTGTATTTAATACACTGTTGAATGGGGAAGCCAGGGGAGCGTACACAGCAACAAGTTGAATTCTCATAGCGAGAAGCTTAACCCTTTGACTCCCGCACCCTACCCACCAACCGCAAAAACTGAAACTTCGACTCACTCACCCTATCCACCAGCTTCCTGCAGGAAGCTGGTGGATAGGGTTAGCTGATAGATAGGGTGAGGGAGTCAAAGAGTCTATTTTTTGCTTTGCCATCTTGGTTGACAAAGCAGGATGCTGTTGGACAGGGTGCGGGAGTCAAAGGGTTAAAAAATGAATCTTGCAGCAAGTTTCAACTTTCTTTTTAGGTTGAATAACAGACAAGGGAGCACTAATAAGAAAACTGGCACAGTAGTCTTAACTAGAAAGTACACAAGATGTTACGAGAGTTTTGGCTGCAGAATCGTTGAGAAGATGGCAAATAGAGCTGATACGTTTATATATTCCAAATAAGCCACTTGACGTACTTTGGTTATATGTTGTCGCAGGTAAATGTTAGAACAGACGATGAATCCTCGATTTTGTACTGAACTAGAGAAGGGAATATTACATGCATTGAAAGAAACACAACCTCATTGCAGGGTTAAGGCTTGTGTCATGATCATTCTGGATCCTCTCCATCATATGGCACCTGTGCGTCAGTGCATGTGGACTTCATTCCGAGTGCGGAGACGTCATCATAAGAAACTCAAACTGAATCTGAAATTGTTTGTTGTTTTGTGTGGCTATGTCCCAGGATTAATCATCTCGCTGCCATTCAGCTTGTAAACAAGGATACTAATGATTGGATCTGCATAGGTCATGCAATGCATGAGCGCCCCCTCCCCCTCTTTGCTCGGCGAAATAGCTACTGCCTTATGTGTGGCAAAGCGGAGTCAGGAGGTGACTGACTGGCCGGTGGTGAGGCGCTTTTGCCCTGAGTGGCCCCTAGAACTGGCTGCTGTCTGTTGATAACTTTGGCCTGTAGCTTGGCTGCTGGCTTCAGAGAATGACACCTGATGTTTCGTTCTTTCTACAGCCAACTCGGAAGACAGGGCAATGCTTCTTCGTCTTTACTCGTCACTGTCTGATTCTCAACTGACTATATATACATTTCACAGTGAACAGCAATCAGTTATCATTTAAACGAATATCATGCCGTGCTGTTATCCACACGCTGTTTACTGTCAACACACGTCACATCTCCCTTTCTTTAAGGAAACAAAATCAATCATTTTTCCTATCTTTCAGTAATAATAATAATAATTTAATAATTACAATATTTATATAGCGCAAAATCTTGATAAAATCAAATCTAAGCGCTGAAGCAGACACACACGCACGCACGCACGCACACACACGCACGCACACACACACACACACACACACACACACACGCATGGCTATAAATGGGGAGAAAGAATAAAAGCAATAAAAGCAAGAATAAAACCAATGGAAAATTATAGAGAGCATAGCATATACAATTATATATTATAACCATGTGATTCCCCTCCGAGCGGAGACAGGCTACAGAGAGGGGGGGGGGGGGGGGTTGAGTGAGGTTAGGATTTTATGCGGAGGAGAAAAGGTGAGTTTTGAGAGCGGACTTGAAGGAGACAAAAGTAGGTTGCTGACGGACTGAGAGAGGAAGTTTGTTCCAGGAGAGTGGACCAGAAACAGAGAAGGCTCGTGGACCATAGGTATTGAGCTTAGTGCGTGGAAAGCGAAAAGTCAGAGGATCGGAGGCAGAGCGGAGGGTACGTGAGGGAACATAGATCTCAAGTAGGCTTGACAGGTAATCGGGGGCTGCGTTATTGAGGCTTTTGTAGCACATGGTGTCTAGTTTGTACTGTATGCGCTTTGATACAGGGAGCCAGTGAAGTTGTGCCAGGAGAGGAGATATGTGGTCAGCTTTTTTCTTTTTGAGTACAAGGCGTGCAGCATTGTTTTGAATGCGCTGTAGGATGTGAATGGTGGAGGCAGGAAGACCAGACAGGAGTGAATTGCAATAGTCAATGCGAGACATTATGAAGGAGAGAACGAGTTTTGCAGTTGTTTCCACAGAGAGATACTTCCTGATCAGCCTTATACGATGGAGATGATAGTAGCAAGATCTGGCAGTTTGAGAAATAAAGTTGTTCATGGAGAGGGTAGAGTCAATGCAGACACCAAGGTTTTTAGTTGAATCAGAAATTGGGACTGATGTGTTACATAATGGGAGAGAAAGAGGAGGCAGCTGAGAAAGTTTATGACGGGTGCCAAACAAAATCAATCATTTTTCCTATCTTTCAGTCCATACGAAATAAATGTGTTTCCTACCTTTATCACAACATTAACTTAACAAACACTCATTCTTTCTCTCACGCACAGGGCCCAATCATTCATTCACCTCATTTTATCTCTGATCATCATCATCATCATGATGTCCATATTTCGCAATGCTTTCAGTTTATCTGATTGTGGTAGAGTCTTCAGTTTCATTCATATTTCAGGAAATCTGGCCTTTTGCTTTGTCTTCCAGATCTTGTTCTGTAAGGAGAACTAACTGGTTCGGGTTGTCCTGTCCTTGTTTGTTTGATAACTTCATCTGGCTCCTTGCTGCTGGTTGTCTCAGACATTTTGATGACTGGTGACTGATCAGATGAGTTCTCACGGACAGACGATGCTGGCGTCCTGACATCTGTTCCAGTTTTGATGGAATGATGATTTGCTGTTGCTTGCCTGATGTGTCGCTTTCCTGATGTCTTCCAGAAATCATCCTTCTCTGGACAAGTCGTTGAGGGTTGATTGTCTGCTGAAGCTCCGTTTCTGTTGTGTCTCGTAGCTGACGACGATTCCTTCTGTACTGACGTCCGTCCTCTGTGCGAATGTTGTATGACTGTCACCTGTTGGTCTACTTTGGCGCTGATCCACTTTTTGGATCCTGGAGGTTGGAATTTCACAATCTGTCCCGGACTCAGTTCTGTCAGCTCTACTGCGCTTCTGTTGTAGTAGTGCGCTTGCTTCAGTTTCCTTTTCTCAAGTTCTTTCTTGATTGGTACAACTGTAGGTAGGAGTAATGTCTTTGACGTCGGCACTTGTGTTCGTGTTCTTCTGCCGAACAGTCTCTGAGCAGGCGAACTGTTTACAGTCTCTGTCGGGATGTTTTTCAGCTCAAGTAAAGCGAGGAAGGGATCTTGATTGTTGTGTTCTGCTTTCTTCATGCACGTCTTTGCAGCCTTCACCGCGCTGTCTGCTTTTCCATTGGACTGAGGGTAGTGTGGTGAGCTTGTTACGTGTTCAAACCCATATGTTTTTCTGAACTTTCCAAACTGGTTTGATGTGAATTGAATTCCACAGTCTGTTGTCAGGCGTTCTGGTATTCCGTGTCTTGCCAAGTGTCTCTTCAGACAGATGATGACCTCTTTGGATTCTCTTGTTTGTAACCGATCAATCTCAAAGAAATCAGAGTAGTGATCGACTGTGACCAGGTATTCATTGCCATTATGTTCAAAGATGTCACAAGCGATGTGTTGCCAGGGCAGGTCAGGGATCTCTGTACTGATAAGTGGTTCCTTCTGCTGACCACGTTGGTATGTGTTACAGGCGCTGCATGTTTTGACAAAATCTTCAATGTCCATGTTCATCCTGGGCCAGTAGACTACTCACGTGCTCTTCTTATGCAGCTCTGAATTCCTGAGTGGCTTGCATTCGTTTCCATCGGTATTTGCCAAAAGGCGTCTCAAATGTTGTCAGGTAGCTGCTGTCTTCGTCCAGTTCAACGTGCCCAAACCCGTTTTTCGCGTCCAGGTGTGTGAAGTATTTTGCATCTTTGAGGAGAGGCAGTACGTCATCAATGGTTGGCATGGGGTACTCGTTTCTCCTGAGGGCTTTGTTCAGTGGCTTAGGGTCGATGAACAGTCTGACTTTCCCATTGTTCTTTTTTGCTACGACCAAACTGCTTATCCATCCGTTGGCATGTCTACTTTAGTGACCACGTCCAGTTTTTTCAACCTCTTCAGCTCGTCCTTCACTTTCTCTTGCACTGCTATCGGCCACTTTCTGCAAGGCATCTTCACTGGAGCAATACTGGGGTCTGTTTCTAGGTGTAATTTCCCTTCTAGTTTTCCTTCTCCTTCAAAGACATCGTTGTACTTTGTGAGCATATCTTTTGCATTTTCCTCCTTTTTCTGATTCGCCGCTATCGTTGCAATGTTCTCTTCATTGATCGTCAACAATTGCATGTGCTGTACAGCTTTCAGTCCCAGTACTGGCTTACATCCGTTTTGGTGATCGCGAAGTTGACTTTGTATTTCCTTCTGTTCTTGGGGTTTTTCACTCGCAGCACTATCTCCCCTATAGGCTTCATTTCTGTTCCGTTGAACATCACCAGATTCTTCTTCGTCTCTTGCAGGTCAGACTTTCTTTCATCTCCTGTGACTTCTCTGTACAGGCTCTCAGACATCACGTTTGTTGTTGCACCTGTATCAAGAAGAAATGTTACCGGCATCTCATTTATCAGCATTTTTGCTCGTATGTTTCTCTCCTTTTTTCTGGTTTTGTCTTCGATCCCGAGGATTTCGTTATCGCTTTCAGTGTTAGTCTCCTCTTCTTCGAAGTGCCGAACTCTTGTTTTCTTTTGATTTTCCTTGGGTGTTCTGCAGCATGAAGCAAAGTGATTATTTCCTCCACAAGCTTTGCATTTTCTTCCAAATGCTGGACATTTCTCTTTTGCTCTTGGGTGCTTTCCATCACAATATCCGCATTTCTCTCTGTACTCTGGTTTGTTTCCTTTGCTATACTGCTTTGCTGTCTTCTTTTCTTTGAAAGCTTAGACTTCCTGCGTGTCCTGCGTTTTTCTCATCATTTGGACGGTTTGATGTTGACTTGATTCATGCGCTCTGCACATATCAATACAAGCAGTTAATGTCAGCTGTCGCACTTCCAGTAATTTTGATCGCAGAGTCTCGTCATGTACACCCAGTACGATTTGATCTCTCAACAGTCTGTCTTCCAGTGTACATGTTACAGGTCTTGATCAGTCTCCGCAGATCTGCTATAAACTGTTCGATAGATTCTCCTGCTGCTTGATGTCTGCAGTTGAATCTGAATGCTTCGTAAGTTTCATTGGTTGAACCCACACAGTATTCTTCGAATTTCTGGAGAACAGTGTCAGTGTCATTTCTTTCAGCTTCATTAGCAAATGCCAATCCTTCATAGATGTCCATAGCATTCAGCCCGATGCAAGAAAGAAAAACTGCTGTTCTGTATGTTGAGTCTTCTTCTGTCTGTGTTGTCACAATTTCATAGCTGTCCCAAAGCCTCTTGAATTTCCTCCAGCTGCTCTGCAGGTTTCCTCCATTCACATCAAGTTTAGGAGGCAAGGGAATCTTGGCATGTCGTCGACTGGCTCTTCTCTCTTCTTGTTCATCTTCCATGGTTGAACTTTAGTCTTCAATATTCTGGATTTTTGTTAGAGTTCGTAATCACGAGTCTGACACCATGTTTCGTTCTTTCTACAGCCAACTCGGAAGACAGGGCAATGCTTCTTCGTCTTTACTCGTCACTGTCTGATTCTCAACTGACTATATATACATTTCACAGTGAACAGCAATCAGTTATCATTTAAACGAATATCATGCCGTGCTGCTATCTGCACGCTGTTTACTGTCAACACACGTCACACCTGATGATTGCAGGGAAAGTGCTGGTGATGGTTTGGAAAGACGGCAAGCTTGGGATCCCTTTTGGTTCATGTGACCCAGCTGAAAATAACATAAATAGGCTGTGTCTGGAGCGTATGTGTGACCGATTTTGCTACTGAACAAACACTGCTGGATGTTTTGATGAACAAACATTGCTAGAAGTTTTATTTGAACAACATTTGGATCTTCCAACTCGGTAGTGTTCCGATTATCGTGAAAGGAGTTGAACCGGCTGCTGGTGGAGCTGCCCAGTAGAGGGAGAAAGGCCTGAAGTGAGGCAAAGAACAGCTCTTCCATTCTCTCTTGGTCCGGTGGCTGGGCTGGACCTGTCATATGCATTGTGGAGCATGTCCCGGGTTTGTCATTTCTTCGCTTTGCCATTCGACTTGTAAACAAGATAACTGATGACTGGATCTGAATGGATCGTGCAGCGCATGGAGGGCTCCCCTTAGCTTTGCAAAATGGCTACCGCTTTACGTGTGGCATCGGTGGTCGGGAGGTGACTGTCTGGCCGGTGGTAAGGCATTGTTGCTCTGGCTTCCACCTAGCACCCTGGAGTGTTTTTTGATAATTTCCTCTTTGTTTGTTTGTTGTTTTGTGTTCTCCCTCGTTTGAAAAACGTTTATTTATGAATCTCGCTACAACAGCATATCCCAACACGATCAGCACAGTAGAGACCCAGGTTACATCTAAACAGTCTTCATTTCAGTTTCAGAGCTGACGCTTTAGCAGTATTACCTAGAACAATACCAACTGTAGTGGTCCCCATCTGATGAAAAAAGGGAAGCAAAGACACTGCAGCACGTAACAAAGAAATATTACTCTTGAGCCACGCTGGCAAAATATGTGCCCAATCTTTGAACAACAGAATGGTTAAGACGTTTGCCTGTCAATACTAAACTCGAGGTTCCAGGGTTCGCTCCCTGTAGAGGCCTCGATTTTTCTCCTCAGTTTGACCGGAAAATCGAACTGAACGTCTAGTCCTTCGGAGGGGGACGAAAAACGAGTCGGACCCGTGTGCCTTCTGGCTGTGCACGTTAAAGATCCCACGGCAGTTGAAAATCGTGAAGAGCAGGGCACTGTCCTGCTGCCTTGGTAAAAAACATTGGAGAGTTAGGTTGATTTCCCAGGTCTCACCCTTTGAAGACCAATTAGCCTTCTTGCCTTTCTGTAGTCTTGGTTTTAAAAAAATGTGAATATGAATTTGAAGGGAGGGAGAGGAGATGGGTGCCGCCCTCGTGGTGCTGGCCCCAGGAAAAGTTGAGATCTCTGCCACCTCACTCCTCTACGATCCCAGGGTTATAGAACTATCTAAGTAGGACCTCGGGACCTGGCCAGCTCTTGGGTTTATGTGCAGGCTTAAGAAGAAAGATTTGATGGTCAGCAGCGAGCTGGAAGGCCGGAAGTGGAGAAATGCCGTGTGACGTCACAGTCTCTTTTGCCATCCAAGTCTTCCTTCATCTGCTTTTGGCTTTGAATCCTGGTGTCTTGTTTTGTGCTTGTTGCGCCAGCTGTTGGGGTTGCATTCTGTTCGGATAATCAAACAATTTCATATCTGCTGGTGAATAGGATAGTGTGCTGGTGTTGCTCCCACCATTTTCTGTGGTTCTGGTTTTCCTAATCATATCACGTTTCTCTTGTTGAAGGCATTTCACAGGCGGTAATGTTGTGCTCCAAGGGCGTGGTCAGGATCCAGGCCTGGCACTGGTACGCTAGCATGGGGATGATATGGAACTGATGGGCCTGGCCTTTTTTTTTACTACTTCTTCTTCTTCTTCCTTTGTTCTTGTTCTTGTTCTTGTTCTTGTTCTTGTTCTTTTCTTGTTCTTGTTCTTCTTCTTCTTCTTTTCTTCTTCTTCTTCTTCTTCTTCTTCTTCTTCTTCTTCTTCTTTTTCTTCTTCTTCTTCTTCTTCTTCTTCTTCTTCTTGTTTCTTCTTCTTCTTCTTTTCTTTTCTTGTTCTTCTTGTTCTTGTTCTCTTCTTCTTCTTCTTGTTCTTTTCTTGTTCTTGTTCTTGTTCTTGTTCTTCTTGTTCTTGTTCTTCTTCTTCTTCTTCTTCTTTTCTTCTTCTTCTTCTATTTCTTCTTCATTTTCTTGCTTCTTCTTCTTTTCTTTTTCTTCTTCTTCTTCTTCTTTTCTTCTTTTCTTCTTCTATACATTATGATCTTATAATCTGTAATCGTGTAATCTTACTACCGCTTGCTGGGCCCGTCGTACCTTCATCAGACTTCATTTAGCCAGATTATGTTTGGTTCCACCTCCCACTGCAATGACGAAAACTTGAACTTCAGTATTGCCTGTGATGGTACACTATTTGCCTGGGCTCGATTCTGCTTGGGTACCTTTCACCCGGTGAGTAGACGATGGAGATTTTTCCAATCTCCCAGGTCAATGTGTTTGCAGAGCTGTTAGTGCTTAAACCTCCGTCATGTGTATACGTGGGCAGCACATCATTTATGTACTTTACAGATCCAGTAATTTACGTCGGTATCCTGTCATCATCATCATCATCATATGCCCTGCCGCGTGGCGTTGGCGATTATGGCCCTCTCTGTGCATCTATCCCTTGTTGCTGCAAGTACATCTTCCACCCTCTCTGTCCTCAGCCACTCTGCAAGTCCGTCCAATATTTTCTCCCTGGGTCTACCTGGTGTTCTCTTTTCCTCCATTTTTACTGTTGTGACCAGGTGCTCTAATTCCCCTTTCCTCATAAAATGTCCTATAAATGTTGCTTGTCTTTTCCTTATCTTCTTTATCAATGATCCTCTTGTGTCTGCCTCCATCAAGACTGTCACACACACACACACACACACACACACGTGCGCGCGTGCGCGCACACACACATACGCACACACACGCGCTCTCTCTCTCTGTCTCTCTCTCTCTGTCTGTCTCTCTCTCTCTCCTGCGCCTTATGGAAACAATAAAACACCCAGTATGCACGCCCTAGCCCTGATATGGCTGTATGCAGTCGGCTGGGCTTTAAACAACAAGAATAATAACAATAAGCTTGCATGCCCACCAGAGACGGAGTATGCAGAAGGACAGCAACATAGCGCTTGTGCAGTGTGTACATAACAACGTTCATACATGCATCCTAGAAAAGTCAGAACGTTAAAAACATTAACGGACGTTTTTTTTAAAAAAAAAAAACATTTGAAAAAAAAACAAAATCACAATCAACGTAACCGTTCAAGCAATCACAAACGAGAAATACAGGAAAATAGAATCTGAACATGTTTTTAATTCACAAAACAAGACTGGATGATCATTTTTGGCCAACTGGCTTTTGTCAAGTGCACAAAAAAGACAACAAAGTAACAAATACACAAAACTCACGTCACACCACCACCACCAACCACCAAAAACAAAAACAACAGCAACAAAAACAAGAACAGCAACAGAAACAACGACAAGAGCAACAACAATAACAGAAACAACAACAACAGCAACAACAACAACAACAGCAGCAACAATAACAAGAGCAGCCGCAGCAACAACAACAACAACAACAGAACTCCCTTGCTGTTTCCTTGTTGTCCAGCTCAAAAGGAAACATCAGGGAGGTTGTGTTGTTGTTGTTGTTGTTGTTGTTGTTGTTGTCCTGTGTTTTGAAGTTACTGTCAGAGAACATCACACGATCTGTGTCAGTATCTCAGGTTCAGTTTCAGGACAGAACATGAGGTGCCAGTATATATGTACATTATGTTGATTATTCCAAATACCGTCACAACTCTACCTGCTTTGTTTAAGCTAAATGTGCTCTCTGACTCGGCCATGATGTTTGTATTTGGGTTTAAAGAGGTGATAAGAATCTAAAAACAGATATACAGATCAACAAGATGGTCAGCACCATACTACCAATATTCCTTTTTATACAAAAGTTATTACAAAAAAAAAAATCCAGGCGTTGTACTTCTCAAGGTCACTGTGACCTTGAAGAAGCAACCGATAGAATTGTTATTGCTATTGTTATTGTTTTCTTTTTTTTTTCAGACCCAGCCGACTGTGTAGAGCCACATCAGGGCTATAACAGTTTCAAAACATACACAATACTTCAATAAGCTAAAAAAAACAAAAAACAAAAAACTAGGAAAAGGAAATTAAGCACACACATCAATACACCCGCGCACACAATCCAAGGAGATGCCCCCTGGGTGGAAGAAGTACTTGCGGCGACAAGGGATAGATTCATAAGGAGGGTCATGATCGCCAACGCCATGCTGCAGGGCACATGATGATGATGATGATGATGATGATGATGATGATGCCAAGGACTTTGTGTCCAAGAAACCCCAGTCCACCGATGTAACACCACAGTCGTTAGGGACTTGAAAAAGAAAAATCATCATGACTCGAACTCAGGACCTCTTGTTTCCCAACTGGATGCTGTAACCACCGACATTTCCTTACCCGTACACAGCTAAAATGAAGAAGAAGGGGTGAAGGAAGTAGTTTGAAGAATAATGATTCTGATGAAAATTTATTGCGATAATTTTGTGCTTTCATTTTAATTAAGATGTCCAGTTTCAGTTTCAGTTTCTCAAGATGATGTCTCTGCGCTCGGAATGAATTTCATATGCACTGACGTCACAGGCACCATGTGATGGAGAAAATCCAGAATGATCACGGCACACGCCTTAAGCCTGCATATAAACCCAAGAGCTGGCCAGGTCCTGAGGTCCTACCTGGATAGTTCCATAACCCTGAGGTCAGACGAGCATATTGACATTGTATTTATCACCGAAACTTGGCTTAACCCCCTTGGTCACGAACCCATACATGCGAATCTCACTCCGAGTGGATATAGGCTTGCTTCTTTCCATCGCCCATCCCGAGGTGGTGGTATCGCCATCCTCTACAACGACTCACTCCATTCCCGCCTATCTTTCTCGCAGTCTCTGCCTTTCTCCCATCCTTCTTTTGAGCACGTTGAAGTATCCTTCCAATCCACCCCTCACCCCATCACCTTCTCCTGTGTCTATCGACCTCCACCTAGCTCTGCCAACAAGCTCACCACACCCATGTTTCTCTCTGACTTTGACCAACTAATTGATTACTACTGTCTCTTACCTGGAAATCTCATCATTCTAGGTGACATCAATGTCCACTACGACAACACTCACCGTTATGACACAAGACATATCATCAAGTCTCTGTCCAATCACAATATGACACAACATATTTCTGAACCAACCCATAAAAAAGGTCACATTCTTGACTGGATCATTTCTCGTGATCACCACAATTCAGCTACTGACAACTGCCTAATTCTTTCTACCCGCCTAACTTCAGCCCTTCCATCTGACCACTCTGCAATTCTCTGTTCTCTTGACATTTCTCCTCCTTCCCGTACCACGCGCACAGTGACTCGACGCAATCTCAAATCTATTGACCTCTCCACATTTTCATCTGATGCCTCCCGCCTCCTTTCTGAAAAGTCACACAACCTTGCCGATGAATTCTATACTACTCTCCACCATCTTCTGGACACTCATGCTCCAGCCACAACCCGTCTTTTACCTGACCGCCCCCCTACCCCCTGGCTCACTCATGAGATTGCCTGTGCAAAACGTGCCCGCCGCAGAGCAGAGCGCCGCTGGCGCAAATCCAACCTCACTGTACATAGGCAACTTTTCCAAGCCTCTAAAACAAAAGTATCCACCCTCATTGCATCTGCAAAAACAAGCTATTCTTCTTCTTCTTTCTTTCTTTCTTCTTTCATCTGCCGCTGGTGCCCTTCGGCGTCGCGGGGAGACACAGACGTCTGTCTGCAGCAAGGCGGGAGGCTTGATAGAGTGACAGGTCATGGGCTCGCAGGGTGTCAGCCACGGAGTCGCTCCATCGTCTCCGTGGTCTACCTCTGGCTTTCCAGCCAGTGTATCTGGTGGTGTATGCCCGTAGGGTTGGTCGGGCGGCATTCTGGTGAGGTGACCAAACCACCTGATCCTTTGTTGTTCGACATGGTGGAGAATTGGTGTTAGTCCGACCATGTTTCTGATCACCTCATTCTTGATCTTGTCGCGTCTGGTCTTGTTGACAGCTTTTCTCAGGCAGCGCATTTCACATGTGACCAATTTTCTCTCTAAGGCTTTTGTTAGGGCCCATGTCTGACACTGGTATGTGAGTGTTGGAACGAAGATGGCGTTGATGAGTTTTGCCTTGGTGCTCACTGGGATGCTGGGATATTTCAGAAGGGGGGCGAGTTGGTAACTGACTGCGTTCGCTTTCTGGCATCTTGTTTCTATCTCTCTGTCCAATTTTCCATCTTCAGTGAAGAGGCTGCCAAGGTATTTAAATTCTTTGGTCTGTTTCAGCTGGGTGCCGTTGATGTTGATGTCCAGCTTTCCTGGATTTCTGCTGACAGACATAACTTCTGTTTTGTTGATACTGATCTTCATATCATACTTCTCGCAGCTTGTGTTGAGTTGGTCTGTGTGTTCTTGAAGAGCTGCTTTGTTCTGATTCATCAAGGACTGGTCGTCAGCAAATAATAGTTCGTTCAGGGCCTCCAGATCTGGATTGGCTTCCTTTGTAATCTGGTCCATGTAGATCACGAAGAGAAGGGGAGAGAGTACGCAGCCTTGCCTGACCCCTGATGTAACCGGGAACCAGTCCGATGTTCCACTGGCTGTTCGGACTGCGCTCCTACTGTTGGCATAGATTGCTCTGATGTTATCAAGCAACTGCCCCTTCACGTCGTACTGCTCCAGGATCTTCCAGAGCTTGTCTCTGTTGACTCGGTCAAAAGCTTTTTCTTGATCAACGAATACTGTATGCAGGTCTTGGTTGTATTCGATGGCTCTTTCACACAGCTGTCGGAGTGCGAAAATGGCATCTGTGCACCCTCTTCCTTTCCGAAAGCCAAACTGGGCATTGCTCAGTAGGTGTTCTGCTTTGGCTCTTGTGCGCTGTTCCAGAATCTTTGCATACATTTTCCCTACATGGCTGAGAAGTGAAATGCCTCTGTATGTGCTGCAGTCTTTCTTGCTGCCCTTCTTCTTCCAAATTGGCACCACTGTTGCATTTTGCCAGTCCATTGGTACTTTCCTCTCTTCCCATGCTTTCTGGAAGATGATGGTGAGCCACTTAACTCCCGTTTCTCCGCATGCAAGGATGGCTTCAGTTGTTATGCCATCATTGCCTGCTGCTTTGCCCTTTGGGCTGGTCTTAATTGCTTTTCGTGTTTCTGCTTCAAGGATTTGGGGCTCTAACTGGTCTTTATAGCGTGGTGAGAACTGGGAGCTGGAAGCCTGGACTCCAGATGGGTTTTAAAAGGTCTTTAAAATAGTCTTCCCATCTTTTCAGAATTTCCTCTTCTTTGTGTAGTGCCTCTCCATTTGCATCATTCACTACTGTTGTTGGGTTGAATGGCTCATCTCTTACTCTCATCGTCTTCACACTTTTGAAAAATTCTCTTGGGGAGTTCTTGCAAATTTCACTTAACTTCTCTCCATAGGTCGCCCAAGATTTTTCTTTGGAGGCTTTCACAACACGTTTACTATGTCTTCTTGCGATTCTGTACTTGACGTAGTCCTCTTCTATCTTGGTCTTGACCCAAGCTTTATATAGCTGCTTCTTTTTCTTGATGGCTTCCTTCACCTCTTGGTTCCACCAGGCTGTAGCTTTCCTGTTTTTACCTCTACATTTCTTTGTCCCGCAAACTTCCCTTAAGGTGTTCAAGAGAGCTGGCTTGAAGGTGTCCCAGGCTTGTTCCATGATGAGGGGGGTTGTATCAATGGGGTCAAGTTTCACCTTGATAGCACTTTCAATCTGTTCTTGCACTTCTTTCTCTTCCAGTTTGAGGAGGTTGATCTTTTCAGGCTGGTTCTTCCTAGCAGTTGTTATTTTTTCCTTCTGAGTACTGGAGGCCAGAATGACAGGCCTGTGGTCAGTGTCAAGGTTGGCATTGGGGATGGCTTTTGAGTCTTTGATGGCGTAACGTGTTCTAGATCTTGCAAGTATGAAGTCGATTTGAGACGAGATGCTGAGGTCGTTCCATTTGTACCAGGTGTAAATTTGGGAGGCTCGATGTTGGAAAAAGGTGTTGGTGATGATCAGATCATGCTCTGCACATAGTTCCAGCACGTGGTTCCAGTTGTAATTGCAAGGTGTTCTGTGGTCACTGTGGGGTCCAAGATGTTTTGTCCACGGGTTTCTTCTCTCACCAACTCTGCCGTTGAAATCCCCCATGACATACAGGTCCTCTTTGTCAGGGGTGCTGTTGATGAGGTCGGAGAGCTCTTGATAGAATGAGTCTTTCTCCTCTTCTGAGTACGAATCGTTACACGGTGCATATGCTTGGATATAGTAGACGATTTTGTTGGACTTTCTTACACCGATTTTAATCAATCTTTCTGATATGTATTCTGTACTCATGAGATTCTTTGCTATGTCTGGGTGTAGGATGAATCCCACACCATGCGTTGCTCTCTGGTCTTTCCTGACACCACTCCAGATGAGAACAAGTTTGAATGGATTTCTTTCGTTCCTTCTCCTTTCTTCCTAGTGTCTGAAATGCCCAGGATGGAGATCTTTCTTTTGGTCATGAATTCCACAATTTCTGGTTCCTTGTCTCCCAAAGTCCAACCCCTCGTCCACGTCGTGGGAGACGGAAACAGGTCAAGCTGGCTAACGGGGCTCTGGTGAAGCTGTGACTGGCCTAGCAAGCCGACAGTGGATTCTTCAACCGCTAAGAAAACTAAAAGGAGATACAAACGGACGGATACCAACGGAAAAAGACCTCGCAATGGAAACGGACATCGAGATAGGAATAGCGACTACACTGGAACATGGAACATCTGCGGCCTAACAAGCTATTTCCAAACCAAAATCCTGAATGCATCTTCTTCAAGAGAACTCTTTACAACCATGAATCATCTCCTTGGCACACGAAAAGATTTATCTCTCCCAACAAAACACACAAATGAAGAACTCCCATCTGTATTCTCCAAGTATTTCACCACCAAAATACAAACTCTTCGTGACAGGCTTGACAGGACACCCTGTCAACCATGCCCACCTGACCCTTCCTTCTCTGGCACACCTCTTACTACTTTTACCCTAGTCTCACAAGAAGAAATTCTCAACACAATCAGATCCATGTCGTTCAAAACCTGCGAACTGGATCCTCTTCCAGGTTCTCTCTACTCTGACTGTCTCCCTACTCTCCTCCCATTCATCACTGACATCATCAACACTTCTCTTCAAACTGGAACTGTCCCAGATTCTTTCAAGTCTGCTATTGTTCACCCTCTCCTCAAGAAATACAATTTAGACCCAAATGAACTGAAAAATTACCGGCCTATCTCTAATCTCTCTTTCTTGTCAAAACTCATCGAAAAAGTTGTCCTCAACCAGCTGAACTCTCACCTGTCTGCCAACAATCTTCTCAATCCTTTCCAGTCAGCCTACCGCCAGTGCCATAGCACTGAAACTGCCCTGCTACACATTCTCAACAATCTCCTCCTTGCAACTGATACTGGCAAAGTCTCTCTCCTCACACTCCTTGATCTGTCTGCAGCCTTTGATACCATTGATCATGGTATTCTCCTTTCTAGACTTCATCATACTTTTGGCATCTCTGACATTGCTCTCTCCTGGTTCACTTCATATCTATCAAACAGAAAACAAACTGTTCTCATTAATGGCACTTACTCTCAACCTGCATGCCTGACATGTGGTGTTCCACAATGATCTGTCCTTGACCCTGTCCACCATCATCAACTCCCACTCTATAAAACACCACTTCTATGCTGATGACACCCAACTTCTAGACAGTGACACACCAGACAATATACAGCGCCTCTTGACTCGCACCACTGAGTGTTACTCGGACATTAAGAACTGGATGACGTTAAACAAACTTCAGCTTAATGACGACAAGACAGAAGCTATCCTCATTGGCACCCGTCAGAAACTTTCTCAGCTGCCTCCTCTTTCTCTCCCATTATGCAACACATCAGTCCCAATTTCTGATTCAGCTAAAAACCTTGGTGTCTGCATTGACTCTACCCTCTCCATGAACAACTTTGTTTCTCAAACTACCAGATCTTGCTACTATCACCTCCATCGTATAAGCCTGATCAGGAAGTATCTCTCTGTCGAAGCAACTGCAAAACTCGTTCTCTCCTTCATAATGTCTCGCATTGACTATTGCAATTCACTCCTGTCTAGTCTTCCTGCCTCCACCATTCACATCCTACAGCGCATTCAAAACAATGCTGCACGCCTTGTACTCAAAAAGAAAAAAGCTGACCACATATCTCCTCTCCTGGCACAACTTCACTGGCTCCCTGTATCAAAGCGCATACAGTACAAACTAGACACCATGTGCTACAAAAGCCTCAATAAAGCAGCCCCCGATTACCTGTCAAGCCTACTTGAGATCTATGTTCCCTCACGTACCCTCCGCTCTGCCTCCGATCCTCTGACTTTTCGCTTTCCACGCACTAAGCTCAATCAATACCTATGGTCCACGAGCCTTCTCTGTTTCTGGTCCACTTTCCTGGAACAAACTTCCTCTCTCTGTCCGTCAGCAACCTACTTTTGTCTCCTTCAAGTTCGCTCTCAAAACTCACCTTTTCTCCTCTGCATAAAATCCTGACCTCACTCATCCCCCCTCTGTAGCCTGTCTCCACTCGGAGGGGAATCACATTGTAATATATATTTGTATATAATATGCTCTCTATAATTTTCCATTGCTTTTATTCTTTTTCCCCATTTATAGCCATGTGTGAGTGTGTGTGTGCGCGCGTGCGTAAGTGTATGTTCAGCGCTTAGATTTGATTTTAATCGAGATTTTGCGCTATTTTTGCGTAATTATTATTATTATTATTATTATTATTATTATTATAGGGGCGCGAGATTGCAGAGACCTCAACTTTTCACGGGGCCAGCACCACGAGAGCAGTGCCCATCCCCTCTCCCTTGCTCCAAATTAATATTCTTATTCACATTTTTACCAAGACTTCAGAAAGGTAAGAAGGCTAATTGGTCTTCAAGGGGTGGGACTTGGGAAATCAACCTATCTGTGAATGTGTTTTTACCAAGGCATCCGGGCAATGCCCTGCTCTTCACGATTTTCAACTGCCGTGGGATCTTAAGCATGCACATCCAGAAGGCACACGGGTCTGACACGTTTTTCGTCCCTTTATGAAGGATTAGACGTTCAGGAGGAGAAAAGTCGAGATCTCTACCAGGAGCGAACCCTGGAACCTCGAGTTTAGTTATTGGAAGGCGAACGTCTGAACCATTCTGCCACTCTTCTTCCTTGTCAAGGTCACACAATGCATTTGAAGAATTGTTAACAAGGCTGGCCTACTTTTCAGCACGTGCAATTTTCGAGCATGACGGTGGTTTTTATCATTATCATTGCAAGTATCATTTTATTAATGTGCACATCATCATCATCATCAAGTGCCCTGCTGCATGCCTTGGCGATCATGGCCTTCCTTACGAATCCATGTTTTGTCATTGAAAACATCAAATACGCGCGTTAAAGATCCTGTAAGCCATGTTAGTAATTGATGGCTTACGGACACATGTAAAAACAACAACAACAAACAAACGAACAAAAACAAAAACAAAAAATGATTATGCACACCCTTGAAAACAGAGTGTGACGTCCGACATAGCGGGCTTTTGTGTGTGTGTATGTGTGTGTGTATGTGTTTGTGTTTGTGTGTGTGTGTGTGTTTGTGTGTGTGGTGTGTGTGTGTGTGTGTGTGTGTGTGTGTGTGTGTGTGTGTGTGTGTGTGTTCGTTATTTCTTTTAACGTCTATTCACGTAAGTGCTTATAGATATAAAATAATCGGGTTGAATCAAAGAAAACGACCTATGGGACTGTGCAGTAAATGCCTAGCAATGTGTAAATTCAAAGTGAAATCAGTATGTTTCTGTTTTAAATTTGTAAATGATGCAGGGAAATAAGGTCGCATTTGCTGACAACACAAAAGGTGTTTAACTGTTATATAACCATTACAGATACATTTGACGGTTTTACTGAATTTAGTTCGAAGTGAGTTTAGAGATAATCTGTAAGCTAAAGTTATCTCTAGTCTTGTAAAACCCTGGTAATGTACGATGAAGGGGCGAAGGTCACGTTGAGCTTTTACTTTGCTTTCTAATTTAGCATTCATTTCATGTTCAGATAGTGGTAAATCAAGTTCAGTACTGCAAGCCCTATTAAATGCTGCACTTTTAGCTATTCTGTCGACCCAACCGTTATGTATGATACCACAGTGTGATGGGATCCAACAAAAAGTAACTTGTGTATTATTTGTTATTAAACAATGAATTAGAAAGTTTATCTCAAATATCAACGTACTACCGGTATTTACTTTATATTCGCAACTTTTTAGGGATTGTAATGCAGATTTCGAATCTACACATAACAAGATACTAAACAAAGGTATGGGTAGATCTACTATATATTTCAGTGCCATCAGGATGGCAACTAATTCAGAAGTGAAGATTGGATGCCCTAGTCCTAAAGAGTAAGCCTTTTCTACTTTAAAATTTGGAATTAGAAAGCTAGCGCCTGCTGCGCCATCATCTAGAACAGAGCCATCAGTAAATATTTTCAAAGAATGTAAATATTTTGTATGTAGATGTGACAGAACGTCAATTGCTAACAAGTGTGGATTAATATCTTTTCTCAAGTCGTTATCAGTTACTTTGGACAATTCCCAGGGGGGTAGAGGACAACATATCATCTTATGTGAAACTTTGTTAGGTACTACGCGGAAAATTTCGAAAACCTCATTTGTGTAGGTGGATATTGTGGAGTAATCTAGCCTATATGCGGATGAATATAGGTGATTTGCCCAGACACTAATGGCGTCTAGCGTTCCCGTTGTTGTTGCTTGATTTAACGTCTTTTCACTATAAGTGATATTAGACGGGGAAAAATGGCATGGAGGATGAAATAAGGGGGGGGGGGGTGTGGAGGGGAGAGGGGAACAGAGTAAGGGACGTAAAAAAAATTAAAAGGAAGCGGCAAGGTCTTAAGAAAAAGGATATGGATGAACAGAGAAATGAAACTAGAACAACGCTAACATCAATAATGTAAAAGAAAAATCGTCATAAAAACAAAACAAAACAAAAATAATCATAATTATAATAATAATCTTAAAGTAACGCATTAACAGGACTGTGAACCAATGATTCTGAAATTTTAACTAACAAAACTTGATCCGATACTACTTCTTTAAAATGCGTTTCAAGATAGTTTCCTTGTGTAAACGTCTTTGGTAAAAAGGAACGAAGCTTTCTGCAGTAAAACAAACAGTGATACAATGTGAATTGTTCGCCACAAATACATAAAACGTTGTTACAATATTTTGTTTTCAAAGCGTTCAGTTGAATGCGAAAATATGTCATAACAATTAATCTCAAATGATATAACGAGGAATACTGCAAATTTTTACAGATATTTTGAACTGAAAGTTTGATTCTTTTTTGAGACACAAATTTTTCATTTAAATGTTCATGAAATCGAATCCATGATGCTAATTCTAGCGAGTTGTAAGCTTCTTTTACCGAGGTGTTAACATGTAATTCTATGGAATTTTCAGAATGGAGGGCACCGGATTTAGCTGCTCTGTCAACTACGTTGTTGCCATGAAGACCAACATGAGAAGGCACCCAGCATAAATTGATTTCCGAACCATTTATCTTTAAACAATGTATTAGATGATTTGCCTCAATAATTAAGTCAGGTCTTGTGTCTGTATCAAAAGACTGTAAGGCATATAATACAGATTTTGAATCCACAAAGAGAACTACTTTGAATGACACAGGCCGAAGGCTTATTAAATAATGCAACGCTTGAACAACAGCGACCAATTCTGCTGTATATATAGATACATTTGCCCCAATGAAAAAAGACTTTTTAATGTTAAATTTTGGAACATAAAAGGCTGCTCCAGCGCTCTGGTTTGCTAAGACTGACCCATCGGTAAAAATGTGGAGGTGGGTACTGTACTTTTCATCGATGTGTTCACAAGCTGTGGATAGCGTAATGTTGACATCATCATCTTTTTTAACTTTTGCATAATCGAGATCAAATGTGGCATTTAGCATTTCCCATGTAGGGATAGGCGTTATCGTTGGTTTCTCAGCAATTTCATCGACTGTTATATTGGAGCGTTCCCGTATTGTTTGCCACTGCACATGATAACATGCACTACTGCCGACACTCAGCAACATCACATGGTGTCAGAAGTGGGATCATCAGGTGGGAGCGTTTTGATTTGAAAAGTAGTTTGGAAAATTTCGTCCTTTGAGCGGAGTTGAATGTTTCAGTCGATGTCAGTCACGTCAGTGTCAACTGTAATGTCAGAGGGACTGGCCTAGGGCTAGAATTCATTCAAGTTCTTGCGAACAGACAGTGGAACGTTTCCGATCTAAAACACCCACGAACGATTTGATTTTTTTTCTTTCAATGAGAGACGCTTTGCTGTTTATTTCCATTAAATCTTATTGGAAAAAGTGGCAAGAGAACGCTGAAAGTGAAAAGAACGTGAAAGTAGTCCGTGACGTCATTAATCTTCTTAGAGCAGTATTTTGTCATCACAGCACTGTAGTCGTCATCTTAACGTGTTCTAATTGGTGGTCTAGTGGCAAAGACATCTTTGATTACCGTACTCTGAACTTTTCGCTGTTCCGGCTGACGCAGACTAGATTACAGTCATGAATGAAAATGTGCAACAGCAGAAACGTTTTACTGCCAACATACCTGTCCCATCAAAGTTAGAGGTTCAGGGTGATGTTGAGCAGAACTGGAAAAAGTTCCAACGCCAATGGAAGAACTACTCCATAGCTTCAAGGCTAGATAAGGAAGATAAGCCATATCAGTGTGCAGTCTTTCTAGCTTGTATAGGCGAAGACGCGCAAGAGCTTTATGAAAACTTTCCATTCGCAAGTGAAGCAGACAGGACGGACATTGACATTGTTATACAGACCTTTGAAAAATTCTGCGTGAGCTCCTCCCATGAAGTTTATGAATCATTTAAATTTCATCACAGAGAGCAAGAAGAAGGTGAATCAGTAGAGTCCTATGTGGCTGTCTTGAGGAAGATGGCAAAACCCTGCAAATTCGCTGCCCAAGAAGAAAGAATGATCCGAGACAGACTGGTCATCGGCATAAAGGATGACACTGTCCGTGAAAAATTACTGCAGGAAAAAGTTGGACCTACAGAAAGCAATTCAAATCTGCAAGGTTCAGGAGGCATCAAAGATGCAGATGAAGTCTATGGCAAGCAGCTCTGAAAGCTCAGTGCAACGTCTGAGACTGGAGAAGAAGCACCCAAAAGCCACTGTTCACAAAAAGTATGCAGAAACACGACATGAACAGTCAAACCAGACACGTCAGAAGTGCAGCCGTTGTGGGAAAGGTCCGCACAACCAAGACCTGTGTCCAGCAAAGTCTGCCAGATGTCACAAATGCAGCAAAACTGGACACTTTGCAGCCTATTGTCGTACAAAGAATGTTAAACTGGTCGAGCAGGAGTACGAAGAAGAGGAAGACTCAGACCTAGGAGTGATTGTAGGTGAACTTACCAGTGATGCTTTCATGAAAGTTGTCCAGTTCAACGGGAAAGACACTTGATTCAAGCTTGACAGTGGTGCAGACGTGACAGTTGTCCCACTGAAACTAGTCCCAAAGACGGTACAACTGTTGAACACTAGAAAGAAATTCTATGGTCCAGGTCGAGCTAAACTTACAGTTCTAGGAACATTCTCAGCCATACTGCAATGCAGAGGAAAGGCAGTGACACATGACATTTATGTCATTCAAGGATTACAGGAGCCGCTCTTGGGTCGCCCTGCCATCAGAGAACTGGAATTGCTGACCGAAGTCAACTCAATCAGCAAGGAAGAAGCACGAGAAGATTTCCCACAGCTGTTTTCAGGACTTGGTGAAGCAGACAAGTCCTACATCATCAAATTCAACGAAGGAGCACGACCCTTCTCGGTTGCGTCACCACGTCGCCTGTCTCTACCACTGCATGAAAGAGTGAAAGAAGAGTTGAAGAACTTGGAGCAGATGGGTGTGATCAGGCCAGTCACAAACCCAACTGACTGGTGCGCACCAATGGTCATTGTCCCAAAATCAGGTGGTGGGATACGCATTTGTGTGGATTTTACAAAGTTAAACGAGGCAGTTAAGAGAGAAAACTTTCCCCTGCCTTCAATTGAACAACTCCTCGGTAAACTCCATGGTTCTACAATCTTCACAAAGCTGGATTGTAACCATGGCTTTCACCAGATTCCTCTCTCAGAAATAATAATAATAATAATAATAATATACAATATTTATATAGCGCAAAATCTTGATAAAATCAAATCTAAGCGCTGAAGCAGACACACACGCAAGCACGCACGCACGCACGCACACGCACGCACACACACACACACACATACACACACACACACACGCATGGCTATAAATGGGGAGAAAGAATAAAAGCAATAAAAGCAAGAATAAAACCAATGGAAAATTATAGAGAGCATAGCATATACAATTATATATTATAACCATGTGATTCCCTCCGAGCGGAGACAGGCTGCAGAGGGGGGGGGGGGGGTTGAGTGAGGTTAGGATTTTATGCGGAGGAGAAAAGGTGAGTTTTGAGAGCGGACTTGAAGGAGACAAAAGTAGGTTGCTGACGGACTGAGAAAGGAAGTTTGTTCCAGGAGAGTGGACCAGAAACAGAGAAGGCTCGTGGACCATAGGTATTGAGCTTAGTGCGTGGAAAGCGAAAAGTCAGAGGATCGGAGGCAGAGCGGAGGGTACGTGAGGGAAGATAGATCTCAAGTAGGCTTGACAGGTAATCGGGGGCTGCGTTATTGAGGCTTTTGTAGCACATGGTGTCTAGTTTGTACTGTATGCGCTTTGATACAGGGAGCCAGTGAAGTTGTGCCAGGAGAGGAGATATGTGGTCAGCTTTTTTCTTTTTCAGTACAAGGCGTACAGCATTGTTTTGAATGCGCTGTAGGATGTGAATGGTGGAGGCAGGAAGACCAGACAGGAGTGAATTGCAATAGTCAATGCGAGACATTATGAAGGAGAGAACGAGTTTTGCAGTTGTTTCGACAGAGAGATACTTCTTGATCAGCCTTATACGATGGAGATGATAGTAGCAAGATCTGGCAGTTTGAGAAACAAAGTTGTTCATGGAGAGGGTAGAGTCAATGCAGACACCAAGGTTTTTAGCTGAATCAGAAATTGGGACTGATGTGTTACATAATGGGAGAGAAAGAGGAGGCAGCTGAGAAAGTTTCTGACGGGTGCCAATGAGGATAGCTTCTGTTTTGTCGTCATTAAGCTGAAGTCTATTGTGTGTCATCCAGTTCTTAATGTCCGAGTAACACTCAGTGGTACGAGTCAACAGGCGCTGTATATTATCAGGTGAGTCACTGTCTTGAAGTTGGGTGTCATCAGCATAGAAGTGGTGTTTTATAGAATGGGAGTTGATGATGGTGGACAGGGGGGAGGTGTAAAGAGTGAAAAGAACAGGGCCAAGGACAGATCCTTGTGGAACACCACAGGTCAGGTATGCAGGTTGAGAGTAAGTGCCATTGATGAGAACGGTTTGTTTTCTGTTGGATAGGTATTAAGTGAACCAAGACAGAGCAATGTCAGAGATGCCAAAAGTATGATGAAGTCTAGAAAGGAGAATACCATGATCAATGGTATCAAAGGCTGCAGACAGATCAAGGAGTGTGAGGAGAGAGACTTTGCCAGTATCAGTTGCAAGGAGGAGATTGTTGAGAATGTGTAGTAGGGCAGTTTCAGTGCTATGGCACTGGCGGTAGGCTGACTGGTAAGGATTGAGGAGATTGTTGGCAGACAGGTGAGAGTTCAGCTGGTTGAGGACGACTTTTTCAAGGAGTTTTGACAAGAAAGAGAGATTAGAGATAGGCCGGTAATTTTTCAGTTCATTTGGATCTAAATTGTGTTTCTTGAGGAGAGGGTGAACAATAGCAGACTTGAAAGAATCAGGGACAGTTCCAGTTTGAAGAGAAGTGTTGATGATGTCAGTGATGAATGGGAGGAGAGTAGGGAGACAGTCGGCGTAGAGAGAACCTGGAAGAGGATACAGTTCGCAGGTTTTGAACGACATGGATCTGATTGTGTTGAGAATTTCTTCTTGTGAGACTGGGTTAAAAGTAGTAAGAGGTGTGCCAGAGAAGGAAGGGTCAGGTGGGCATGGTTGACAGGGTGTCCTGTCAAGCCTGTCACGAAGAGTTTGTATTTTGGTGGTGAAATAGTTGGAGAATACAGATGGGAGTTCTTCATTTGTATGTTTTGTTGGGAGAGGTAAATCTTTTCGTGTGCCAAGGAGATGATTCATGGTTGTAAAGAGTTCTTTTGAAGAAGATGCATTCAGGATTTTGGTTTGGAAATAGCTTGTTTTTGCTGATGCAATGAGGGTGGATACTTTTGTTTTAGAGGCTTGGAAAAGTTGCCAGTGTACAGTGAGTTTGGATTTGCGCCAGCGGCGCTCTGCTCTGCGGCGGGCACGTTTTGCACAGGCGATCTCATGAGTGAGCCAGGGGGTAGGGGGGCGGTCAGGTAAAGGACGGGTTGTGGCTGGAGCATGAGTGTCCAGAAGATGGTGGAGAGTAGTATAGAATTCATCGGCAAGGTTATGTGACTTTTCAGAAAGGAGACGGGAGGCATCAGATGAAAATGTGGAGAGGTCGATAGATTTGAGATTGCGTCGAGTCACTGTGCGCATGGTACGGGAAGGAGGAGAAATGTCGAGAGAACAGAGAATTGCAGAGTGGTCAGATGGAAGGGCTGAAGTTAGACAGGTAGAAAGAACTAAACAGTTGTCAGTAGCGGAATTGTGGTGATCACGAGAAATGATCCAGTCAAGAATGTGACCTTTTTGATGGGTTGGTTCAGAAATGTGTTGAGTCATATTGTGATTGGACAGAGAGTTGATGATATGTCTTGTGTCATAACGGTGAGTGTTGTCATAGTGGACATTGATGTCACCTAGAATGATGAGATTTCCAGGTAAGAGACAGTAGTAATCAAGAAGTTGATCAAAGTCAGAGAGAAACATGGATGTGGTGAGCTTGTTGGCAGAGCTAGGTGGAGGTCGATAGACACAGGAGAAGGTGATGGGGTGAGGGGTGGATTGGAAGGATACTTCAACGTGCTCGAAAGAAGGATGGGAGAAAGGCAGAGACTGCGAGAAAGACAGGCGGGAATGGAGTGAGTCGTTGTAGAGGATGGCGATACCACCACCTCGGGATGAGCGATGGAAAGAAGCAAGCCTGTAACCACTCGGAGTGAGACTCACATGTATAGGTTCATGACCACAGAAGAGTCACAGGAACTCACAACTTTTATAACTCCCTTTGGGAGATACTGTTATCTCCGTCTGCCATATGGAATCAGTTCTGGCCCTGAGATCTACCATCGAATGGTCTCCCAGCTCTTGTCAGACATCCCAGGAGTGGTGTCTGATATGGACGACATCTTGATACATGGGAAGACTGAGAATGAGCATGACACCTCACTTAAAACAGTACTCACGAAACTGACTGAGGCCGGACTTTCCTTGAATCCTGAGAAGTGTGAGTTCTCAAAGTCTTCGATGAAATTTCTTGGACATGTCATATCGAAGGAGGGTATCCAGATTGATCCTGAGAAGGTCAAGGCAATTCAAAACTTTCCAAGACCCACCAACGTCAGAGAATTGAGACGTCTCCTGGGAATGGTCACCCAAGTTTCAAAATTTGCTGGCTCCAATCTAGCAGACACTACCAAGCCGCTTCGTGACCTTCTGAAGACTGGTTATCAGTGGACTTGGGACTGTCCACAAGAAGAAGCTTTTGAAAGCATCAAGAAGCAGCTGAGCTCTGCACCAACACTGGCCCATTATAGCCCCAACCGAAAGACAAGAATCTCTGCAGACTCATCTTCCTATGGGCTGGGCGCTGTTCTAAGCCAGTTCCAAGAAGACGGAACCTTGAAGCCAGTGTTCTTCATCTCCAGGTCATTGACTCCTACTGAACAGAGATACGCACAGGTGGAAAAGGAGGCATTAGCAGTGACTTGGGCTTGCGAAAAGTTTGCTGATTTCATCTTTGGACTGAAGGATTTGACAATTGAGACAGACCACCGACCTCTTCTGGCACTCTTGAAGACAAAGAATCTTGATGAGCTGTCTCCTTGCATCCAAAGGTTCAGGATGCGACTCATGAGATTCTCCTACTAGATAGAGTATTCTAGAGGAAAGAATCTCACTACTGCAGACGCTCTCTCCAGGCTCCCATCACAAATGCCTGATGAAATGACAAGGAACTGGAGGCAGATGCTAGTTTGACAGTCAACCAAGTCATCTCCAACATCCCTGCATCAGAGAAGCGTCTTGATGAAATCAAACGGAAGATCAGGAAGGATGAACTTTGTCAGAAGCTGATCAGATATTGTCAAAATGGATGGCCAAGTGCATGCCCAAATGAACCCTTCATGCAGCCATATTGGTCGGCTCGCACAGACATCAGTTTTCAAGAAGGACTATTGTTCCATGGCTCCAGACTCATCATCCCAGAAGTTCTGAGACATGATATTCTGAAGAAAATTCACACTGGTCACCAGGGCATCGTCAAGTGCTCGTGCCTTTGCCAGAGAAACTGTTTGGTGGCCAAAGCTGTCTTCCCAGATTGAAGCTCTGGTTGAAAACTGCCCAGTATGTGTCCAGGAAAGGAAGGTTCCTCCAGAACCTCTACTTCCGTCATCAGTTCCTGACTACCCATGGCAAAAGGTCGGGGTTGATATTTTTGACCTCAACAGAAAGCAGTTCCTTCTAGTCATCGACTACTATTCAAAGTACATTGAACTGGCACTGCTGAACTCAACTACCTCAGAGAATGTGATCAAGCATTTGAAACGCATGTTTTCAAGACATGGAATCCCAGAAATCGTCATGTCAGATAATGGACCCCAATTTTCATCTGGACAGTTTGCTACATTTGCCAAGAACTATGGGTTTCATCACATCACCAGTAGCCCCCATTACCCGCAGGCGAATGGCGAGGCAGAAAGAGGTGTTCAAACTGTCAAGAACCTCTTGAAAAAGTCAGACAAAGCATTGCTTCATGTACCGAGCAACCCCTCTCCAGCATGGAACAAGCCCAGCTGAACTCTCCATGGGCAGGAAACTTCGTACGCCAGTCCCCATTGCACCCTCAAAGCTCAAGTCCCAGTCTTCTGAACATTTCAAAGACAAGGAGATCAGGAGGAAAGTGGGACATGAAACGAAACTTTAATAGAGCCTATCGTGCACGTGAAGCCACACAATTCTCTCCAGGACAACCTGTCTGGGTCAGACCACAAGGTGAACCAGGGACTGTTGTGAAACTTCATGGCCAAAGGTCCTACGATGTTGCCACCCCTTTGGGCACTCAGCGTCGAAACCGAAGACATATAGTTCCCCGGTCAACAGAATTTCAACCACCAAGAGTGTGGTTGCCACAGAATCACCTAACCTTGCAGTGGATGGCCCTGATCCAACACCTGACCAGAATGGTCCAAAGGAAGATGTCACCTGCCAGCCTCCAGCACCTGAAGCACCACAGCTACGCAGGTCCTGTCGCACGATCAAGCCACCAGATAGACTGAACCTATAATAAGAAAACAATTACACAGTAGATGTGATTGAT
This sequence comes from Monoplex corrugatus, assembly GCA_030674185.1. Lineage (NCBI taxonomy): Eukaryota > Metazoa > Mollusca > Gastropoda > Littorinimorpha > Ranellidae > Monoplex > Monoplex corrugatus. Next base: position 69,613,684 of record JAPXFY010000021.1, on the reverse strand, counting down.
AAATGAAAGGACAGTCTACGCTTAAAGTTTGAACTTTGCTCGTTTTGGTTAAAGAAAGAAAACGCGAAGACATTGTATTGTATTTCAGTCTTACTCAAATTGCATTTCGGGTTTCGTTGGAAATTGATTTAAAGTTTCAGTTTAATGTCCATTTCCACTTGGAAAGGGGGATGTGGAGTAATCTATATGCGGATGAATATAGATGATTTGCCCAGACACTAATGGCGTCTAGCGTTCCTGTATTGTTTGCCACTGCACATGATAACATACACTACTGCCGACACTCAGCAACATCACAGATATTGTTTCATGTGCCTTTATTGTTCTTGCTCTCTTGGGGAAATGAATGTTAGTGTGTGTGCGTATGTGTGTGTTTGGTATGGGTGTAGCATTCTGAGAATGATTATTCTCTGATGCGTGCACGCATGTTGCTGTGTCCACACTGTGCAGGCGGTATGTTGCTGCACAGTGTGCACACTCTGTCTTTAATAGGTGTGCGCGCTGAGTTGTTTCCTGTTTCTATCATAAGACACCAGATACCAACATGACCTACATTGACGTGCATACTTGATGTTCTACGTACGTATAGCCACAAGGAAGGGGTGTAGGCACTGGCAGATCTACACACATGTTGATTGGGAGAAGGGGAAAACCTACACCCTTTGCCTACCAGGCAACTGGGCAGGATCGAACCCCAACTCTTTCATTGGAAGTTCGACGTCCGTCTTATTCACTTGGACTTTCCGCCCGTCTGCATGAATATTCACGAAGGGGGCTTAGATATTAGCTTTCCATATGCACTCCACCTAAATCCGCTAGTGGTTATCTGGCAGACTCCTTGAGGCTGCGCGAAACCCTATGCACTGGCAAGGTTGATATTGAAATGGAGAAGAACAGTGGCGGGGGAAGTTGACCTATGAAACATTCAACTGACACTACTAGAATAACAAGAGCATTCAACTGGGGAAAGAACGGATCAGTTCTTAATGTTGCAGATTGGGATTGAACTCGAGATACCAGATCTTGAGTCCACGGCTCTGTCAGCTGAACCCACCCACCCCTTGTACTCCAGTTCCTTACCACCTCCACCACACTGTTCCAGTCTACGTGAGGAAACGGCGGAGACTCGTTTATATACGTTCTGGTTGGTATATCTTATCACCTGTTGTCTCCAGACACCACACAACGTTTTGACGTTACTCTTGTCTTTTACGTACGTACATTGACTTCTGGCCTCCACACTTACCCCCGAGTTTGCTTGGAGTTTGCCCGGTAAGAGAGGTTCAGTACACGTTAAAGTAACCTACGGAAGCGGACTGCGGGGTTCTCTGGCCGAGACAGGTTGTTCTTGCCTGTGGCGACATCTGATGACGGTGAGTGGTGTTTGTTCGGCGTGTTTCACCAGTTTGGTACTATGCTCTGTTCAATGGGTATTTTAGTTTGATTTGAATTTTGATTTGATTGTTGTGGTTTGGGGAAAGTTTTGTCAGTTGAAGTTTGGTTTATGGAATTGTTTGTTTCACTATTTTGATGCATGTTTTATCTGTTGGATATTTTTATTTTATTGCTTTCTGTTATAATTGTTTTTTCATATTCAAGCCATTTTTTATTTATAAACAGAAAACGGCTGCTACATGTTGTATTACTAAGTATAGTAAATGCAGTTACGTTTTTCAAGACCCAGGAGAGAAGAAGTGGGGCTCTTTTCCTTGTAATGATAAGAGTTGTATAAACATAGATAAGCAAACAAACAGACAACAAACCATGGGACTATGCAATATCTTGCTAATGTCTACACAGTTTTTCTGTCGTAGGTTGGTTTTAACTCGAAATATTAGATCCTTGAGCCCACAGTTTTATCAAATGGGAGGTAACAATGTTACGAAGAATGTTAGATCACGAGATCATGTCACAGGGTGCTCAAGAGAACAGTGATAGTTTGTCATTGGTTGACTTTTACCAGCTGTCATTGGTTGACTTTTACCAGTTGTCAATGGTTGACTTTTACCAGTTGTCAGTGGTTGACTCTTACCAGCTGTCATTGGTTGACTTTTACCAGTTGTCATTGGTTGACTTTTACCAGTTGTCAATGGTTGACTTTTATCAGTTGTCAATGGTTGACTTTTACCAGTTGTCATTGGTTGACTTTTACCAGTTGTCATTGGTTGACTTTTACCAGTTGTCATTGGTTGACTTTTACCAGTATGTCATTGATTGACTTTTACCAGTTGTCATTGGTTGACTTTTACCAGCTGTCATTGATTGACTTTTACCAGTTGTCATTGGTTGACTTTTACCAGTTGTCATTGGTTGACTTTTACCAGTTGTCATTGGTTGACTTTTACCAGTTGTCATTGGTTGACTTTTACCAGTTGTCAGTGGTTGACTTTTACCAGTTGTCAATGGTTGACTTTTATCAGTTGTCATTGATTGACTTTTACCAGTTGTCAATGGTTGACTTTTACCAGTTGTCAGTGGTTGACTTTTACCAGTTGTCATTAATTGACTTTTACCAGTTGTCAATGGTTGACTTTTATCAGTTGTCATTGGTTGACTTTTACCAGTTGTCATTAATTGATTTTACCAGTTGTCATTGGTTGACTTTTACCAGTTGTCAATGGTTGACTTTTACCAGTTGTCAATGGTTGACTTTTATCAGTTGTCATTGATTGACTTTTACCAGTTGTCAGTGGTTGACTTTTACCAGTTGTCAATGGTTGACTTTTACCAGTTGTCATTAATTGACTTTTACCAGTTGTCAATGGTTGACTTTTACCAGTTGTCAATGGTTGACTTTTACCAGTTGTCAATGGTTGACTTTTACCAGTTGTCAGTGGTTGACTTTTACCAGTTGTCTTTGGTTGACTTTTACCAGTTGTCATTGGTTGACTTTTACCAGTTGTCATTGGTTGACTTTTACCAGTTGTCAATGGTTGACTTTTACCAGTTGTCAATGGTTGACTTTTATCAGTTGTCATTGATTGACTTTTACCAGTTGTCAGTGGTTGACTTTTACCAGTTGTCAATGGTTGACTTTTACCAGTTGTCATTAATTGACTTTTACCAGTTGTCAATGGTTGACTTTTACCAGTTGTCAATGGTTGACTTTTACCAGTTGTCAATGGTTGACTTTTACCAGTTGTCAGTGGTTGACTTTTACCAGTTGTCTTTGGTTGACTTTTACCAGTTGTCATTGGTTGACTTTTACCAGTTGTCATTGGTTGACTTTTACCAGTTGTCATTGGTTGACATACCAGTTGTCAGTGGTTGACTTTTACCAGTTATCAATGGCTGACTTTTACGAGTTGTCAATGGTTGACTTTTACCAGTTGTCATTGATTGACTTTTACCAATTGTCATTAGTTGACTTTTACGAATTGTCAATGGTTGACTTTTACCAGTTGTCATTTACCAGTTGTCATTGGTTGACTTTTACCAGTTGTCATTAATTGACTTTTACCAGTTGTCATTAGTTGACTTTTACGAGTTGTCAATGGTTGACTTTTACCAGTTGTCAGTGGTTGACTTTTACCAGTTGTCATTGGTTGACTTTTACCAGTTGTCATTGGTTGACTTTTACCAGTTGTCATTGGTTGACTTAAACTGGTAACACAATACTTTGTTATTGATTTTGTCTTTAACCGATAGCCAGTGAAGAGAACGAAGCAGAAGATTAGTGTTTTGAAAGTTGAGAAACAGAACAAAACAACAAGGTTGGTCCTGATGTAAATACTGTTTACCAAGTAATTGTTTTATCGAGATAAACTGTCCCACTAAAAGGGGAGATAAAGCATGATGGAGCATGCGTAACAAAGGGGCGGTGACTACATTCGTGACATGGCTTAACACATCACACGTCCATCCTGAAATCAGTGAGTACGATAGTCAGGTGGGTAAGGCTCCACATTTCCTGTTGGTAAGTCTGAGTTCGGTCCTGCCTAGGTACCTCCCGACTGGAGGGTTCAGGGTGGACATTTTTCACATCCCCAGGGTCAACCTTTGTGTTCAGATCTTGTAGTGCCTATCGCATGTAAAACACGTACAAGGTCCTGTAAGTCATCAGAATGTTCCGTGGCTTATGGAAACATAAAAACACCCAGCATGCACGCCCACCAAAGACCGAGTATGCAGACTGCGCAGCAACATTTCGCCTGCAGAATGTGAACAAAACAACGTGCATGCACACATCCGAAAAAGTAAGAACTCTGGAAGAAAACGATAACAACAACAGCAACAATGACAACAACAACAACAACAGACAATGAAAAAAGAACCACCGAATTCTCATGTCGCCCAAGGGTTGGGAGGGATACACAGTATCCTTGTATGGTAGGTACTTTGCATCATCTGCTCGAAGCTAGTTATCGTGGTCCCGTCATGGTAAAACAAAGACTAACCAAGAATGTCTTGGAGTCTTGAAACAGGTGACGGCAGTAGATGCATAAGATTTTTTTTTAATTTACAGCCTTGGAGTTTTGATCGTTGTTGAGTCATTGTTTTTGGTGAATGATGAGAGTACGTGCATTGTTTGATTCTTGTATCAAGATTTGGCGCCTCATATATGTCATTACTGTTATTTTTGTTGTTGTTGTCGTTGTTGTTGTTGTCATTATTATTATTATCATCATCATTATTATTAACAAGTGAAGGCTGCTTCAGAATTTGAGAAGCAAGGGTTAGAGAAACCATGGAAAGACCTCAAAGCGAAACATAGCGCCCTTAGCAAAGTAGAATCAGCGAGGAGGAGCAGGAGCGAAAAGAAGACCCAATATCGCTTCTTTTAAGATCCCTTCCGATTCGCCAGGAACCTGTTTGAGCAGCCCAAATCCGGGACTCTCACAGCGGACAAAGAGGCTCTAGAACAGCATCTCAGGAAAACATTCTGACCCTCAGAGCGAGGCACCGCTTGAAATCCAGAGTCTGGTTCGGCCAGCAATGTCAGATAAAATGTTTAATAACGAGCCACCAACACTGAAGGAAGTAAAGAAAGTGGTGGACTAAGCCAGAACCATATTGTTACCTGGGTCTAACAGAACACCTTATCTATTATATAAGAAGTGTCCCAGTGTCCTCAAGTGTCTCCACAAACTGATAAGATCAGCATGGAGGAACATGAAGATTAGCAACCAATGGATGACAGACAGCACAAGTGATCAGCACTGTGATCAGCATTCTAGGGTCAAAAACTTGACACAAGAAGCTCCAACAACCCTACACACGGCAGGAGACAGGAAAAATGTGGTATGTATGTCAACAATGTAGATCTGCCATTCCACTGTGTGTGTGTGTGTGTGTGTGTGTGTGTGTGTGTGTGTGTGTGTGTGTGTGTGTGTGTGTGTGTGTGTGTGTGTGTGTGTGTGTGTGTGTAGTTGAAGAAAGATCTACATAGATCACCTCTTTCTAGAACGCAACGGACATGGCATAGACATAGCTACAGAGACAGGTAGTTTGCTCTATCACACCACAGACATGGATACTGAAACAGACAACTAGCTCTGTCACACCACAGACATGGATACTGAAACAGACAACTAGCTCTGTTACACCACAGACATGGATACTGAAACAGACAACTAGCTCTGTAACACCACAGACATGGATACTGAAACAGACAACTAGCTCTGTTACATCACAGACATGGATACTGAAACAGACAACTAGCTCTGTCACACCATAGACATGGATACTGAAACAGACAACTAGCTCTGTCACACCATAGACATGGATACTGAAATGGACAACTAGCTCTGTTACACCACAGACATGGATAAGATAACAGGCAACTAGCTCTGTTACACCACAGAAGTGGATACTGAAACAGACAACTAGCTCTGTCACACCATAGACATGGATAGGATAACTGGCAACTAGCTCTGTTACACCATAGACATGGATAGGATAACTGGCAACTAGCTCAGTTACACCATAGACATGGATAGGATAACTGGCAACTAGCTCTATTACACCACAGACATTGATAAGATAACTGGCAACTAGCTCTGTTACACCACAGACATTGATAAGATAACTGGCAACTAGCTCTGTTACACCATAGACATGGATAAGATAACTGGCAACTAGCTCTGTTACACCATAGACATGGATAGGATAACTGGCAACTAGCTCTCTGTTACACCATAGACATGGATAAGATAACTGGCAACTAGCTCTATTACACCATAGACATTGATAAGATAACTGGCAACTAGCTCTGTTACACCATAGACATGGATAAGATAACTGGCAACTAGCTCTGTTACACCATAGACATTGATAAGATAACTGGCAACTAGCTCTGTTACACCATAGACATGGATAGGATAACTGGCAACTAGCTCTCTGTTACACCATAGACATTGATAAGATAACTGGCAACTAGCTCTCTGTTACACCATAGACATGGATAGGATAACTGGCAACTAGCTCTCTGTTACACCATAGACATGGATAAGATAACTGGCAACTAGCTCTCTGTTACACCATAGACATGGATAGGATAACTGGCAACTAGCTCTCTGTTACACCATAGACATGGATAGGATAACTGGCAACTAGCTCTCTGTTACACCATAGACATGGATAGGATAACTGGCAACTAGCTCTCTGTTACACCATAGACATGGATAGGATAACTGGCAACTAGCTCTCTGTTACACCATAGACATGGATAAGATAACTGGCAACTAGCTCTGTTACACCATAGACATGGATAGGATAACTGGCAACTAGCTCTCTGTTACACCACAGACATTGATAAGATAACTGGCAACTAGCTCTGTTACACCATAGACATTGATAAGATAACTGGCAACTAGCTCTCTGTTACACCATAGACATGGATAAGATAACTGGCAACTAGCTCTGTTACACCATAGACATGGATACTGGAACAGACAACTAGCTCTGTTACACCACAGACATGGATACTGGAACAGACAACTAGCTCTGTTACACCACAGACATGGATACTGGAACAGACAACTAGCTCTGTTACACCATAGACATGGATACTGAAACAGACAACTAGCTCCGTTACACCATAGACATGGATAGGATAACTGACAACTTGCTCTGTTACACCATAGACATGGATAGGATAACTGGCAACTAGCTCTGTTACACCACAGACATGGATAAGATAACTGGCAACTAGCTCTGTTACACCACAGACATGGATAAGATAACTGGCAACTAGCTCTGTTACACCACAGACATGGATAAGGTAACTGGCAACTAGCTCTGTTACACCATAGACATGGATAGGAAAACAGACAACTAGCTCTGTCACACCACAGACGTGGATAGGAAGACAGGCAACTAGCTCTGTTACACCATAGATATGGATAGGGAGACTGTCAACTAGTGCTTTCACACCATGGACATGAATAGGGAGACAGGCAACTAGCTTTTGTTTTTGCGTCACACCAAAGATATAGATAGGAAGACAGGAAATTAGCTTTGTCACACCATAGACATGGATAGGAAGATAGATAGCTGGCTCTATCACATCATAGACATGGACAGGAAGATAGGCAACCAGCTCTTGTTACACCATAAACATGGATAGGAAGGAACCAGAAGAACAAGTAAACCAAAGTGAACGCGTATTCAACACAACAAGACAAGACAAGCGCAAATTTTCGGCCAACCGGCCTTTGTCAAGCGGGAATGCACGGTCACAAACAGACCACAAACAACACCAAACAACGGATAATAAGAAGAGGACTAAAAACTTCCAACCCGCCTCGTCCAGTGGATAAAAAGGGGCTAAATGAAATGCCCATGTGTTCATGAGCAGTAGTAAGAAGTGGGGAGAGGGGAGGCAACTATGATGTCAAAGGGGAAGTGAGATGAGTTCTGTGCATTCGCGCTTGACAAGGGCCGGTTGGCCGAAAATTTGCGCTTGTCTTGTCTTGTCTTGTGCTGAATACGCGTTCACTTTGGTTCACTTGTTTTTCTGGTTCCTGTTTGCTTGGGCGCGGGCAGTCGCACTTGTTTTGGATCATGGATAGGAAGACTGATTACTAGCTAAATCACACCGTAGACATGGGTAAGGAGACAGGCGATTAGCTCTTGTCACATCGTAGACGTAGACAGGGAGACAAATAACTAGCTCTGTCACATCATAGACATGGACAGAGAGACAAATAACTAGCTCTGTCACATCATAGACATGGACAGGGAGACAAATAACTATATCACACCATAGACATGGATAGGGACACGGGTAGCTATCTGTGTCACATCATAGGCACTCATAGGAAGACAGGCAACTCGCTCTGTCACATTAGATATGGATAGGAAGACTAGCAACTAGCTCTGTACTGTCACACTATAGACATGGATAGGGAGACAAACAACTAGCTCTGTCACACTATAGACATGGATAGGGAGACGAACGACTAGCTCTGTCACACTATAGACATGGATAGGGAGACAAACAACTAGCTCTGTCACACTATAGACATGGATAGGGAGACAAACAACTACCTCTGTCACACTATAGACATGGATAGGGAACGAACGACTAGCTCTGTCACACTATAGACATGGATAGGGAGACGAACGACTAGCTCTGTCACATTGTAGACATGGATAAGGAGACGAACGACTAGCTCTGTCACACTATAGACATGGATAGGGAGACGAACGACTAGCTCTGTCACACTGTAGACATGGATAGGGAGACGAACGACTAGCACTGTCACACTGTAGACATGGATAGGGAGACGAACGACTAGCTCTGTCACACTGTAGACATGGATAGGGAGACAGACAACTAGCTTTGGCACACCATAGATATGGATAGAGCGACAGGAAACTAGTTTTGTCACATCATGCACATCACATTTAAAGTTCAGAATTAGACACTTCAACATCAACAGACAGCATTATATGGTTTGTAATCAGACATACTAACAACAACAGACAACAATATATGTATAGTTTATAATCAGACTCACTAACATCAACAGACAGCAGTATATCTACATATAGTTCATAATCAGACACACTAACATCAACAGTATATGCATACACACACATACACACATACATACATATATACATACATACATATATCTATATTATATACATATATGTATATGTATATATGTACATATATATATATATACACACACACACATATAGTTTATTATCAGATACACTAACATCAACAGACAGTTTATGTATATATTATAATCAGACAAACTAATCAGTACATTACCTTAACACGCAGCAGTGTATCATTTATAATCAGACGCATTAACCTTGATATACAGCAGTATACAGTTTACAATCGGTCACCCTAACCTTGATATACAGCGGTATGCAATTTGTAATCAGATACAGTAACACTGATAGGCAGCATTATCTAATTTATAATCAGGAACACTAACATTGATATGCAGCAGTACATAACTTACAGTCGGACACACTGCAACTGACAGAACCCTACATTAAAGTAAAGATACCAGCAAGAGCAACGATAAAAGCAGTGACAACGCTTGTATCTATACAATGAATGGCGGTGTCAGTGAGAAAACACGACAGATCTGATAGCCTACACTGCCAGCAGCAATAGAAACAGTGGCAACAAAATGTAGCAGGAAATTGCTGTACACTTGAAGCAATAAATAAACAAACAAACAAAAGAATCATAAAATAGATAAATGAATGAATGAATAAACAAACAAATAAATAAATGAATAAACAAATAAATGAATAAATAAATAGTTAGATGAATAAATAAATAGATAGATAAATAAATAGATAAATAAATAATAAATAATAAAATAAATAAATGAATGAATGGCTAGGTAAATGAATAAAATAAAAATAGATAAATAAATACATGAATAAAACAAGCGTAATTGCAACAGGTTATCAACAAGAGCAAAAGTTACATACATGTACAGCGCAACACCAGTCGATCAAATGCAACAAAAAAGTCGGGCAATACCGAGGGCGGCACCACTGTGCGTTTTGATGCTATGGTCGACAAGTATTGATGATCTGAGCAGACGTTCTGATTGTTTGTGGTCTTTACAGTCCACCAGAGCAAAGCTAAAAGCATCTAGCCAAGAAGAGCGAGTAAAACTGTGGCAACAACACTTCCAAGACCTACTCGGGAAACCTCCAGACATCTCTGAAGAAGAAATAACTCCAGTCTTCACGGAGGAGCTGAATATCAAGAAAGGGCCGTTTACTGATAGCAGTGAAAAGCATTCAGTGTGGAAAAGCATGCGGACTCGATGAGATACCAGCGGAAGTATGGAAAATAGAGGAATTTCACGAGATACTTCTGAAATGCTGCAACAACTTTATAACCAAGACCCTATAAACAAATAGACAAAAGGATGCCTGCTTCCTTTCCCCAAGAAAGGTGACCTCGGAATCACAAAGAACTACCGCGGAATCACATTAACTGCAATTTCTGCAAAGATCTACAACCTACTGCTCCTAAATAGGATAAGGCCGGAGATAGATCCAGTTCTGAGGAAAAACCAAAATGAGTTTCGCCAAAACAGATTGACATCAGGACAAATACTCACCATCAGACGTATATTGGAAGGCATAAAAACCAAAAACCTCCCAGCTGTTCTCCTATTTACAGACTTTTCCAAAGCTTTTGATTCGATCCACCGAGGAAAGATGACGGAGATTCTAACTGCACATGGACTACCCGAGAAAACAGTAGACGCCATCATGATGCTGTATCAGAATACCCGCTGTATGGTTCGCTCCCCCAACGGAGACACAGACTTCTTCAACATCACTGCTAGAGTCCTTCAAGGAGATACGTTTGTCCCCTACATTTTCATCATCTATCTTGATTATGTGCTGAGGAAAGCAGTAGATAAGAACAAAAACCTCGGCTTTACCCTCACAGAACAGAAGAGCAGACGCAACCCTGCGGTAAAGTTAACAGATGCGGATTACGCTGATGACCTGGCTGTTCTCGCAAACCTTCTAAAGGATGCAACATCTCTCCTACACAGTGTCTAAACAACAGCAATGGAGATCGGGCTCCACCTCAATGCGAACAAAACAGAGTTCATCTTTCTGAACCAAGATGCATCAGAAGGTATGAGAAGTCTCAATGGAGATACGATCAAAACAAGTTCAAGACTTTAAATACCTGGGCAGCTACATTGACTCCACTGAACAAGACGTCAACACCAGACTCGGAAATGCCTGGGGTGCTCTAAATCAACTGGACAAAATCTGGAAATCCAATCTACCAGACAACCTGAAAAGGAACTTCTTCCGAGCAGCAGTAGAGACCGTTCTTACATATGGCTCAATCTCTTGGACCCTAACAACGACATTGGAGAGGAAGATTGATGGAGCATATACACGAATGCTGCGTGCAGCCCTGAACAAATCCTGGAGAGAACATCCAACTAACAAAGAGTTATATGGTAAGATCCCACCAATCAGTAAATCAATACGTCAACAAAGACTTCGCTTCTGGGGACACTGCTGGCGGAGCAAAGAAGAACTGGTGGGGGATGTTCTACTATGGAGACCCAGCCATGGCAAACAAAAACCAGGACGTCCAAAGAAGACCTTCATCGACCAACTGATGGATGATACGGGCTCTCAGTATGATGAACTACCTACTGCAATGTCTGACAGAGAAGGATGGAAGAAACGTGTCATGGATAGCCGAGCAAGCTCGACATGATGACAGTCCACCAGATATTCTCCTTTTCTGCATTTAAAAAAAAATTTTGTATGGTTTTCAGGTTTCCAGTGAGGACTTTAAATCCCTTTATTATCCCTTTTCTGTTTTGGTTTGTGTGGTTTGGACATGAGCGTAGGCTCAGCGATGGCAGAAATGTGTCGGCCACCCCTGGAGAGCTGCCGTGCTGGGGAAGGGACAATGGATTGGTGTCCGTCCGCCTGGAACCATCCAGCATGAATCCAGACAGTGTACTTTTACGACTGACTGACGTACAGCCACTCATCCCCTGGCCAAGTGATTCAAGCTCGGGATTACGGGTTACTAACGGCAACCACTCTTGAATATGACGATGAGGATGAAGAAAATGTAAATGAGGGTGGGACCACGCTTCGTCTCATCCTTCCCCCTTGACCTGTCCGACATGGGTAACCCTACCAAGGGCATTCATTTATTATACTGTTAAGTCCAGTCCGTGTAACTGCCTTGGTCATCAGGACTGTCACTGAAAAAAAAACACACACAAAAAAACTTTCTAACAAGTAGCCCCCGTCGGCATAGCTCAAGGGATCATTGGGACCTCAAGCCCCCTGACCAGGGCAAGGTGGTGGTCCCGTCCAGGCGGAGATAGATAAATAGATAGACAGACAGATAGATAGATAGATGGACAGATAGATAAATAAATAGATAGACAGACAGACAGATAGATAGATAGATAGATAGATAGATAGATATAGACAGAGAGACAGAG
>JAPXFY010000021.1:69586247-69596247 GCA_030674185.1 Monoplex corrugatus | reverse complement strand
AACAGTGGCTGGCTGGTCGCTGCTGCCACCATTTCCCTCCTGGGTCTGGTGGAGAAAAGGATTCCTAACAGGATTTATATCCTCTCTGGCATCCTGATAAATGCGTGAGAAACGTTGGCCATATTTTGTCCCCTTGTTTGTATCGTTATGGCTTGATTGGTCGGTTGGTTGGTTGCTTGGTTGCTTGGTTGCTTGGTTGCTTGGGTTGGTTTGTGGGTTAGTTGGTTGGTTTGTTGGTTGGTTGGTTGGTTGGTGTGTTTAGTTGGTTGGTTGGTCGGTTGGTTGGTTGGTTGGTTTTTTGGTTGGTTGGTTGGTTGGTTGGTTGTGGGGAGTTGGTTGGTTGATTGTTGGCTGGTTGGCTGGTTGATTGGCTAGCTGGTTGGTTTGTTGGTTGGTTGGTGGGTTAGTTGGTTGGTTGGTTTCTTGCTTGCTTGGTTGGTTGGTTGGTTGGTTATTTGTTTTGGTTGGTTGGTTGGTTGTTGTGGGAGTTGGTTGGTTGGTTGGTTGATTGTTGGTTTTTGGCTGGTTGGCTGGTTGATTGGCTAGCTGGTTGGTTTGTTGGTTGGCTGGCTGGTTGGTGGGTTAGTTGTTTGGCTGGTTGGTTGGTTTCTTGCTTGGTTGGTTGGTTGGTTGGCTGATTGGTTGCTTGGTTGGTTAGTTGGTTGGTTGGTTGGTTGGTTGGTTAGTTGGTTGGTTGGTTGGTTGGTTAATTGGTTGGTTGGTTGGTTATTTGTTGGTTAGTTGGTTGGTTGGTTGGTTGGTTGGCTGGTTGATTGGCTAGCTGGTTGGTTGGTTGGCTGGCTGGTTGGTAGGTTAGTTGGATGCTTGCTTGCTTGCTTGCTTGTTGGCTGGTTGGTTGGTTTGGTTAGTTGGTTGGTTGGTTGGTTGGCTAGTTGGTTGGTTGGTTAGTTGGTTGGTTAGTTGGTTGGTTGGTTGATTGGTTGGCTGGTTGGTTGGATGATTGGCTAGCTGGTTGGTAGTTGGTTGGTTGGTTGATTGTTTGGTTGATTGGTTGGTTGGTTGGTTGGTCGATTGGTAGGTTGGTTGGCTGGCTGGTTTGTTGGTTGGTTGGTTGGTGGGTGTTTGGTGATTGGTTGATTGGTTGGTGTGATTGATTATTTGGTTGGCTGGTTGGTTAGCTGGTTGGTTGGTTGGTTGGTTGGTTGGTTGTGGCGGGTTGGTTGGTTGGTTGTGGCGGGTTGGTTGGTTAGTTGGTTGGTTGGTTGTGGCGGGTTGGTTGATGGGTGGGTGGGTGAGTTAGTTGGTTGGTTGATTGGCTGGTTGGTTTGTCGGTGTGTTGGTTGATTGGTTGATTGGTTGATTAGTCGATTGGTTGGTTGGTTGGTTGGTTGGTTGGTTGATTGGTTGGCTGGCTGGTTGGTTGGTTAGTCGGTCGGTCGGTTGGTTGTTTGGTTGGTTTGCTGGTTGGTTGGTGGGTTGTGGCGAGTTGGGTTGGTTGGCTGGTTGGTTGGTTGGTTGGCTGGTTGGTGGTTGGGAGGGATTGTGGCGAGTCGTCTGGTTGGTTGAAGAGGATTGGCTCAGTTGCTTTTATTTTTTTACATCTTCCTTAAAAAAAAATAGGGATGGTTTCATATTACCAGAGGTGTGCGTGCGCATGCGTGCGTGCGTGCGTGCGTGCGTGCGTGTGTGTGTGTGTGTGTGTGTGTGTGTGTGTGTGTTGTATGTATGTGTGTGAGAGAGAGAGAGAGAGTAAGTGTGTGTGTGTATGTGTGTGTGTGTGTGAGAGAGAGAAAGAGAGAATGTGTGTGTGTGTGTGTGTGTGTGTACGCGCGCGCGCGCGCGCGCGTGTGTGTATGTTTGTGTGTGAGAGAGAGAGAGGGGAGTATGTGTATGTGTGTTTGAGAGAGAGAATGTGTGGGGTGTTGTGTGTGTGTGTGTGTGTGTGTGTGTGTGTGTGTGTGTGTGAGGAGAGAAGAGAGAGAGAGAGAGAATGTGTGTGTGTGTGTGTGGTGTGTGTGTGTGTGTGTGTGTGTGTGTGTGGTGTGGTGTGTGTGTGTGTGTGTGTGTGTGTGTGTGTGTGTGTGTGTGTGTGTGTGTGTGTGTGTGTACGCGCGCGTGTGTGTATGTGTTACCAAAATATGTTAAGAATATATTCTCAGCTGTTTTCTTGGTGTATCTTTACCAAATGTATGTTAAATATGTGAACCGATGAAGAGACGTCAGTACAAAAGTTTACAGGACAACGTTTAAGGTCATGGTCACAGGGAAAAAAAAAGGCCTAAAATCGGCACTTAATAGGAACATTGTGTACACAGCATTTTCTTAGAAACTTTTTTTCCCAAACTTTTTTTGTATTCTTTTTTGACAAAACACAAATAAATACAATGTTTGTTGAACATTATTACAATATCATTGAAAAAAAGAACAAGATGTGTATACAATGGATTGAGAAAAAATCATGTACATACACCATATCTGTTAGTCTGTTATGTTTTCTTAAACAATATAAGGTCGTTTAATTTATACAGTTTTAGATTTTAGTTGTCGGTGGTGGTGTTTGCTTGTTTGTTTGTTTCTTTCTTTGTTTGTTTATTTGTTTGTTTGTATTTTATTTGTATTCTCTCTCAGTAAAAGGTCAACGATAAACACATTAGCAAGCAAGATTATCCGCATGAGACCCAAAGTTCAAAACACATGCAAAACGCTTACATCTTCATCAAAGGTTCTGTGTGCATGAATTTACAGTCATTTACAAAAATGTAAGACAAACATTCAAATATACGCAGGCAGGTTTCTTAGAAACTTTTGACAATATGGACTACTGTTACAGTTTACCATTGTCCTCGAAACACGTCAATTTTCATTTCAACTGAAGCTTCTTCAAAACCAGAATGACCTTGCAAAGTACAAAATCAGGATTATCTGTCATCTGTTTTGTTCAAAAGACATTGTTAGAATGGCTTACCATCTTGGATTTTTTTTTATTTGGCTAGTTCATGTTTTGTATGACCTTGCAAGGTACAAAATCTGGATTTTCTGTCATATATTGTGTTAAACTTTCCTGTGATTTACATTGGACCTTGGCCATCTCTAAAACTTCGTAGAAGTTGTCGATGTCTTCCTGAGTACTTGCGGATGTTGGTGCATACACCTGTATGATGTTGATATCAAAAGGTTTCCCTCCGAATTTGACCAGTAAAACTGTCGGACACTGCCCAGTATCCTTTAACTGCTTTTGATTTGTCTTTGTCCATTATGATGCCTACTCCTCTTTCATGTGAATTACCACCAGAGTATATCACTGTATATTCTCCTGATGTTATCATGCCTGCCCCCTTCCATCTCATTTCCCCTAGTCCTAAAATAGGACAGGATAGGGTGGAGGATATAGTTGGACCTCATGGCCTTGGTACACAAAACGAAAGAGGGGGGAAGCTTGTAGAATGGGCACAGATGAATGAGTTCATAGTAGGAAACACCTGGTTTGAGCAGCCTAACAGAAGAAAATGGACTTGGATGAGTCCAGGAGATAATACCAAAAATCAAATTGACTACATCCTGATCAACACACAGTCCTTGAATGTTATATAGAGCCAATACTGTTGTACGGATGCGAAGCGTGGGCAGTCAGCAAGCAAAGCCACAGCAGGATCGAGGCAGCCGAGATGTGGTTTCTCAGAAGAATGTTGAGAGTTCCATGGACAGCAAAGAAAACAAACGAGACAGTCTTGATGGAGGCAGACACAAGTAGATCACTCATAAGGAAGATTAGGAAAAGACAAGCAACATTTATAGGCCATTTTATGAGGAAGGGGGATTTGGAGCACCTAGTCACAACGGGAAAGCTGGAGGGAAAGAGAGCACCAGGTAGACCCAGGGAGAGAATGCTGGATGGACTTGCAGAGTGGCTGGGGATGAGGAGGGTGGGGGAGATGCTGGGGCAACGAGAGATAGAGATGGTTGGAAGTCCATGGTCGCCAACGCCATGCGGCAGGGCACCTGATGATGATGATGATGATGAATTATAATAACAATAATAATAATAATAACAACAACAACAACAATAATACTAATCATCATCATCATCATCATCATCTTAACGGTACCCAATCCATGTCTGTTTCAGAGGAGCCTTTTTCGGCACGTACTGGACGTTGCAGAATTCCTTCATCGCCCTGGTCATCAGCTATGGAGTACTGCATGGAATCGCACAGGCCATTCTCTATCCCAGCGCCGTCAATCTGGGTCTACGGGTAGGTTTGATTTGTATCTAACCGGAGCCCCATACTCTTGCTTATGACTGGTTGCTGGACGATTGCCGCCGCCGTCTTGATTGTAGACTTCACTCTGGTAGATAACACTAACACTAGTTCAACCCTAACTCTAGATAACACTAACGTTAGTTCAACCCTGACTAGATAACACTAACGCTAGTTCAACCCTAACTCTAGATAACACTAACACTAGTTCAACCCTAACTCTAGATAACACTAACGCTAGTTCAACCCTAACTCTAGATAACACTAACGTTAGTTCAACCCTAACTCTAGATAACACTAACACTAGTTCAACCCTAACTCTAGATAACACTAACGCTAGTTCAACCCTAACTCTAGATAACACTAACGCTAGTTCAACCCTAACTCTAGATAACACTAACGCTAGTTCAATCCTAACTCTAGATAACACTAACGCTAGTTCAACCCTAACTCTAGATAACACTAACGCTAGTTCAACCCTAACTCTAGATAACACTAACGTTAGTTCAACCCTAACTCTAGATAACACTAACGTTAGTTCAACCCTAACTCTAGATAACACTAACGTTAGTTCAACCCTAACTCTAGATAACACTAACGTTAGTTCAATCCTAACTCTAGATAACACTAACGTTAGTTCAACCCTAACTCTAGATAACACTAACGTTAGTTCACCCTAACTCTAGATAACACTAACGCTAGTTCAACATTAACTCTAGATAACACTAACCCTAGTTCAACCCTAACTCTAGATAACACTAACGTTAGTTCAACCCTAACTCTAGATAACACTAACGCTAGTTCAACCCTAACTCTAGATGACACTAACGTTAGTTCAACCCTAACTCTAGATAACACTAACGCTAGTTCAACCCTAACTCTAGATAACACTAACGCTAGTTCAACCCTAACTCTAGATAACACTAACACTAGTTCAACCCTAACTCTAGATAACACTAACGTTAGTTCACCCTAACTCTAGATAACACTAACGCTAGTTCAACCCTAACTCTAGATAACACTAACGTTAGTTCAACCCTAACTCTAGATAACACTAACGCTAGTTCAACCCTAACTCTAGATAACACTAACGTTAGTTCAACCCTAACTCTAGATAACACTAACGCTAGTTCAACCCTAACTCTAGATAACACTAACACTAGTTCAACCCTAACTCTAGATAACACTAACGCTAGTTCAACCCTAACTCTAGATAACACTAACGCTAGTTCAACCCTAACTCTAGATAACACTAACGCTAGTTCAACCCTAACTCTAGATAACACTAACGCTAGTTAAACCCTAACTCTAGATAACACTAACACTAGTTCAACCCTAACTCTAGATAACACTAACGCTAGTTCAACCCTAACTCTAAACCTAGACTTGGAAGGTCAACGTTTAACCCTTTAACTCCCGTACCCTATCCACCAACTGCAGAAATTTAACCCTTTGACTCCCGCACCCTATCCACCAACTGCAAAAACTTAACCCTTTGACTCCCGCACCCTATCCACCAACTGCAAAAACTCAACCCTTTGACTCCTGCACCCTATCCACCAACTGCAAAAATTTAACCCTTTGACTCCCGCACCCTATCCACCAACTGCAAAAACTTAACCCTTTGACTCCCGCACCCTATCCACCAACTGCAAAAACTTAACCCTTTGACTCCCGCACCCTATCCACTAACTGCAAAAACTTAACCCTTTGACTCCCGCACTTTATTCACCAACTTCCTACAGGAAGCTGGTGGATAGGGTAAAGGAATCAAAGGGTTAAGGTTTTGCTCTGCTGGCATGGTGGACGATGCAGGATCCTAGTGGACAGGGCGCGGGGGTCAAGGGGTTAGGGTTTTGCTCTGCTGGCATGGTGGACGATGCAGGATCCTAGCGGACAGGGTGCGGGGATCAAAGAGTTAAGGTTTTGCTCTGCTGGCATGGTGGACGATGCAGGATCCTAGAGGACAGGGCGCAGGAGTCAAGGGGTTAAGGTTTTGCTCTGCTGGCATGGTGGACGATGCAGGATCCTAGAGGACAGAGCGCGGGGGTCAAAGGGTTAAGGTTTTGCTCTGCTGGCATGGTGGACGATGCAGGAGGATCCTAGAGGACAGAGCGCGGGGGTCAAAGGGTTAAGGTTTTGCTCTGCTGGCATGGTGGACGATGCAGGATCCTAGTGGACAGGGCGCGGGGGTCAAAGGGTTAAGGTTTTGCTCTGCTGGCATGGTGGACGATGCAGGATCTTAGTGGACAGGGCGCGGGGTCAAAGGGTTAGGGTTTTGCTCTGCTGGCATGGTGGACGATGCAAGATCCTAGTGGACAGGGCGCGGGGTCAAAGGGTTAAGGTTTTGCTCTGCTGGCATGGTGGACGATGCAGGATCCTAGTGGACAGGGCGCGGGGGTCAAAGGGTTAGGGTTTTGCTCTGCTGGCATGGTGGACGATGCAAGATCCTAGTGGACAGGGCGCGGGGGTCAAAGGATTAATCCACCTGACTACCGCCCCCTGATGGTGTTGTGTATCGGCTGTGTGCAGTGGTTCCCTCATCGTAAGGGTCTGGTCGGGGGATCACGATGGCTGGCTACGGGGGTGGGTCCTTCATCTGGAACCAGATCGTCACCATGTGGATCAACCCTGACAACGTACAGCCGGACGTGGCTGACGGCGAGAATCTGTAAACCACCTGTCACTGTCTGTCTGTCTGTCTGTCTGTCTGTCTTTGTCTCTCTCTCTCTGTCCATCTCGTCTCTGTCTCTCTCTGTGTCTCTCTGTCTCTTTTCATTCTCTCTCTATCTCTCTCTCTCTCTCTCTTCTCTGTCTCTGTCTCTCTCTGTTTTGTCTCTGTCTTTGTCTCTGTCTCTCTCTCTTTCTGTCACTGTCTCGTCTCTCTCTCTGTGTCTCTTTTCATTCTCTCTCTGTCTCTCTCTCTCTCTCTCTCTCTCTCTCTCTCTCTGTCTCCGTCTCTCTCTCTCTCTCTCTCTCTCTCTCTCTCTCTGTTTTTCTCTGTGTCTCTGTCCGTCTTTTCTATCTCTCTCTGTCTGTCTGTGTCCGTTTGTCTGTCTCTCTGTCTGTCTCTGTCTGTCTGTCTGTCTGTCTCTGTCTCTCTCTCTCTCACTCTCTCTCTCTCTCTCTCTCTCTCTCTCTCTCTCTCTCTCTGTCCCTCCCTCTGCAAGTGTGCGTGTGTGTATTGGTGTACGCATGCGCGAGGGGCGAGGAAGGAGATGGAGAGGGTGAAGGAGGGGTGTGAGGGAGGGGCAGGGTCCCTCTAGTTAAAGAGTACATTTGATTGGATGGTGGGTTTTACGTGACATCAGTCAGGGCCCAGGTGCCCAACATGTTTCCATCTCGTAGAAGGTTTCTTAATGTGCACATTATTTCTGTTTTATAGTAGTTCTCGTGAACACACTTAAATAGCCTTTACATTAAGAGTGCTTCTAGCAGATGAAAGCGTGTTGAGCACATGGGGCAGGGTCTAACCACGTCACAGTAACTTGATCATGATCGTTTATCACGGTATCCCATCCGTGACAGTGTTGACATTTCTGAACAAAACCAGTGTTTTCTTTAATAGAGCTATGATGTCAATTTGACATGATTTTTGATCGCTCTCTTAAGTTTAAGATTTTGAATTCTAAATCAAAATACGTGTCAGCATTCAAATGAAGAGAAACCAGAAGCACATGAAAGTACAACGAGAATGTGTTTTTAATTCACTCCACAAAAAGTGGGGTTTTGTTTTCTGAACTAAATACACGTTTTCCTTGTTTTCCTGTTTTCTGATCACTGTTTTAAATGCTGACATTTATTTTTCCAAGTACTTTCGTTTGTGATATATTTTCAGTACAGATTTGATCCCTGCGATCAGCTTGGCTTTAGAGTAAAACAACATAAAATGAAACTGAAATGAGTTTAACTGAAATGAGTGCAATCTTACTGAACCACTTGAATGATAAGAATGATAATGATCAGTTGATGCTAAGGATAAAATACTTACTGTGACATACAGATTCTGTTATTGGATGCCATACTATCAGTCACCAACAACGGTTGGGGGAAGTTGTTGTCTCAAAGACAATTAGAGCTACACCAGCGGTAGCTTCTGCTACTGTTAGGGCCACCTATTGTCGAAAATGTCCAAGGGTAGAGCTGACAGAGCACGATCCCTAGTTCTCCAAGATGGGGGGGGGGGGGGGGGGGTTTAGGCACAAGACTGACAACCCAGTCCCCGCAAAAAGACTTGATAGATACGGAAACAGCAACAGAAGAAACCAACACTACTGTGTGTGGCGGACTCCCAAAGTCATCAGAAGATACTTGAATGAAGGGCTTTGGTGAAAGCCTGAAGGACACCACTGACAGAAAGACGGTAGTCCTGAAGGCAAAATGCATAACTAGGATACCCTGAAACACACCTGGGTTACCATACAGAGGCTGGCCCAGATCAGACAAGAGTGGTAAATTGTCCTTGCCGCTCTATCTGCCAGTAGCATAATGGGCGGGAATTCAGTAGTGAATGGTGTTGATGGATATTACATGTTTGTTGGACCGTGATGTTGATTCATTTCACTTTCAGTCTGTCAAGATAAGTTCAAGCTCGGAATAATTCTATATGCACTGACACCACTGTTGCCATGTGATGGAGATCTAAAATGATCGTGGCACAAGCCATGCACCTGACATAAGGCCTAAGGAGCTTGCAAGGTTTTGAGGTTCTACTTAGTACATGTTTTTTCTGTCTATCCTTGGAAAAGAAAGTACGGCTGCACTATAAGCTGCTAACATCCCATGGATTCCCGTCATAGAAACCTACTTTTGGGTAACCCAACATTCAACCACTTCTCGCTCTTCTTACAAAGTTTATCATCCCCATCGCCTTCATTCACGTAGCCCAGCATCTACCATTTGAGCCACAAAAAAGTACATGTACATGTAAACAAACAAACAAGCAAGCAAGAAGACACACGCACATTCAAGTATGAACACATAATCTTTCTCTTTTGAAACCATTATCCTTTGTTCATCATCTTTTTCTTTATTCTTCTCCCGGTGTGTGGGGCTGCTTTCTTTTTAATTCACCAGGTCTTTTCGTCACAAAACGTTCAAAACATCATGTATGATTTGATGGTAGTGTTGAAGAAAAGAAGGAATAGGAAGCAGTTTTCAAAGAGACTTCCGCTATGTGAAAGTTGCTTCCCTTTTAACTTTACACACCATTAATAACAAAACATAACCAACATCGTGTGTCCTTGTTCCAACAGTTATTTCACACAGCTGGACCTCCTGCACCGTGTGCCCACTTGTTTCCTTCTGATGGGTGGAATCCTCACCACCATTCAGCTCCTGTGCCTTGTCTCACTGTCCTACCCTGATGCTCCTATCTTAGGTCTCACAGTAGAGACAGACGACAACACACAGGAAAACAGTGTACCCAACCCAGATTCTCTAACGAGCAGAAAAGTAGAACATCTGCAGACTAACGTAGAATCTGAAACAAACTGGCAAGTAAAACTGGAGTCCAGTTCCGAGACAGCAAAATATTCACAAGAAAAATTCTTGCCCGGCTTAGAATCTGAAACAAATTCACAAGAAAAACTACAACTCGGTCCAATATCTGGAACAAAGTCGCAAGAAAAAGTACAGTCTACTTTAGGTTTTGCTGAAGTCAAAACAAAAAGTGAGGATGTCGATACTGAAAGCTTTTATAAATCATCAGCACTTCAGCCAAACGTAGAGCATGTGGACATCAACACAAGGGCTGAAGATGTGGACAGTGAAGGACATAG
>JAPXFY010000021.1:69558747-69581247 GCA_030674185.1 Monoplex corrugatus | reverse complement strand
TTTTTCCTACGTGTTTGAATTAATATTATTTTATGTTACTACATTGTTTGTTGATGTGTGTTTATTGTAAGACAAAAAGAAATTCTAAAAAAAAGTTGTTAAAAAGACATGACGACAGACTCTGCCCTCACTCTGAGTGATAGGATACTGGTCCATTATCGCCTGGCATAGATCATCAAGTAGGAAATGAAACAGTCCTGGAGAAACTTGTTCTTCCCCAGCTGCTACATGGAAAGGAGTGTTGTTGCCTTGGGTTCTGCTTTCGCTGGTCCCCCTGCTGTTGGGTTGTAACTGTTCTGCACTCTTTAGATGTGATTGTGGTCTGCGTGCATTGCTGTTATCAGCGTATTGTGATGCTAACTATATGTCTTCCTATTTGGTGGTGTTGATGCCACGACTGATAAGGTTGGTCTTCAGAGTATCTTAGTGTCATTTTCGTGATCTTCCCAGGTCACAGCAGCCTTTCTTCAGATCTCCATTCGGGAGAATCTGTAGAACGCATAAATTTGTCCTCCATTTGGACAACCTGTCCTGTCCAACGAATCTGGCGTTTGATGAATGGACACTGTATACTTGGTAAGCCACATTTCTTCAGACATTTGATGAATGGACACTCTATTCTGGGCAAACCACATTTCTTCAGACATTTGATGAATAGACACTCTATTCTGGGCAAGCCACATTTCTTCAGACATTTGATGAATAGACACTCTATTCTGGGCAAGCCACATTTCTTCAGACATTTGATGAATGGATACTCTATTCTGGGCAAGCCACATTTCTTCAGACATTTGATGAATAGATACTCTATTCTGGCAAGCTACAGACACTCTATTCTTGGCAAGCTACACTCTATTCTTGGCAAGCTACAGCTACTCTATTCTTGGCAAGCTACAGACACCCTATTCTTGGCAAGCTACAGACACTCTATACTTGGACTGTATTTTTGGCGAGCCACACTTCTTCAGACATTTGGTGAATAGACACGGTGTATATTTGGCAAGCCAGACTTCTTCAGATATTTGATAAATAGACACTCTGTACTTGGCAAGCCACACTTCTTCAGATGTTTGATGAATAGACAGTCTATACTCTATACTTGGCAAGCTACAGACACTATACTTGGCACGCCCCACTTCTTCAGACGTTTGATGAATAGACACTCTGTACTTGGCGAGCCACACTTGAGACGTTTGATGAATAGACACTAAGACAGTCTATACTCTATACTTAGCAAGCTACACACTGTATACTTGGCAAGCTACAGACACTGTATACTTGGCAAGCTACAGACACTGTATACTTTGCAAGCTACACACACTGTATACTTGGCAAGCTACAGACACTGAATACTTGGCAAGCTACATACACTGTATACTGGCAAGCTAGACACACTGTATACTTGGCAAGCTACAGACACTGTATACTTGGCAAGCTACACACACTGTACACATGGCAAGCTACAGACACTGTACACATGGCAAACTACAGACACTGTACACATGGCAAGCTACACACACTGTACACATGGCAAGCTACACACACTGTATACATGGCAAGCTACAACACTGTACACATGGCAAGCTACACACACTGTACACATGGCAAGCTACACACACTGTACACATGGCAAGCTACAGACACTGTACACATGGCAAGCTACACACACTGTACACATGGCAAGCTACACACACTGTACACATGGCAAGCTACACACACTGTACACATGGCAAGCTACACACACTGTATACATGGCAAGCTACACACACTGTACACATGGCAAGCTACACACACTGTACACATGGCAAGCTACAGACACTGTACACATGGCAAGCTACAGACACTGTACACATGGCAAGCTACAGACACTGTACACATGGCAAACTACACACACTGTACACATGGCAAGCTACACACACTGTACACATGGCAAGCTACACACACTGTACACATGGCAAGCTACACACACTGTACACATGGCAAGCTACACACACTGTACACATGGCAAGCTACACACACTGTACACATGGCAAGCTACACACACTGTACACATGGCAAACTACACACACTGTACACATGGCAAGCTACAGACACTGTACACATGGCAAGCTACAGACACTGTACACATGGCAAACTACAGACACTGTACACATGGCAAGCTACACACACTGTATACTTGGCAAGCTACACACACTGTACACATGGCAAGCTACAGACACTGTACACATGGCAAACTACACACACTGTACACATGGCAAACTACACACACTGTACACATGGCAACTACAGACACTGTACACATGGCAAGCTACAGACACTGTACACATGGCAAACTACGACACTGTACACATGGCAAGCTACACACACTGTACACATGGCAAGCTACACACACTGTACACATGGCAAGCTACACACACTGTACACATGGCAAGCTACAGACACTGTACACATGGCAAACTACAGACACTGTACACATGGCAAGCTACACACACTGTACACATGGCAAGCTACACACACTGTACACATGGCAAGCTACACACACTGTACACATGGCAAACTACAGACACTGTACACATGGCAAGCTACACACAGTACACATGCAAGCTACAACACTGTACACATGGCAACTACACACACTGTACACATGGCAAGCTACACACTGTACACATGGCAAGCTACAACACTGTACACATGGCAAGTACAACACTGTAACATGGCAAGCTACAACACTGTACACATGGCAAGCTACAACACTGTACACATGGCAAGCTACACACACTGTACACATGGCAACTACAACACTGTACACATGGCAAGCTACAACACTGTACACATGGCAAGCTACAACACTGTACACATGGCAAGCTACAACACTGTACACATGGCAAGCTACAACACTGTACACATGGCAAGCTACACACACTGTACACATGGCAACTACACACACTGTACACATGGCAACTACACCATACACATGGCAACTAACAACACTGTACACATGGCAAGCTACAACACTGTACACATGGCAAGCTACACACACTGTACACATGCAAGCTACACACACTGTACACATGGCAAGCTACACACACTGTACACATGGCAGTACAGACACTGTACACATGGCAAGCTACAACACTGTCACAGCAAGTACTGAACTCACACTGACATGTACAACACGTACACATGGCAAGCTACACACACTGTACACATGGCAAGCTACAGACACTGTACACATGGAAGCTACAGACACTGTACACATGGCAGTACACAACTGTACATGGCAAGCTACAACACTGTACACATGGCAGTACACACACTGACACATGGCATACTAACACGTACACATGGCAACTACACAACTGTACACAATGGCAAGCTACACACAGTACATGGCAAGTACAGACACTGTACACATGGAAGCTACAACCACGAGTACACATGTAACTGGCAAGCTACACACTGTAACTGGAATAAACATGTACTGCAAGCTAAGACACTTATGGCAACTACAACTGTACAATGCAAGACACATGAAGCTACAACCTGTAACATGGCAAGTAACACTACCTGGCAGCTACAACATGTACACATGGCAAGTACACACTGTAACATGCAAGTACAACCTGTACACATGGCAAGCTACCACACTGTACACATGGAACTACAGACATGTAACTGGCAAGCTACACACTGTACACATGCAAGCTAACACTGTACAATGGCACTACACACTGTAACATGGCATACACAATGTAATGGAAGCTACACATGTACACATGGCAATACAACCTGTACACTGGCAAGTACAAACTGTACACATGGCAATACAAATGTAACATGGCACTACAACACTGTACACATGCAACACATGTAACATGGCACACAACAGTACTGGCAAGCTAAACACTGTACACATGGCAACTACAACACTGTACACATGCAGCTACACACATGTAACTGGCACTACAACACTGTACACATGGCAATACACACTGTAAATGGCAACACCACTGTAACATGGCAGCTACACATGTACATGGCAATACACACTGTACACATGATACACACCTGTAAATGGCAATACCACTGTACACATGGCAGTACAACACTGTAACTGCATACACACTGTAAAGGCAATACAAACTGTACACATGGCAAGCTACAACACTGTACATGGCAACTAAACGTACACATGGAAGCTACACATGTAACTGGCAAGCTACACACCTGTACACATGGCAGTACACAACTGTAACTGGCAGTACAACATGTAATGCAGTACAAACTGTAACTGGCAAGCTCACCCGTAACTGGCAAGCTACAACAGTACTGGCTACACCTGTAACTGGCAGCTAAGCACTGTACTGGCAAGCTCAACACTGTAACTGCACTACACACTGTCTGCAAGTACACACTGAATGGCAACTAAACCTGTAACTGGCAAGCACAACATGTAACTGGCAATAAACACTGTATGCAAGCTACACACACTGTACCATGGCAACTACACACTGTAACTGGCAAGTACAACAGTAACTGGCACTACACACTGTACTGGCAACTAACAGTACACATGCAAGCACACATGTATGGCATACAGAACATACTGGCAAGTCAACACTGTACTGCAACTAACATGTAATGGCAAGACAACAGTACACTGGAAGTAGACATGTAATTTGGCAAGCTCACCTGTACTGCACTACACACTAGAATACTTGGCAAGCTACAACAGAACTGAGTAACACTGTACTGGCATACACACTGTAACTGGCAGCTACACTGTAATGGCAGCTACACATGTACACATGCAAGTACAAACTGTACTGCAAGCTAACCGTAACTGCAACTACACACTGTATGGCAGCTAAACACTGTACATGCAGTACAACATGTACAATGGCAACTACAACACTGTACACATGGCAACTCACATGTACACATGGCAAGCAACATGTACCATGGCAACTACAACAGTACAATGCAGCTACACACTGTACCATGCAAGTACACACTGTACACATGGCAACTACACACTGTAACATGGAACTACACACACTGTACCTGGAATCACACTGTACACTGGCAAGTAACAATGTAACATGCAAGCTACACACTGTAACTGGCACTACAACATGTCAGCAAGTACAACATGTCACATGGAGTAAACATGATACTACACTGACACTGACTACAACCTGTACTGCAGTAACACACTGTAACATGGAGTACAGACAGCACAACATGTCATGCATACACACTTACCTGGAGTAAACCTAAGGCAGTCACTGTCTGGCAAGCTCACTTACACAGCATACAAATGTACATGCAACTAAACATGTAACTGGCAATGTAACAAGACACACTAAATGAAACATGTACACGGCAACTAACATTAACTGGCAATCAACACTGTACCAGGAGCACACACGACATGCAATACAAGTAATGCACAACACGTAACTGGCATACACCTGCACATGCAAGCTACACACTGTAATGTACACATGGCAAGCTACACACACTGTACACATGGCAAGCTACACACACTGTACACATGGCAAAGCTACAGACACTGTACACATGGCAAGCTACAGACACTGTACACATGGCAAGCTACAGACACTGTACACATGGCAAGCTACACACACTGTACACATGGCAACTACACACACTGTACACATGGCAAGCTACACACACTGTACACATGGCAAGCTACACACACTGTACACATGGCAAGCTACAACACTGTACACATGGCAAGCTACACACACTGTACACATGGCAAGCTACACACACTGTACACATGGCAAGCTACAACACTGTACACATGGCAAGCTACACACACTGTACACATGGCAAACTACAGCACACTGTACACATGGCAAGCTACAACACTGTACACATGGCAAGCTACAACACATGTACACATGGCAAGCTACAACACTGTACACATGGCAAGCTACAACACTGTACACATGGCAAGCTACACACACTGTACACATGGCAAGCTACAACACTGTACACATGGCAAGCTACACACACTGTACACATGGCAACTACACACACTGTACACATGGCAAGCTACAGACACTGTACACATGGCAAGCTACAGACACTGTACACATGGCAAGCTACAGACACTGTACACATGGCAAGCTACACACACTGTACACATGGCAAGCTACACACACTGTACACATGGCAAGCCACTCACACATGTACCATGGCAAGCTACACACACTGTACACATGGCAAGCTACACACACTGTACACATGGCAAGCTACACACACTGTACACATGGGAAGCAAAGAACTTACTGGCAGCCAGACACTGTACACATGGCAAGCTACACACACTGTACACATGGCAAGCTACACACACTGTACACATGGCAAGCTACACACACTGTACACATGGCAAGCTACAGACACTGTACACATGGCAAGCTACAGACACTGTACACATGGCAAGCTAACACGACATGTACACATGGCAAAGCATACAGACACTGTACACATGGCAAGCTACACACACTGTACACATGGCAAGCTACACACACTGTACACATGGCAAGCTACACACACTGTACACATGGCAAGCTACACACACTGTATACATGGCAAAGCTACACACACTGTACACATGGCAAGCTACACACACTGTACACATGGCAAGCTACAGACACTGTACACATGGCAAGCTACACACACTGTACACATGGCAAGCTACACAACACTGTTACACATGGCAAACTACACACTGTACACATGGCAAGCTACACACACTGTACACATGGCAACTACACACACTGTAACATGGCAACTACACACACTGTACACATGGCAAGCTACACACACTGTACACATGGCAAGCTACACACACTGTACACATGGCAAGCTACACACACTGTACACATGGCAAGCTACAACACTGTACACATGGCAAGCTACACACACTGTACACATGGCAAGCTACAACACTGTACACATGCAAGCTACACACACTGTACACATGGCAAGCTACACACACTGTACACATGGCAAGCTACAACACTGTACACATGGCAAGCTACACACACTGTACACATGGCAAGCTACACACACTGTACACATGTGCAAAAAGCTACAACACTGTACACATGGCAAGCTACAGACACTGTACACATGGCAAGCTACACGACACTGTACACATGGCAAGCTACAACTGTACACATCGTCTGTACACATGGCAAGCTACACACACTGTACACATGGCAAAACTACACACACTGTACACATGGCAAGCTACACACACTGTACACATGGCAAGCTACAGACACTGTACACATGGCAAGCTACAGACACTGTACACATGGCAAGCTACACACACTGTACACATGGCAAGCTACAACACTGTACACATGGCAAGCTACACACACTGTACACATGGCAAGCTACACACACTGTACACATGGCAAGCTACACACACTGTACACATGGCAAGCTACACACACTGTACACATGGCAACTACACACACTGTACACATGGCAAGCTACCACACTGTACACATGGCAAACACAACACTGTACACATGGCAAGCTACACACACTGTACACATGGCAAGCTACAGACACTGTACACATGGCAAGCTACACACACTGTACACATGGCAAACTACAACACTGTAACATGGCAAGCTACACACACTGTACACATGGCAACTACAGACACTGTACACATGGCAAACTACAACACTGTAACATGGCAAGCTAAACACTGTACACTGGCAAGCTACACACACTGTACACATGGCAAGCTACACACACTGTACACATGGCAAGCTACACACACTGTACATGCAAGCTACACACACTGTAACATGGCAACTACAGACACTGTACACATGGCAAGCTACACACATGTAACATGGCAAGCTACAGACACTGTACACATGGCAACTACAACACTGTACACATGGCAAGCTACAACACTGTACACATGGCAAGCTACAGACATGTACACATGGCAAGCTACACACTGATACACATGGCAAACTACACACACTGTACACATGCAAGCTACAACACTGTAACTGGCAACTACACACACTGTACACATGGCAAGCTACAACACTGTACACATGGCAAGCTACAACACTGTACACATGGCAAGCTACACACACTGTACACATGGCAAGCTACACACACTGTAACATGGCAAGCTACACACTGTAACATGGCAAGACACACACGTACACATGGCAAGCTACACACACTGTACACATGGCAAGCTACAACACTGTACACATGGCAATCACACACTGTACACATGGCAACTACAGACACTGTAACATGGCAAGCTACACACACTGTACACATGGCAAGCTACAGACACTGTACACATGGCAACTACAGACACTGTACACATGGCAAGCTACACCACTGTACACATGGCAAGCTAACACACTGTACACATGGCAAGCTACACACACTGTACACATGGCAAGCTACAAACTGTACACATGGCAAACTACAACATGTACACATGGCAAGCTACACACACTGTACACATGGCAAGTACACACCTGTACACATGGCAATACAACATGTAACTGGCAAGCTACAACACTGTACACATGGCAACTACACACACTGTACACATGGCAAGCTACACACACTGTACACATGGCAACTACAACACTGTACACATGGCAAGCTACACACACTGTACACATGGCAAACTACACACACTGTACACATGGCAAGCTACACACACTGTACACATGGCAAGCTACACACACTGTACACATGGCAAGTACACACACTGTACACATGGCAAGCTACACACACTGTACACATGGCAAGCTACACACACTGTACACATGGCAAGTACACACACTGTACACATGGCAAGCTAACACCTGTACACATGGCAAGCTACAGACACTGTAACTGGCAAGCTACACACACTGTACACATGGCAAGCTACACACACTGTAACTGGCAAGCTACAACACTGTACACATGGCAAGCTACAACACTGTAACTGGCAAGCTACACACACTGTAACTGGCAACTACAACACTGTAACTTGGCAATACACACACTGTAACTGGCAAGCTACAACACTGTAACTGGCAACTACAACACTGTAACTGCAAGCTACACACACTGTATACTGGCAAGCTACAACACTGTACTGGCAAGCTACAAAACTTAACTGGCAAGCTACAACATGTAATTGGCAAGCTACAGACACTGTAATTTGGGAACACACACACTGTACACATGGCAAGCTACAGACACTGTAACTGGCAAGCACAGACACGTAACTGGCAAGCTACAACACTGTAACTTGGCAAGCTACAACACTGTACACATGGCAAGCTACACACACTGTATACTTGGCACTACAGACACGTATACTTGGCAAGCTACAACACTGTAACTGGCAAGCTACAACACTGTACATGCAAGCTACAACACTGTACACATGGCAAGCTACAACACTGTAATGGCAACTCACACATGTACTTGGCAAGCTACAACACTGAACTGGCAAGCTACAACACTGTAACTGGCAAGCTAACACACTGTAACTGGCAAGCTACAACACGTAACTTGGCAAGCACAACACTGTTATGGCAAGCTACACACACTGTACACATGGCAAGCTACACACACTGTACACATGGCAAGCTACACACACTGTACACATGGCAAGTCAATTACAGCACAAAATGTACACATGGCAAGCTACACACACTGTACACATGGCAAAGCTACAACACTGTACACATGGCAAGCTACACACACTGTACACATGGCAAGCTACAGACACTGTACACATGGCAAGCTACAGACACTGTACACATGGCAAGCTACAACACTGTACACATGGCAAGCTACAGACACTGTACACATGGCAAGCTACAGACACTGTACACATGGCAAGCTACACACACTGTACACATGGCAAGCTACACACACTGTACACATGGCAAAACTACACACACTGTACACATGGCAAGCTACCACACTGTACACATGGCAAGCTACAACACTGTACACATGGCAAGCTACACACACTGTACACATGGCAAGCTACACACACTGTACACATGGCAAACTACACACACTGTACACATGGCAAGCTACAACACACTGTACACATGGCAAGCTACACACTGTACACATGGCAAGCTACACACACTGTACACATGGCAAGCTACCACAACACTGTACACTACATGGCAAGCTACACACACTGTACACATGGCAAGCTACACACACTGTACACATGGCAAGCTACAGACACTGTACACATGGCAAGCTACAGACACTGTACACATGGCAAGCTACACACATGTACACATGGCAAGCTACACACACTGTACACATGGCAAGCTACACACACTGTACACATGGCAAGCTACACACACTGTACACATGGCAAGCTACACACACTGTACACATGGCAAGCTACACACACTGTACACATGGCAAGCTACACACACTGTACACATGGCAAGCTACACACACTGTACACATGGCAAGCTACAGACACTGTACACATGGCAAGCTACACACACTGTACACATGGCAAGCTACACACACTGTACACATGGCAAGCTACAGACACTGTACACATGGCAAGCTACACACACTGTACACATGGCAAGCTACAGACACTGTACACATGGCAAGCTACACACCACTGTACACATGGCAAGCTACACACACTGTACACATGGCAAGCTACACACACTGTACACATGGCAAGCTACACACACTGTAACATGGCAAGCTACAACACTGTAACTTGGCAAGCTACAGACACTGTACACTTGGCAAGCTACACACTGTATACTTGGCAAGCTACAACGCTGTAACTGGCAAGCACACACACTGTATCACTGGCAAGCTAAGACACTGTATACTGGCAAGCTACACACACTGTATACTTGGCAAGCACCACACACTGTATACTGGCAAGCCACACACACTAGTACATGGCAACCTCACTCAGACTTTGTATACATGAAATACCATACTTGGCAAGCTACAATACTGTTACATGGCAAACCACACTTGTCAGACATGCAGAATACAGAGCTCTTACTGACATGCCAATCTCAGAACTTGTACATCTGCAAGTTGCAACGCACTTTGTTTTTAACATGGTAGTACACCAGAAATCAAGTACGGCGACTTGCAATGGCTGAAGTACAGAACTGTAAAGATGTGCTTGAGCAACAGGACTTGATACATGGTGGCATGTCACCAACCATGTACAGGGCAAGCTATAGAATGTTATGTGCAATGACCATTCCACCTTGTTGATCCATGCTAAGTCACAACAAGTACTTGCGCAAGTACAGCACTGTCATGGATATGCTTGACACGTCACATGGAATGTACAAATACTAGTAAAAGTGGTAAGTACAACACTGATAACTATGGCATAAACTACAAATCACTGTATATGATAAACTAAACATGTAACATGGCAATGTTATTTGTCTTACAGCCACTGTCACATGTCAACTATAGACACTGTATCATATGTGCAAGTACAGAACCTGTACACTTGGGTAAACTACAGAACTGTGATACAAAGTCATGGTGTCTCAGACCTGTAACAGAATGCCAGACAAACAATGTACACATGTTTGAAGCTATCACCAGCCTTTACCACAAGCAAGACTCAACAGACCACATGGACATTGCTCCACCGTTTCATTTCCAGCCTGCCTTAATCGGCTGCTGAGGACTAGTTTAAATAAATACCAGGCTTGTTGTTTCGGCGTTTCCAGTCTTTTTTTTTTTTTTATTTGTTGACGATTTAAGCTTGTCTAAAACGCAAAATCTAGATCTAAACAATACTCGACTGATTGTCATGTTTCCTAACTTATGAGTAATATATTGAATGAACTGAACCTGGTATTACTCCTTTGTTGTATTTTCCAGCTTTCTCAACAAACAAGATTTAAACAAATGATAGCAAAAACAATGCTTTACCTTTTTAACAATTTCAGCTTTCTTTGCTGATGAGTGAAATGGCAAACAAACTAGATCATTATGATAGAGTGAAATATGTTTTATATCTATTCTTCTTGTGCGATAAATAAAATATTAAAGAGACTAGAGCAGTGGTGGTGCAGTTTAATTAATTTTACTATTTAGTGCCTCTTTTCCCAGTTTGTGTAATGTACTCACTGACGCTAACCTACATCCTGTTCAGTACCGTAATGAACCATTCTGTACCTGTATCTGCCTTCAACTTTTATTGTTTGTTTTTTTCAGTAAATGCACATTACTGAGCATTATTCAAAAAGTATTATGGTCTGCCTGGTGCAGATACGGCACGTTTGTTATTCTTGCATGAAATCCAAGTCTGTAGTTTCTTCAAGAGGGATTCATGACGTTCAGACTGTTCCATATGCTCTCCACCCAAAGCTGCCAGAAGTTATCTCTCAGAGTCCTTGAACCACTGACACCACCATAATGATTGAAACATCAAGATGGGCAGTTATCAAGTCACAATACATGTTGTGGGTTGGGATTGAACTCAACATATGAGATCTTGAGTTCATGGCCCTATCAAAAAGCCAGATTCCTCAAAACTCTTGTGTCCTCTTTGAGGGCTGAATTCACGACCGCTGCATCGTCAACATGGCGGTTTAACTTAGGCAACTGAAGTAACAGGAGCAAAGAATAGCTTGCCCAAATCCTAGGGAACGACGGACACCTCTGCTGACTTTTACCCAAATTAGATCAAAACAGTAATCATCTGCTTTCTTTCCAGCCTGCCATGCTGATCAACCAAGGCATTCTGGTGGTGATGTCAGGCACCTTTGTGACCACGGAGCTGGCTGGTTCCTCCGCCATGTTCTTCGCCTGGGTTTGCACCATCTATTCCGCATTCAGTGGCATTTATGCTCTCCAGCCAACTGTCATGTTCGTTCTGTTCGGGTCCCGCAACTTCATCTTCAGCCTGGGGTTCATCACCTCCACTGGGGTCAGTCACTGAACGGTTTGAATTGAGGGAATAGAGTGACACCTGAAACTTCAAAACACTTTGTTGCTCAGGGATAAATGCATTAAGTCATAGTGGACCTGTTTTACAGGTGATCCTTACTATTGTACACAATACAGCGTAAGCATACAAAGTGTATGAAAACAAGTGCATTAATTAAGAACTATGAATAAAGGGTGACTGAAGAAATGCAAAAACTAAAGCAAAGAAACAGCCAAAGGGGGACATGAGTACTTATGATGAAATGACCACCAGTGTGACAAATTTATTTACAGCAGCAGCAGCAGACTTGCAAACATGAATACAAATCTGGACATGTGTGCCTTTATACAGACGAGGCTAACAGGGTATTTTTCATGAGTTACTGAATGGGGGAGAATTGGAGTTTGCTGTTTGTTCAGGAGAAATTCATCGCACTCGGACAGTCCCCTATGCGCTCCCCCTAAATCTGCCGGTAATCATCTGACAGACTCCCTCAGCCCGCACTAAACCCTTTGCGCTGGTAAGGTCTTGACAGAGAGAGGGGGAGAGAGGGACCTGTGGAACACTGACACCATGGAAATATTAACACGGGCAATGAACGGGCCAGTTGTTGATGTTGCGGGCTGGGATTGAACTCCAGATACCAGATGATGAGTTGACGGCTCTATCAAAAGAATCCAACCAGTCTGCAGGGATGGAAGGGGGGGGGGGGGGGGATTGAGGAAATAAAGAAAAATTTATTTCTTCGCGTTATGAAATTTCTTGGAGCGTGTATGCACATTGTTTTGCCCAAGCTGTACAGGTGGTATGCTGAGTAGAGCACATGGATTATACATTTCACTGTAATGTAGCTAAGCTTCTTCCAGTGACAGACTAATACAGGCCTCTGGGCGGAGGTGTCTAGGTGGATTAAACCCAGGACCTTCCCGTTGGAAATCCAACGTTTGACTACTGCAGGGCTGGTGAAATCAACTCACCCGGTCGCCCGAGGCGAGTAAAATATCTGGCGGGCGAGTCCAAATCAAAACCTACAAGTCCGTCGGGCGAGTGACAATCCAGCCCCTTGCAGAAACAATTTATTTCGGTTTTTCAAACTTTCCAAACAATCGAGTGATTTCGTCCGCAATGATCACGTCTCGTCGACGTTCGCGCGAAAACGACGTTCGCTCTTGTTTCCCATAAAACCTGTCGGTGAAGAGAGTCGGTGTGATACTTTACAATCGAATGTTTACCGATCAGCGATCGTTCGCCAGTGACAGTTTGGGTCAAACGGTTAGAAGCTTCTAATTCAGCACGGAAACCAAAGGAATATAATACAACATACATCATTAGATCTCCCACTGTTCACCTCCCTCACCCGATGTAAAGTCTCCAGAAGAAAGTTTTACCACTTCTGTTTAACAATGGCTTATTCTGCTGAGTGTTTTTGGTCATTAGTATTTATTTAAAATTTCAGTTTTTTAGGGGCAACATGTCGGACTAGTGAAAATATCTGCGGGCTCGTAGATCTTAAAATCCACTATCCCGGCTGGCTAGTAGAAAATTTTAATCTTCTCCAGGCCTGCTACTGTGCCCGCCAAAGCAGTAGTCTATGTTGAAGCAGCATCAGTAGTAGTATCAGTATCAGGAGCAACAGCAGTAGGACGTTCTATACAAGCCAAACCTGACAGGCACTCAGGTTGTTTACTAGAGATGCACAATTATATGGGACGTACGCATACATACATAGACATCAAGGAAGTTTATTTTCCATAACTGATTTCACTAAAACATGCATACAGACAAAGCTTCTTCATGAATACCAAATATTTAAGAGCACTCAGGATTGCAGCCTTGAGCCAAAGGCATATGTATAACAGTCAGCATATTATCACACCTCATTTCATAGTTTGTCTCACGTTTTATGTGTTAGGGTTCATCTTACATGCTGACATTTTGTATGTAGAGCAACAAGGACTAGCTGTAAGACAGGTCCAGTTGAATCTAATGCTACTGTCTTAGATAATTACATATTCTGAAGTCTGAAAAAAAAGACTCATACATGCATTGGTGAACAGGTATTTGGGGAGAGTCAAAATACATACATACATCATACATACATACATACATACATACATACATACATACATACATACATACATATACATACATACATACATGATACATACATACAGTGCGTGCGTACGTACATACATACATACGTACGTACGTACCTACATACATACGTACGTACGTACGTACATACATACATACATACATACATACATACATACATAGTACATACATACATACATACATACATACATACATACATACATACATATATACATACATACGTACATACATACATACATACGTATGTACATCGTACTTACATACATACATACATATATACATACATACTACGTACGTACTACTACTACATACTATTACATTTACATACATACATATATACATACATACATATATACACAACATACATACATACATACATACATAACATACAGACATAACATACATGACATACATACATGCATACATACATACATACATACATACATACATACATACAGTATACAAATACTCGTACACATGTTAATACATACAGCAATAGCACAAGTTGTTTCAAGCATGTTTTACTTCAAATTCTCTCTGCCTGTCTGTGAACTGGTCGTCAGGTGTGTCACCAGTCACAGCATGGGATGTGTTAATCTTACCTGTCACCTTCATTTTCACAACTGATTTCAGTTATATACGAGTGAAACAATGAGTCACCCCAGTGATGGCATGGTTGCTAATGACGTCATTATTCGTGCAGTTGGTGAGCACGCTGACGTCAGTGCCGCTTGCCGAGATCGTGTTGGCCACGTTTGGTTGGAAAGGTATCTTTCTGCTGGCCTCGGTTTTGCTTCTTTAGGTGAGAGAACACAGGATGGGGTGGTTTGCTCTGTTGTCTGCTTCTTGATATTGCTGTCAAGTTCACTGTCGTCTTTTTCTGTCTCTGTCCATGTCTGTCTGTGTAGTTGTCAACCTGTATGTTTGTCCATCAATCTGTCTGTCTCCCAACTATGTAGTTAAGTTCATTATTTTTATTTTTTTTCTGATTCGGATTTTTTTTTGTGGGCCAACTTATTTTTACCCTAGTCGTTTGATTTTTGTGTGTGCATCATTTGGACCTGTTGTGTGTTGCAATCAAGTTTTTAAAACATGTGATGATAATAGACCCTGCGTGGCCAAGGGTTGAGTGTAAAATAAGGAGATATTTGTATTTTTACTATTACCTTCCAATATTTTGTTTGTTCTCTTGATTGCCTGCCTGTCTGTATGTCTGTCTGTGTCTCTCTGTCTCCCCCTCCCTCCCTCTTTCCACCTTCCTCCTGTTTCCCTAGTCATCCCCCGTCCCCCACCTATTTCAGTCACAGAGTTGGCATCTCTCACGTTGTTAGGGTAAATTCACAGGTGCTACTCGTAATCCGTTTCATAAACAGTACATGAAGTTCACATGTTGAAAGAGTGTGAAGACTCCCATGAAATGTCTTAAATGTCATGATGTGATCTTATTGTTACTAGTCTGTGTAAAATAACAGCAAACGGTACAACTTTGAGACAGGTTGATAAGTTTAAATATCTGGGAACGGTCATCTCACCAGAGGGCAGATGCACATCAGAAATGGCCAGCAGAATCGGCCAAGCCAAAATAGCATTCAAGAAGATAAAAAGCATTCTTACCAACAAATGCCTATCAATTAACATCAGGAAGGGAGTTCTTGAATATTATATAGAACTGATAATGTTATGCGGTTGTGAGGCGTGGACAGTCAACAAGCAAAGCCAGAACAAGATTGAGGCAGCCGAGATGTGGTTTCTAAGAAGAATGTTGAGAGTTCCATGGACAACAAAGAAAACAAACGAGACAGTCTTATGGAGGCAGACACAAGAAGATCATTGATAAAGATTAGGAAAAGACAGGCAACATTTATAGGCCATTTTATGGAGAAAGGGGAATTAGAGCACCTGGTCACAACAGGAAAGTTAGAGGGAAAGAGAGCACCAGGTAGACCCAAGGAGAAAATATTGGGCGGACTTGCAGGGTGGCTGAGGACAGAGAGGGTGGAAGATGTGCTTGAGGCGACGAGGGATAGATGTGTATGGAGGGCCAAGATCGCCAACGCCATGCGGCAGGGCACTTATGATGATGATTTTGTGTAATTCTGCATGGGTATGGTAGTGGAGTGGTACAGACACCATTAATCCAACTGAAGGCCTGGATCTGAACCTGCTTGGTTACCACCCGGTGGATAAAGGACGGAGGTTGTTTTTTTTTTTAATCAGTTCTGTGTTATGGGCAGACCTGTTCAGTCCCTCTTGTGTCTATTCCAATGCAGAGCATAAACTGTGCACGTTACAGATCCTCTGAGCTATGTAAGTGTTCAGTGGCAAATGGAAACCAGAAAAACACCCAGCATGCACACCTATCAAAATGGAGTATGACTGTCTTCAGGGCGGGGTAACACACAGACTGGCCATACACAGAAACGCCTTTTCGTCTATTCGAGTGTATGTGGGAGTTTCAGCCCTAGAATGAATAACATGGACTTCTTTGGTGACTGTAGATGTGCGGTAGTGTGGTGATGTAGATGTGCGGTATGTGTACTGTAACTGCGTATGGTGGTGACTGTAGATGT
Organism: Monoplex corrugatus; assembly: GCA_030674185.1. NCBI lineage: Eukaryota > Metazoa > Mollusca > Gastropoda > Littorinimorpha > Ranellidae > Monoplex > Monoplex corrugatus. The sequence goes on along the minus strand of JAPXFY010000021.1, from coordinate 69,563,559 downwards.
GGCGGTGTGGGACTGTAGACGTGCGGTAGTGGTGTACTGTAGATGGCGGGTGGTGGACTGTAGATGTGCGTATGGTGGTGCTGTAATGTGGCGGTAGTGGGTGCTTGATGTGGCGGTATGTGTGACTGTAGTGTGGGGGTGTGGTGTGACTGTGATGTGCGAGTGTGGATTTCCATTGATTTTGTTTGTTTTGACACAGGTTTAGTCAGACAGAAAAAACACGAAAGAAGAATAAGAACGCGTATTTAATGCAAAATGCAAATGCAAAATTAAATACGCGTTCTTATTCATCTTTTGTGTTTTTTTCTGGTTCCTGTTTGCTTGAACGCGGGCAGTCACACTTGTTTCGGATTTAGTGTGTTTGTCTCTAGACATGAAGGTCGTTTCTGTAACTCTTTTATTTCATTTGTAAGAGTGTGCTGAGTGTGTCCGTGTGTGTGAATGTATATGTGTTTGATTGTGTGTGTTTGTGTATGCGAGTAAGTGCAACATTAATTAGTCTGACAGAACGGTTGTTAACTTCACGTGTGCATCTTTGTGTACGTGCGTATCAGTGTGTGTATGTATGTGTGTGTGTGTTTGTGTGTGCAAGCATGTCTGTGTGTGTATATGTGTGTGTTCGGGCGCGCGTGTGTGTGTGTGTGAATGTATATGTGTTTGATTTGTGTGTTTGTTCGTTCGTTGCTTGATTTAACGTCTTTTCACTATAAGTGATATTAGACGGGTATTAGTGTGTGTTTGTGAATACGAGTAGGTGCAACATCACTTAATATGACAGAATGGTTGTTAATTTCACGTGTGTGTGCGTGCGTATCTGTGTGTGTGTATGATGTTGTGTGGTGTGCATGCATGTTGTGTATGTATTATGTTTTGTGTTTCGCGCGTGTGTGTGTGCATGTGTGTTTACGTACATGTGTGTGTGTGTGTGTGTGTTTACAGCCATCCTGGCCCAGGCCTCACTTCTGATGTCATGTGGTTGCCCCATCCCCACACACATGAGGAGAGGACTTGTGTCTTCTGGGTCTGCATCACAACAGTCTCCATCACGACGGTCAAGTTGATGATGTTGGTTCTGTTTGCCTGCATGCTGTTGACGTTCTGTGTGGGTGGGTGAGATCTTCCGATACAGCGTGCACTCAGCATGTGATGTCTCTGTGTGGGTGGGTGAGATCTTCCGATACAGCGTGCACCCAGCATGTGATGTCTCTGCTTCAGTCTCAGACTGCAGTGTAAAACTTTTTGCCTGTTTACTGTGGCCTCAATGCTCTAGTCATTGTGGTGATGTACATGTACGTGTTAAGCATGTCCCTTCCCCTTCCCTACGTCCAGGTCTTGCCAGCATAGAGGGTTTTGTGCAGGCTCAAGGAGTCTGCCAGGTAGTTACTGACAGATTTAGGTGGAGCGTTTATAAACTTTGTCTGATTTTGAGAACACCTTTTGAAAGTAAGTCAGACTCCAACCTGTTGACATTCTGTTGTTGGTGATGATGTTGGCCGAGGTGATGTTGGTGTTGTCATTGTTGTTATTGTGGTGATGTTGTTCATGAGACTGATACTTCAGTTCCTTGATCGTAGTCTTCTGACTGATCATCATGTTTATTATAGTTTGTACGTCTCGTTTCTGTCTGTATTGCTTCAGCGTCAGTGGCAGTAAACTCAAACAAGTGAGTGAGATCAAGTACTTTGGTAACATTTTCGGGAAACGAAGACTCCACAGAGAGATCGACACCAAACTCCAGAGAAACAAACAATATCAGCTATCAACTTGCCCCACTCGTCAAACACCCCTACATTCCTGTTCAAACAAAAGCCAGACTAGTCAGGACCATTGTCTTTTCCATCCTGATCTACTAGTGCCAATCTAGATGTAGATGGTGGTCAAGCCTTAAGAGCACAAAGTTAATTTCCTGTGGGATGCGGTGTTGTGGGAAGAGCCGTCAACAAGAACACAGATGTGCCATAATCAGAAACACTTAAACAAGAGAAATGTTGGGAGAACGTAGGTACGCCGTCATATTCATCAACAGAGAATACAGTGGTTTGGTCATCTAACCAAAATACATCCTCACCAGCTGGCTCAACAAGCATAGAACAAACAAACAAAAAAACACCACCAAAAACAAACACAAAAAAAGCGGATTTAAATCGAGAGGTAGACCAAGGAAGACTTTCTTTGACAACATGAAGGAGGCTTTGATTCGCACAGCATTTCTTCTCTTCGGTCCTCCAGCTTGCATCCAGTCATCTGTTGTTCTTCTCTCCGTGACACCCATGATAAACCATATGGACATATGAAAAACAGAAAGAAGCAGGTTCTGTTAGGTGGTGGTGGAACTGTTGGTGTTCCATGGTCATACCGCCCTTACTTACATGAGGAGATGGCTACTTGCTTCGGGTCTTCGGTATTAATGTTCTGACTGCTATCTGTTTTATTCTGGTTCTGTCTGCATTCTGCTGTTGGTGGTGGTGGTGTTGTTGTTAACATGTTGTTGATCTTTGTGATGTTGTTGATGGTGGTTGTGATGTTGATGGTGGTTGTGGTGTTGTTGTTAACATGTTGATCTTTGTGATGTTGTTGATGGTGGTTGTGGTGTTGTTGTTGGTGGTTGTGGTGTTGTTGTTAACATGTTGATCTTTGTGATGTTGTTGATGGTGGTTGTGGTGTTGTTGTTAACATGTTGATCTTTGTGATGTTGTTGATGGTGGTTGTGGTGTTGTTGTTGGTGGTTGTGGTGTTGTTGTTAACATGTTGATCTTTGTGATGTTGTTGATGGTGGTTGTGATGTTGTTGATGGTGGTTGTGGTGTTGTTGTTGGTGGTTGTGGTGTTGTTGTTAACATGTTGATCTTTGTGATGTTGTTGATGGTGGTGGTGGTGATGTTGTTAACATGTTGATCTTTGTGATGTTGTTGGTGGTGTTGTTGTTAACATGTTGATCTTTGTGATGTTGTTGATGGTGGTGGTGGTGATGTTGTTAACATTTGATCTTTGTGATGTTGTTGGTGGTGTTGTTGTTAACATGTTGATCTTTGTGATGTTGTTGATGGTGGTGGTGGTGATGTTGTTAACATGTTGATCTTTGTGATGTTGTTGATGGTGGTTGTGGTGATGTTGTTAACATGTTGATCTTTGTGAGTTGATGGTGTTGTGGTATGTTAACATGTTGATCTTTGTGATGTGTTGATGGGTGTGGTATTTGTTAACATGTTTTGATCTTGTGATTTGATGTGGTTGTGGTTGTTACATTTGATCTTTGTGATTTTTGATGGTGGTGGTGGTCATGTTGTTACATGTTGTTGATCTTTGTGATTGTTGATGGTGGTTGTGTATGTTAACATGTTGACTTTGTGATGTTTTGATGGTGGTTGTGGTTGTTGTTAAATGTTTTGATCTTTGTGATGTTGTTGATGGTGGTTGTGGTTGTTGTTAACATTTGTTGATCTTTGTGATGTTGTTGATGGGTTGGGTGTGTTTTAACATGTGTTGTTTGTGATTTGTTGAGTGGTTGGTATGTTGTTAACATGTTGATCTTTGTGATGTTGTTGATGTTTGTGGTCATGTTGTTAACATTTGATCTTGTGATGTTGTTGATGGTGGTTGTGTTTTTGTTAACAGTTGATCTTTGTGATGTTGTTGATGGGGTTTGTGTTGTTAACATGTTGACTTTGTGATGTTGTTGATGTGTTGTGGCATGTTTAACAGTTGTTGATCTTTGTGATGTTGTTGATGTGGTTGTGGTATGTTGTTAACTGTTGACTTTGTGATTTGTTGATGGTGGTTGTGTCATGTTGTTAACATGTTTTGACTTGTGATTTGTTGATGTGTTGTGTATGTTGTTACATGTTGATCTTTGTGATGTTGTTGATGGTGTTGTGGTCATGTTGTTAACATGTTGATCTTGTGATTGTTGATGGTTGTGGTATGTTGTTAACATGTTGATCTTTGTGATGTTGTTGATGTGTTGTGGTCATGTTGTTAACATGTTGATCTTGTGATTGTTGATGGTTGTGTATGTTGTAACATGTTGATCTTGTGATGTTGTTGATGGTGTTGTGGTTGTTGTTAACATGTATCTTGATGTTGTTGATGTGGTTGTGGTTGTTGTTACATGTTATCTTGTGATGTTGTTGATGTGGTTGTGGTATGTGTTAACATGTGATTTTGTGAGTTGTTGATGTTGATGGTGGTTGTGGTCATGTTGTTAACATGTTGATCTTTGTGATGTTGTTGATGGTGGTTGTGGTCATGTTGTTAACATGTTGTTGATCTTTGTGATGTTGTTGATGGTGGTTGTGGTCATGTTGTTAACATGTTGATCTTTGTGATGTTGTTGATGGTGGTTGTGGTGATGTTGTTAACATGTTGATTTTGTGATGTTGTTGATGGTGGTTGTGGTGATGTTGTTAACATGTTGTTGATCTTTGTGATGTTGTTGATGGTGGTTGTGGTATGTTGTTAACATGTTGATCTTTGTGATGTTGTTGATGGTGGTTGTGGTATGTTGTTAACATGTTGTTGATCTTTGTGATGTTGTTGATGGTGGTTGTGGTCATGTTGTTAACATGTTGTTGATCTTTGTGATGTTGTTGATGGTGGTTGTGGTCATGTTGTTAACATGTTGTTGATCTTTGTGATGTTGTTGATGGTGGTTGTGGTCATGTTGTTAACATGTTGATCTTTGTGATGTTGTTGATGGTGGTTGTGGTCATGTTGTTAACATATGTTTGTTGATTCTTTGTGATGTTGTTAACATGTTGATCTTTGTGATGTTGTTGATGGTGGTTGTGGTCATGTTAACATGTTGTTGATCTTT
>JAPXFY010000021.1:69513747-69553747 GCA_030674185.1 Monoplex corrugatus | reverse complement strand
TTTATCTGCCGTCTGTCTGCATTGTGTTATCTTTTTGTTGTATCGTCTGCTGTTTTATCTGCCGTCTGTCTGCATTGAGTTATCTTTTTGTTGTATCGTCTGCTGTTTTATCTGCCGTCTGTCTGCATTGTGTTATCTTTTTGTTGTATCGTCTGCTGTTTTATCTGCCGTCTGTCTGTATTTTGATTATCTTTTTGTTGTATCGTCTGCTGTTTTATCTGCCGTTCTGTCTGCATTGAGTTATCTTTTTGTTGTATCGTCTGCTGTTTTATCTGCCGTCTGTCTGTATTGTGTTATCTTTTTGTTGTATCGTCTGCTGTTTTATCTGCCGTCTGTCTGCATTGAGTTATCTTTTTGTTGTATCGTCTGCTGTTTTATCTGCCGTCTGTCTGCATTGTGTTATCTTTTTGTTGTATCGTCTGCTGTTTTATCTGCCGTCTGTCTGCATTGAGTTATCTTTTTGTTGTATCGTCTGCTGTTTTATCTGCCGTCTGTCTGTATTGTTGTTGTTATCTTTTTGTTGTATCTTCTGTTGTTTTATCTGCCGTCTGTCTGTATTGTTGTTGTTATCTTTTTGTTGTATCTTCTGCGGCTTGTTTAATCTAGCTTCTGTCTGCATTCAGTCATATTTTTCTGTTTTTGTTGTATCTTCTGCGGCTTGTTTAATCTAGCTTCTGTCTGCATTCAGTCATATTTTTCTGTTTTTGTTGTATCTTCTGCAATTTCATCAGGCTTCTGACTTCATTGTGTTCTCTTTTTGTTTATCTTCTGCTGTTTTATGTAGCTTCTGACTTCATTTTCAAATTATTTTGTCGTATCTCTTGCTATTTCGTTTAGCTCGTCAGCGTTCTATTGTTATATTTTTGTTGTATCTTCTGCTACTGACGCTGGCTTTTGTCTACGTTGTTTGTGACTGATGATGAGGGGATGATGCCGCCATTCACTTGGACTGTATGGCTTCTGTATTCATTTATCTGGATTTTGTTTCCTTTTGTTTTGTTTTCTGCTGCTTACTTCATGCATCTAACTCCTGTTCGTATTTGTTTCTTCTGCTTTTTTCCAGTTATTTACTTGTCAGTCTTTTTAATTGAATGTAACGGAAACCTAAAAATGACACTTGCAAGTGTCATGTACATTCTGCTTGGGTGAGGTTTTGAGAATTATATATATTTGTATAATATTAATATTCGGTGACCTTTAGTACATTAACCTGAAACATATACTGTTCTTATTCTGAGTACTTTCTGTGCAAGTTAAAAATGTGATTCTGTAGATACTCCAGTCTTGGATTAGGTTGGTGTTTTCATATGTTTGTAATGTATTGGTGTTAGAGTAGAATCTCCAGGGGCAATGGCTGGATGGGAAAAAGCATTTTTATACTGTACTAACACGTCACTACCTCGTGAATGATAGTGTGTTGTTATTTCTGTGTGCATTCCTTTTGTTGTTTTTGCTGCTGTTTGTTGTGTAGATGTTACATTCTGCTGTTGACGGTGATGATTATGATGAACTGCTGACTCCCATCCAGTCTCACTAATGTCACCGCTGATTTGCATAATTCAGCATCTCATGATGGACATAGTAGACAAGCGCTTAGAATGTTGGACTTCCAATCGGAGTGTCACAGTTTGACCCTGGGTGGTGCACAGTGGGTCAAGGGTGGAGATTTTTTTTTCAATCATCCAGGTTAACATAACGAACAGACCAGTCATTGCTAGGATAAGATCTGTCCCATCATCCAGGTTAACATAACCAACAGACCAGTCATCGTTAAGGGATAAGATCTGTCCAATCATCCAGGTTAACATAACCAACAGACCAATCATTGCTAGGTTAAGGGTGATTGCCCAATCATCCAGGTTAACATAACCAACAGACCAGTCATTGCTTGGTTAAGGGTGAAGATCTGTCCAATCATCCAGGTTAACATAACCAACAGACCAATCATTGTTAAGGGATAAGATCTGTCCCATCATCCAGGTTAACATAACCAACAGACCAGTCATCGTTAAGGGGTAAGATCTATCCAATCATCCTGGTTAACATAACCAACAGACCAGTCATCGTTAAGGGATAAGATCTATCCAATCATCCTGGTTAACATAACCAACAGACCAGTCATTGCTAGGGTAAGGGATAAGATCTGTCCAATCATCCAGGTTAACATAACCAACAGAACAATCATTGCTAGGTTAAGGGTGATTGCCCAATCATCCAGGTTAACATAACCAACAGACCAGTCATTGCTTGGTTAAGGGTGAAGATCTGTCCAATCATCCAGGTTAACATAACCAACAGACCAATCATTGTTAAGGGATAAGATCTATCCAATCATCCAGGTTAACATAACCAACAGACCAATCATTGTTAAGGGATAAGATCTATCCAATCATCCAGGTTAACATAACCAACAGACCAATCATTGTTAGGGTAAGGGATACGATCTGTCCAATCATCCAGGTTAACATAACCATCAGACCAGTCATTGCTAGGATAAGATCTATCCAATCATCCAGGTTAACATAACCAACAGACCAGTCATTGTTAAGGGATAAGATCTATCCAATCATCCAGGTTAACATAACCAACAGACCAGTCATTGTTAAGGGGTAAGATCTATCCAATCATCCAGGTTAACATAACCAACAGACCAGTCATTGTTAAGGGATAAGATCTATCCAATCATCCAGGTTAACATAACCAACAGACCAGTCATTGTTAAGGGATAAGATCTGTCCAATCATCCAGGTTGACATAACCAACAGACCAGTCATTGTTAAGGGATAAGATCTATCCAATCATCCAGGTTAACATAACCAACAGACCAGTCATTGTTAAGGGATAAGATCTATCCAATCATCCAGGTTAACATAACCAACAGACCAGTCATTGTTAAGGGATAAGATCTGTCCAATCATCCAGGTTGACATAACCAACAGACCAGTCATTGTTAAGGGATAAGATCTATCCAATCATCCAGGTTAACATAACCAACAGACCAATCATTAAGGGATAAGATCTATCCAATCCAGGTTAACATAACAAACAGACCAATCAGTGTTAAGTCAAAGAAGATCTGTCCAATCATCCAGGTTAACGTAACAAACAGACCAATCAGTAGCATCAGTGGTCTAGTGGTAGAATACTTGCCTGTCATGCGGTTGACCCGGTTCGATTCCCCATCGATGCACTTCAATTGGCACCTGTGGTGTAAGTGCATATGGAATTCATTCCGAGCTCGGAGATGTCATCTTGAGAAATTGAAACTGAAACTGAAAGCAGTCAGTGCCCAAATCCCCTTTTCATGTATACACACAAATACCATCAGATGTGTATGTTACTGTTCAATGGCTTATGATACGAAAATACTCAGCATGCACACCTAACGATGATGACATATGCAGGCCATGCTGCATAGAGTGAGCCAAACAACGAGCATACACGATTCCAAAAGAAAATCGAAAAACCATTGCTCGAAAAGGAAAAAAGACAACAACAACAACAAAAACCGCAGAACAAAAAAATCTCACTTCTGATTGTTTTCAGTTGTTGCTGTGCATTATGTTTTGTCGTCGTTGTTTCTGTTGTTATTGTTGTCGTTGTCGTTAGTGTTTGAGTGTTTCTTTTCTCTTTTATCTGATGGGGAGAAAAAGGAGAACAACCGAATTTGACAAACCCTGTCGGTTTCTGAGCATGTGTGTGTGTTTGTGTATATATGTGTGTGTGTGGTAGGAACAAGTTCATCATTGTGTGTGTGTGTGTGAGTGTAAAAAATTACTCAAGATAAGGAAAGTGATATACGTTTTACACAGACTGGTTCATTGTTTATCCAATCATTTACCTTGTTGGATTATAATGACGACTGGACAGGCGTTCTGAGGAGCTTGGCAACACTCCACCCTCCTTGGTGTGGTAAAGACAGTTTCAGAGTACCATTGGGGCGTTGTTTAGTTACTTACCTATCTTGGGATGTTTGGGAATTTTTCATTAAGTTTTGCAGTGATTTAGACAAGTCTGTTTAGTCTTTGTGTAGCACAGGTCCTTTACCTTTGGGTCCACTGATAACGCAGTAGATAGCATGTTGGTCATTCCAGTAGATAACATTTCGGTCATTGAAACATAACGATCTGAAGATCGCCTCTACCGTCAGTTTCTAACTTCAGTAGTTTCTGGCACTTTGGTGTCTCCTGAGTGATGTTAGGAGTTGGAAGCTCTGCATTCGCTTTGGGTGTCCTCTCTTTCCTCTTACAATACAAGACCCAGCTTTGACCCGCATCCCAGTAGCAAGTCAGGGAGTGAAATGTTGAACTCAAATTTTCTTGGGGCCAGCAGGATGAGGCGATGCCCTTACTGCTTTTCCTTTCTGGTCCCTGAAGAGGGACAGGTATCAGATCACAGCTGGGTGGGAGGGGACACATGTTCAGACCAGGCCATGAGCCTGGTCAGGTAGGATTTTGTACTTGTCTCTGATTATTCTTAACCAAAGACTCCCAGTTTCTTTGTTGTTGTTTTTTTCAAACCCCTGTTGATAAATTGGGCGGAATGGTCAACGCCGGGAACATATCCTTAGATTATGTGCGCCAGTGCATTGTATGATGTACGTGCTTAATTTCTTTTCCTTGATGTTCTTTTCGTCAGGGTCAGTGGGGTGTTGTGTGTTTTAATGTGGTTATAGCCCTGATACGATTCTGAACAGTAATCATAATAATAATAAACATTGACTCCCTCATCCTGGTGGATAGATTGAGGGAGTCAAAAGATTAGTTTCGGTTTACAGGTGTGGGAGATCTAACTTCTTGGCAATCCCATACCCACTTCAAGTACCCGGGACTGATTGGTTTGAAATCCCAGGGGCTGATCTTGCTCCCAAATCCCCAAATCCCCCACCCCTGAGATCCCAGGTCTCTTTCGGTATAAATAGTATCCCCACCTTCTGGAAATTCTGTGCTAGAACTTTGCTCTTTTCTGTCACTCTCTTTGTTTCTGCCTTGTTCCTTTGTTTTCTGTAATCTCTTCCTGTCGTATTTTCTGCCTTGCTGTTCCATTCACCTATGTGTGTTTTATAATGCCTTGCACACTGTCTCCTAGGACAGATAACTGTGTACATGTGTTGACTGCAGTTTTACCTCTGAGGAAATGTGATGTACAGAAGTAGTTGTGGGAAATTTTAGGCCAGTTGTTATATGTTTTTGTGCCCTCAGTTATGTTTACATTTGTATTCAGGGTATATCCTCTGGTGATAAATTGGACAGAGTGGTCAACGCCAGGGGCACGTCCTTATGTGTGCGAACACATTGAAATGTATACTTGATTTTCTTTTCCAGTTTTTTCTTTTTCAACAAGATGTTGTGTACGTTTTGAGATGGTTATAGTTTGATACGCCTTTGCCAAGTCAACTGAGCTCTGAATTATAAGACCAGTGAATAATGACTGATGCCAGCAGGAGGTATGTCTGATGATGCGCACTGATTCCTCTGTTTATTTCACCTCTGCCATAAATGTGCGTTTATGTACATTTCATTATAGTGTATGTCAAAACTTTGTATATAAGATTACCACTGTGCATCATTTATCTCATATTTGTCTATATGTGTGTGTGTGATATATATATATATATGTTGTATTTATATATATATATATATATATATATTGTGTGTGTGTGTGTGTGTGTGTGCGTGCGCAAGGCCACACCAGTCCACCACAGATTGCAAGTCTCAAGGCAGACGTTAAGCTGCAGGAAGCACGTCTCCTGCAAGCATCTGGAAAAGACAACCTCTGATGTGGTGGTAGAGTGACCATCCCCAACCCAGCGGGCCGTAGGTGGCGGACGACCTTCAGATATGAGGTTAGCCGTGAAACAAGCCAGCTTGCCTGGACAAATAGGCAATCCCCAACTGATTGGTGATGGATACTATCAGGACAGGGTGGCACACCTACAAAATACCTGTATGTCCTATGACAGTGATTGGTGATGGATACTATCAGGACAGGGTGGCACACCTACAAATACCTGTATGTCCTATGACAGTTGGATACTCAGACAGGTGGCACACTACAAAATACCTGTATGTCCTATGACAGTGATTGGTGATGGATACTATCAGGACAGGGTGGCACACCTACAAAATACCTGTAGTCTATGACAGTTGGAACTATCAGGACAGGTGGACACTACAAATACTGTAGTCCCATGACAGTTGGTACTATCAGGACAGGTGGCACACCTACAAAATACCTGTATGTCCTATGACGGTGCCATCAAGCGGACAAGGACTGCCTAAAGCACTAACCCTGCGTTCACAGGGTTGGTCTTTAGACAGTGAGCTAAGGGCCGTGTAACCCCCACAGAAAATCTAAAGGGCCGAAGTCTGAGGTACCAGGCTGCAGGCACCGTCATACAAACCATGTCTGCACAGTCAACATCAGACGAGAATAACATTTGTGCATTGAGGACCGTTCAGGGAGAAACAACGCTGGGTCTGGCATCTCAGTAAGATTCACCGTCAGCATCAAGTTACACCTTCATCACCCAGCCCCTCTGATCAAGAGGACCAAACAGCTGAACATATACTGCAGTTATGTCGCCTCTGTCAGGTGGCGCGACAGGAGACATGGCGAATAGCAGATTCTCTGACTGCCAGGCACCATGGTGACCATCAAGGGCAGGAAGGGGCAGTCACATTAATGACCAATATGGACTGACCATGTAGACGATGAACAACAAAAAAAACACATGCAAGTAGAGTGTAGCAAAGTTTGTTGTCACACCAGGCAGACAGCTTTTCTTACAGACTGTCAGTGTGTTGATAAGAACAGCAACACACACTGGTTTGTCAGTGAATTTATGGTACACCAGTCTCAGGATTGATTCCAGCATGTGTTAGATTAACCCTTTGACTCCTGCACCCTGTCCACCTGCATTGTCAACCATGCTAGCAAAGCAAACACTTAACCTTTTGATTCCCTCAACCTATCTGCCAGCTTCCTGCAGGAAGCTGGTGGATAGGATCAGGGAGTCAAAAGGTTTAAGTTTCTGCAGTTGGTAGATAGGGTGCAGGAGACGAAGGGTTAACGCCTTTATACCCACACAAAACATCGGGACAAACTGAACATTGCTGATTGGTCACTAATGTCTTCATGTGGCCAACCATTTAAAAAATAATAACAGTGATAATTCCACTGGTAACAGTATAACTGCCTTAACTGTGGGGTTGTAAAGAAAAACAAAGGCCACAGACATAAAAGTTGTAAGGCCACAGACATAAAAGTTGTAAGGCCACAGACATAAAAGTTGTCTTGTAAGGCCACAGACATAAAAGTTGTCTTGTAAGGCCACAGACATAAAAGTGTTGTCTTGTAAGACCACAGACATAAAAGTTGTCTTGTAAGGCCACAGACATAAAAGTGTTGTCTTGTAAGGCCACAGACATAAAAGTTGTCTTGTAAGGCCACAGACATAAAAGTTGTCTTGTAAGACCACAGACATAAAATTTGTCTTGTAAGGCCACAGACATAAAAGTTGTCTTGTAAGGCCACAGACATAAAAGTTGTCTTGTAAGACCACAGACATAAAAGTTGTCTTGTAAGGCCACAGACATAAAAGTTGTCTTGTAAGACCACAGACATAAAAGTTGTCTTGTAAGGCCACAGACATAAAAGTTGTCTTGTAAGGCCACAGACATAAAAGTTGTCTTGTAAGGCCACAGACATAAAAGTTGTCTTGTAAGGCCACAGACATAAAAGTTGTCTTGTAAGGCCACAGACATAAAAGTTGTCTTGTAAGGCCACAGACATAAAAGTTGTAAGGCCACAGACATAAAAGTTGTCTTGTAAGGCCACAGACATAAAAGTTGTCTTGTAAGGCCACAGACACAAAAGTTGTCTTGTAAGGCCACAGACATAAAAGTTGTCTTGTAAGACCATAGACACAAAAGCTGCCTTGTAAGGCCACAGACATAAAAGTTGCTTGTAAGGCCACAGACATAAAAGCTGCCTTGTAAGGCCACAGAACATAAAAGTTGTCTTGTAAGGCCACAGACATAAAAGTTGTCTTGTAAGGCCACAGACATAAAAGTTGTCTTGTAAGGCCACAGACATAAAAGTTGTCTTGTAAGACCACAGACATAAAAGTTGTAAGGCCACAGACATAAAAGTTGTCTTGAAGACCACAGACATAAAAGTTGTAAGACCACAGACATAAAAGTTGTAAGGCCACAGACATAAAAGTTGTCTTGTAAGACCACAGACATAAAAGTTGTAAGGCCACAGACATAAAAGTTGTCTTGTAAGGCCACAGACATAAAAGTTGTCTTGTAAGGCCACAGACATAAAAGTTGTCTTGTAAGCCACAGACATAAAAGCTGTAAGGCCACAGACATAAAAGTTGTCTTGTAAGGCCACAGACATAAAAGCTGTAAGGCCACAGACATAAAAGTTGTCTTGTAAGCCACAGACATAAAAGTTGTCTTGTAAGACCACAGACATAAAAAGCTGTCTTGTAAGACCACAGACATAAAAGTTGTCTTGTAAGGCCACAGACATAAAAGCTGTCTTGTAAGGCCACAGACATAAAAGCTGCTTGTAAGACCACAGACATAAAAGTTGTCTTATAAGGCCACAGACATAAAAGCTGTCTTGTAAGGCCACAGACATAAAAGTTGTCTTGTAAGACCACAGACATAAAATTGTCTTGTAAGGCCACAGACAAAAAGTTGTCTTGTAACCACAACATAAAAGTGTCTTGTAAGACCACAGACATAAAAGCTGTCTTGTAAGACCACAGACATAAAAGTTGTCTTGTAAGGCCACAGACATAAAAGCTGCCTTGTAAAGCCACAGACATAAAAGTTGTCTTGTAAGGCCATAGACAAAAAGCTGTCTTGTAAGGCCACAGACATAAAAGTTGTCTTGTAAGGCCACAGACATAAAATCTGTCTTGTAAGACCACAGACATAAAAGTTGTCTTGTAAGGCCATAGACAAAAAGTTGTCTTGTAAGGCCAAGACACAAAAGCTGTCTTGTAAGGCACAGACATAAAAGTTGTCTTGTAAGGCCACAGACATAAAAGTTGTCTTGTAAGACCACAGACATAAAAGTTGTAAGGCCACAGACATAAAAGTTGTCTTGTAAGACCACAGACATAAAAGTTGTAAGACCACAGACATAAAAGTTGTAAGGCCACAGACATAAAAGTTGTCTTGTAAGACCACAGACATAAAAGTTGTAAGGCCACAGACATAAAAGTTGCTTGTAAGGCCACAGACATAAAAGTTGTCTTGTAAGGCACAGACATAAAAGTTGTCTTGTAAGGCCACAGACATAAAAGCTGTAAGGCCACAGACATAAAAGTTGTCTTGTAAGGCCACAGACATAAAAGTTGTCTTGTAAGGCCACAGACATAAAAGCTGTAAGGCCACAGACATAAAAGTTGTCTTGTAAGCCACAGACATAAAAGCTGTAAGGCCACAGACATAAAAGTTGTCTTGTAAGACCACAGACATAAAAGTTGTCTTGTAAGACCACAGACATAAAAGCTGTCTTGTAAGACCACAGACATAAAAGTTGTCTTGTAAGGCCACAGACATAAAAGCTGTCTTGTAAGGCCACAGACATAAAAGTTGTCTTGTAAGACCACAGACATAAAAGTTGTCTTGTAAGGCCACAGACATAAAAGTTGTCTTGTAAGGCCACAGACATAAAAGTTGTCTTGTAAGACCACAGACATAAAAGTTGTCTTGTAAGCCACAGACATAAAAGTTGTCTTGTAAGCCACAGACATAAAAGCTGTCTTGTAAGCCACAGACATAAAAGCTGTCTTGTAAGACCACAGACATAAAAGTTGTCTTGTAAGACCACAGACATAAAAGTTGTCTTGTAAGACCACAGACATAAAAGTGTCTTGTAAGGCCACAGACATAAAAGTTGTCTTGTAAGACCACAGACATAAAATGTCTTGTAAGCCACAGACATAAAAGTTGTCTTGTAAGACCACAGACATAAAAGTGTCTTGTAAGACCACAGACATAAAAGTGTCTTGTAACCACAGACATAAAAGTTGTCTTGTAAGACCACAGACATAAAACTGTCTTGTAAGCCACAGACATAAAAGTTGTCTTGTAAGACCACAGACATAAAAGTTGTCTTGTAAGCCACAGACATAAAATTGTCTTGTAAGACCACAGACATAAAATGTCTGTAAGACACAGACATAAAAGTTGTCTTGTAAGACCACAGACATAAAAGCTTAAGGCCACAGACATAAAATTGTCTTGTAAGACCACAGACATAAAAGTTGTCTTGTAAGGCCACAGACATAAAAGCTGTCTTGTAAGACCACAGACATAAAAGTTGTCTTGTAAGGCCACAGACATAAAAGCTGTCTTGTAAGGCCACAGACATAAAAGTTTTCTTGTAAGCCACAGACATAAAAGTTGTCTTGTAAGGCCACAGACATAAAAGTTGTCTTGTAAGGCCACAGACATAAAAGTTGTCTTGTAAGACCACAGACATAAAAGCTGCCTTGTAAGGCCACAGACATAAAAGTTGTCTTGTAAGACCACAGACATAAAAGTTGTCTTGTAAGGCCACAGACATAAAAGTGTTGTCTTGTAAGGCCACAGACATAAAAGCTGTCTTGTAAGGTCACAGACATAAAAGTTGTCTTGTACATTGGAATATATACTGGTGTTACAGTCCATGAGCAGGGCAGAAAAGTCAATTTTTCTTTGTTGAAACCAACACAAACAACACAGTAAGTTTAATACAACAGCTTCTTTATTAATAGAAATGTCTACAAAATATGGTCACAAGTTATACAGGTTTGATACTCGGCTCCACAATAAGTGATCACAGGTACAGATATAAATGTGTACAATGCACAATACATATACATACAGTATACTGTAAAAAAATTAATGTCACACTGAAAAGCAGATCTATTCCATTTACTGACAGATGTGTATAAATGTGTGGAGTACACAGTACATTAACATGTATGAATACGTAGGATATATAATACACATATTAACAGTAACCACAGGCTGAGAAAGTAGAGTGATTCCTACGCATACATACTTCACTACAGAAGTAAAGACGAAGACGCCCATGGAGAAGAAATGAAACGTATGTAAACACCTTCCTCCTCTTCCGTATTAACTGATTACACTATGAATGAATACCAGGAGATAATGTAATAATTTTATTATTGTGTATATAAACCTACAACAGTACAACCATAACAATCTGATCTGGTTTCAGTAGGACTTCATCATTTCATGGAATGTGACCGAATCAAAACAAAATTTCCCCATAAAATGTATCCCCAAATACTTCTTTCCAAGAAGAACAAGTCCCAAATACCTCTTTCAAAGGAATCCGCTCTATATAATTCTTATCAAAACAAACATTTAGTCAATATGTAAGTTAATTAATCAAACACTGGGCACTGTAAGGTTTGAGCAAACCAAGGATGAGCAAAATGTGCGTCCTGAATGTACATAATACCTTGTTGTCACTGATTAACTTTGGTGTTAGCTTGCTTAGGAAGTCTCAATGCATGGGTAAAACCATATGTTCTACACCACAAACACCATGCAATGACAGAAAAACAAAAAAAAACAAAACAAAAAAACGCTTTGGTGTGGTAAGCCCTATTTCATTATTCCACAAACATTCTGACAAATGCCATACAGTGGCAATTCTTCCTCAAAAAAACATGATTTATTAAATCTATCCCCTTTCACAAAGAATCCCACAAAACATTGGAGAGTAAAACAAATGATGTAAAAAAGCCAATGGAGCATATAACATAAATGATAATTACATTTTGGTCCAATAATTCCTGTAGAAAGCCAATACCATCATATTATTGTTCTCCACAAAAATGCTCACAAAACAGAAGAGCATGCACTACAAGATAATAAACTAACATTTATTTGTCCGAGTTTTCATAAAGAAGATAATTCCAAGTTTTCTTACAGAAGGCAAATGATGATTATTACATTGTGTAAACATTTGACAGAAAAATATCAGACACATTGTACGTTGAACACAGTGTTACATGGGAGCCATGACACTGCCAACAAACATGCAGACAGCTCCATATATATTTCAGTCATATAAACACCCCATTATTAACAAATGAAATACAGTGGACACATAATACAAGATTATGCAAGAACAAAGCGTAATGCAGTGTACTGAATACACAAAGGTAACAGAACAAACAGTACTCAAAATTAAGACACTTCATCAAGATACAAACTGTAAAGTCGCCAGACATTAATTCATACAGTCAGTCCATCCACTTACAATGTAAAATTCGCTGTATGCAAATATAAATGATATGTTGCTGATAGTGAAAAGTACCAAATAAATTTTACAAGGTCAGTATATGCAAATACACAGATTACACCCATCAACAGTGAAGAACACTGAATATAAAAAACATAAAGATCATTGAAGGCAAACAATATACCAGTGTATAATGTAAATAACAAATGTATAAAAGTTGTGTGTATAAAGCTCATATGATTCATCCCTTCAAGACATACAGGAACAAGATCAGCTGATATGTTATTCAGAAAAGGTCTCAGATATGTCAGCATGTGGAGGATTTGTTAACCATTGCCCTCCAAAATGTCACAACCTGGCCTGTTCAATATCACCATCTGTTAATCACTGCCCTTCAGATGTGCCATCAGAACCTGGTTGTTAGTCACTGGCTCTTTATGTCCTGGGTAAAGTAAAGGTTTTTCCATAACCACACGAGTCGCTGTGGAGTGATGAGGTAGAGACTTCAACTTTCCCAGAGTCAGCATTACTACACCTATCTCCTCTCCCTACATTTATCCTGCCTATATCTAAAGTGGATCAGATAACAATTAACAGCTGGGGTTGTGTGTTCAAGCCAGGACAAGGTGCTGGTCCAACATCCAAGCTGGCTTGGTCATGTGTAAATCCAGTCTCTAACCTCTGAATTACCCATTGAACAAAACACACACACAAAAAAAAGTCTGCAGTGATCATTAGCAGTAAAAATATGTAATGAAAAAGGCACCAAAGACGGGCAAATATAGAATGAACAAATATACAAAAAACTTTAAAAAAGGAAAAAGTGGAGACGGGGGAAATAATCAGCCCAGAGTCAACATGAACAATATCATGGACCACTCACAAACATCTTAAAACAAATGCAGACAAATACAGATGTCTATGAATATCATCTTTCAACATAACTATCTTTTTTCACAATAAAAGGCACATTCGTTTGTTTACCCCAGTAAACATGTCCTATAAAACAAAGAAAAATTGCAACACTTTTAGATTGTTTCAGTTTGGCAGTAGCAACTTCCCTTACATTTTGATTGAATGCGACAAAAGAAAGACTGACACAAAGTTTTCCCACTCAGGGAAATATTGCAGCTGTTAACAACATAAATGAAAAGCCACACTGGTGATTTTGTTCACAATGATGAATACTTGGGTTTTTCTTTGTTAACATACATAAAAAGCTACACTGAAGAATTGTTCACAATGATGAATACTTGGTTTCTGAGACACAAATAATAGAAGTCCACATTGTGAAGAACCAGAGACAAGGACAGAGAGAACAGCACTGGTGATCAAAACCTTACTTCACTTTTTTTGCATTGCAATGTCAAATGTAGGGCCTACAATGTTCCTTTTTTTTCACCATTTTTACACAAATTCAGTCACACTGACAGACATACTACCATGTACTTATTTAAAACTACATGTATAGAACTTTTTTTTCCACATGCCAATACAGCTATAGTTCAGTCGCTAGTATTTCTACATGCACTGCACAGATCACTTGGTGTTTTGTATACAGTGCATGGTACAGAAGGTGTTCATCATATCCAATAATACTCCCATTACAAGAAACCCTCTTACAGTTAGCTGAACAAGATTCTGACATTTCCCGATAACAAAGGAAAGATGGAAATTACTGGGTTAGCTGTAGCGATAAGAGACGTCATCAACAGATGTTTCCACTCTTGTCAGGCAATGCAAAACTTTGTGAATGTGAAAGAGATGATAAATGCCAACAGTCAGTCTATGCATGCGCAACACTTCGCTGCAATTTTAATATCTGAGGTCCTGTGCGGTGCTGTGTAACAAACCACAGGCCCCCACAGCAAGACACATAAACCATACATACTGAGTAGTAAACTATCAAATCTTCCCCTGCTATGTTGCTGATCTTTCTATACATGTCTGTGGTACAGCAGTACAAGTACTATATGAGACAGTCATGGTGACAGTCACAACAACACAACCAACATACCAACAGTCACCATCATACAACAACAACAACACACTTCCACCTGACTGTGGGCACCAATGCTTTGACTCCCACACAGCAATGATCATGTTTACACAGAAGGTTTATGTTTAGCACAAAAAAACAACAACAAAAAAACATGATCATTATTCAGGTGTAAAATGTATGTCTCTGCTCCCTTCTCACACAATTGCTTCTTGCCTCATCACAAGGTTTCACTCAAAGGAAATGCAGTCATTATTTCTTTACAAATTCAGCCCTTTGGTTTTTGAAAAACCTAGTTAGCACAATGTTCGTTTCCAAAATGCAGAACAGATGATATGATTCTGTGACCTGTTCATTTGCATGTGACCGTAGAATGCTCCATACTCTTGTCAAATATCATCATGCAAAAACCTCAATTTTTTTATAACGGTGTTACAAATTGCATTAATTAAATTGCGTTTTATTTGTTATGAATATGAGTTGTGTTGATGCATTGCCAACCAAGGTTATACAGAAATATAACACCCCACCACCTTGGAGGTGTGAGTTCAAAACTCAGGTAAAACAACTGGTCACAGCAGAGAGGCATCCAGGTGTCATAACCTGGATACAGCACCCTCACCTTAGGAACGCATGGAGTTAAAGGCCAGAACACTTTCTTGACGGGAGCTTCTCCTCTGAGGATACTCTGTTGTCACTTCCTTGCTATTATATTAACATTTACTTATCATGAAGTCAATTTATTTCTGATATTACTTCAACATCTTTCTAACCCAGATGATTACTAGAATCGTCTCAAGGAAGTAAAACTCATTTATATTCTCTGAGTAATCAGCATCCAGAAGACAAAAATGTTGATTTGTTCATGTATTATGTTAGGTTAATATCATTCAGAGTGAGTGGGTTTGTGTCACAATGCCGTCAGATGATATTTTTTCTGGTTCATGGCAAATTATACTTGGTAATCCCTGGTGTTACAGTCAAGTGTGTGTGTGGTGTGTGTGTGTGTGTGTTGTGTGTGTTGTGTGTGTTGTGTTGTGCATGCATGGATGCGTAAGTGCATTTGTGTGTGTTTAAGTGTGTGTTGAAGAGCTGGGTGTGCATGATTTCAATTATCCACAACCACAGCTGATATGTAAAGTATATAAAAGATGGGTTGGTACAAATAAATGGTGCAGTCTACACCAACACTACATCTGATCCTTGTAAATGTAATTAACTGTCAACCCACCCATTTCTTATTTCTTACAATGTGTCTTATACAACTCTCCTGTCACACACCATGCACATGGCCAATACTGTACTGTCAACCCATCATTTCTTACAATGTGTCTTATACAGTTATTCTGTCACACACCATGCACATGGCCAATACTGTACTGTCAACCCATCATTTCTTACAAGGCTGTACATGTAAACTGTCAGTCACCATGAACATTGTAGGTGAACCAATGATGAAACTGTCACTCCATATCCATATTTTACAGTATTTGCAGTGTAAAGTCAACCCTATGACTTCTCAACCCTGTCCAAACGACACTGCATTTTCAACACTATGTTAGTAAAGCATAAATAACCCTTGATTCGTCACCCTGTCCACAGTATCTTGCAGGAAGCTGTGGAATGGTTGAGGGAGTCAAAGAGTTAAGTTTTTTGCAATTGATGGAATTGGATGTGGGGAGCCATTACTTTTTCGTAATTGTATACGTTTACATTTCTTGCACATCACAAACAACTAACAATTGAAATCCAAATTTTTAACCAACATACACTCAAATTTCAATACCCATTATATCAAATCCAAGGCACTGTTGATAGATGGTTCATTTATTGGGCATTTTTATTTTCTATTACTGTTTTTGTTTTTGTTTTTTTAAATAATTTTCTTGATGGACCTATTATTTTGTTTCGTTACATTTTGTTTATGGACTTAAGTGGCCTGCAAGTACACAGTACTCCTCATTTCTATCTAGTTTCTCTTACTTTTTTGGTTTTTGGGTTGTTTGTTTATTTGTTTCGCTTCACATGTCCTGCAATAGCAGGCTTGCATATTTTACAATATCAACTAGCATGCATGTCATGGATGAATACAAGTGAAAATTCATACACAACTATACCACTACTTGTGCTCCCCATAATCATTCATCATTATATTTTACAGTACCAAATATCATGCATGTCATGGATGAACAGATGATAAAAATTCAGACTCAACTAGACAACTACTTCCACTGCCCATAACTATCATCACTACTCTCAGCCCACACATGCACGCTGTAAAATAGCTGACTGTGAAAGCTCACAGTGAAGTATTACACCACTACTTCCACTACTCATAACTATCATCATCCCATGCTTTGTTAACTCTTTGATTCCCTCACCTTATCCCCCAACATCCTGCATTGACAGCCTTGTCAGCAAAGCAAAAACTTAACCCTTTCACTCCCCCACCCTGTCCACCAGCTTCATGGTGGGAGTGAAAAGGTTAACTTTTTCCAGTTGGTGGATATGGTGCGGCAGTGAAAGATTTAAATAACAAGACGGCTCACAACATTTCTGGTATCAACTATCATGCATATTCTAGATGAAATTGACAATGAAAATTGTAAACAGTAATCCACTGCTTATATTGCTCATGATTGCTGTCAACCCACACACTGTTAAGCAGCAGCTCATTGTTAGGGGCAGAAGATAAGCGATAGCTCACTGTTAGACAATGGCCCGTACAATTCACAGTATCAGTCCTCATACACATAACAAAAGTGAACCGACACAAAAATCAAAACAGCCCAACAACCAACCACTCTACTTCCACTGTCCATAACCACTGCCCGGCCGTGCGGTGCTGAAGGCCGCTCCCTGGAAAGACTGTTCCGTCAAAACTTGTTCCAGCTCCAGCTGCGTGTCCACGATGTGCACGTGGAAGGGTGACCCTGGTACATCAATCCCTGACCATCGCACGGACACGATGTACAGCCCCGTCTCTGCTGGGTCGTAGCGACACAGGATGGTGCGGTCTTTCTGACTGTCACGGTACATCTCCACCTGGAAGGCTCCTGCAGGGAACGACACTTGGGTCAGTTTGATCGTAAAATCGTTAGGGGTCATCACATCATGTAAGTAGTCTTCTCAATTTCTCGTTAACAACCATGCAAATGTCTGATGTGAAAAGTTCATACTGTGTTTTTTCCCTTTTCTTTCTTGTACTCACTGTCTCCCCAGCACTTCTTGGTCTGATTCTTGCAGCAAGACTTGGTGCCTTATAAATGTCATTATTAATATTATTACCTTATTACTTCAAGTCAGTGTATTTGGATATTGCTGGAGAGCTGGAATAAGTGGTGTGGGAGTACCGGGTAGTGCATAAGGTGGAAAAACAACAACAAAATAATCTTACAGCAGTTACTGGTTTCAAGCTGTTGTGATGCTGACCACCACTGGGGAATGTAGGGCCTACTGCTGTGGGTCACTTTGTTCGAGTTCAGTACCTTTATGTTCTTTGTTTTTTTTGTTCTTTGTCTGTCCCATCTTCTACACTACGTCAGTGATTACAGGGTCTCTCACAATTGTTCATAATGTTACAATGATGCACGACCATGGGGTGATATCATGACATGATTATGATGCTGTCAAGTTCCATTTTGGATTGAGACTGTATGACAGATGTACTCCTGCTTACTATGCTTTGTAACATATCTGGTATCAACCAGGCCCAAGAGACACAAACACCTGCAGTGTTGGTCAGTAAACTATGAGGAACACTCAGTAATGATTATCAATGTAAACTATGAGGAACACTCAGAATGAACTATCAATGTAAACTATGAGGAACACTATCAGAATTGATCTATTCAATGTAAACTATGAGGAACACTCAGAATGACTATCAATGGTAAACTATGAGGAACACTCGAGAATGACTATCAATGTAAACTATGAGGATACACTCAGAATGACTATCAATGTAAAACTTATGAGGAACACTCAAATGAAGACTATCAATGTAAACTATGAGGAACACTCAGAATGACTATCAATGTAAACTATGAGGAACACTCAGAATGACTATCAATGAAGTGGATGAGACTCGACTGTGTGGTTCCAATCTTCCCAATAAGCCCATTGCAAGCTCGACTCTGGGTAAAACCCAGTTGGGGCCCAACTGTTCCAGAATAATTTTGACAGAATGGATGAGATTTGAACCTATAATTTTCCAGATGTTTGTCTGCTGCACTAACCACTGCACTATGGTGACCGGTCAGTAATGCGTGTTCTGATCCATTGTACTAAGGATGTTACCAACTCAGCCCCCTACTAATAATGACACTGATCACTCAGAACAATTAACATCCCTTGATAAAACTGCCAAATCAAAGACCTAAGCATGATTTTATCTCAGGAAGAAGAAACCAGAACAACAGTCATTATGAGGTAAAGGCGTGAAGGACATCAGAATGTGCAGCAAGTTTTACAAAACGGTGATCACTGAAGACAAATGGAGATGATCACGATGCTATGGAGATCCATTTTGGCCTGAGACCAAAGCAATTTTTCTGAATTTGTAAAAATAAGGATGATCATGATGCTAACACACACACACACACACACACACACAAGACACACAGACACACACAGACCCACACCACACACATACATACACACACACACATACACACACATATACACACACCACACACATAACACACACACACACACACACACACACACACACACACACACACATACACACACACACACACACACACACAGACTGTTCACCTTTAGGTCCCCGAATCCTGACGGTCAGCTGTCCGGAGCCTGCTCCACGTGTCTCCACCATGAAGCGACTCTGGAACATGGCCAGGATCCCGTGCTCCACACCTGGCCCACTCACCCTCACCTTGCTGGCATCAGGTAATGACCCCCAAAACTCTGAAGGAAGAAAGCGATCTATCCTGGTAATTTGGGACAGAATAGCTTGAATGTCAATTATCCTTGAAGGTGAATAGACTACCTGTAACTGTACAGAATAGTTGATGTCATTACCTTGAAGGTGAATAGACTACTGTAACTGTACAGAATAGTTGATGTCATTACCTGAAGGTGAATAGACTACCTGTAACTGTACAGAATAGTTGATGTCATTATCCTGAAGGTGAAGAGGACTACCTGTAACTGTACAGAATAGTTGATGTCATTATCCTGAAGGTGAAGGTGAATAGACTGCCTGTAACTGTACAGAATAGTTGATGTCATTATCCTGAAGGTGAAGGTGAATAGACTGCCTGTAATGTGACAGAATAGTTGATGTCATTATCCTGAAGGTGAATAGACTACCTGTAACTGTACAGAATAGTTGATGTCATTATCCTGAAGGTGAATAGACTACCTGTAACTGTACAGAATAGTTGATGTCATTATCCTGAAGGTGAATAGACTACCTGTAACTGTACAGAATAGTTGATGTCATTATCCTGAAGGTGAAGGTGAATAGACTACCTGTAACTGTACAGAATAGTTGATGTCATTATCCTGAAAGGTGAATAGACTACCTGTAACTGTACAGAATAGTTGATGTCATTATCCTGAAGGTGAATAGACTACCTGTAACTGTACAGAATAGTTGATGTCATTATCCTGAAGGTGAAGGTGAATAGACTACCTGTAACTGTACAGAATAGTTGATGTCATTATCCTGAAGGTGAAGTGATGACTACCTGTAACTGACAGAATAGTTGATGTCATTATCCTGAAGGTGAATAGACTACCTGTAACTGTACAGAATAGTTGATGTCATTATCCTGAAGGTGAAGGTGAATAGACTACCTGTAACTGTACAGAATAGTTGATGTCATTATCCTGAAGGTGAAGGTGAATAGACTACCTGTAACTGTACAGAATAGTTGATGTCATTATCGAAGGTGATGATAGATACCTGTAACTGTACAAATATTTGATGTCTATCTGAAGGTGAAATAGACTACCTGTAACTGTACAGAATAGTTGATGTCATTATCCTGAAGGTGAAGGTGAATAGACTACCTGTAATTGGACAGAATAGTTGATGTCATTATCCTGAAGGTGAATAGACTACCTGTAACTGTACAGAATAGTTGATGTCATTATCCTGAAGGTGAAGGTGAATAGACTACCTGTAATTGGACAGAATAGTTGATGTCATTATCCTGAAGGTGAATAGACTACCTGTAACTGTACAGAATAGTTGATGTCATTATCCTGAAGGTGAATAGACTACCTGTAATTGGACAGAATAGTTGATGTCATTATCCTGAAGGTGAATAGACTACCTGTAATTGGACAGAATAGTTGATGTCATTATCCTGAAGGTGAATAGACTACCTGTAATTGGACAGAATAGTTGATGTCATTATCCTGAAGGTGAATAGACTACTGTAATTGGACAGAATAGTTGATGTCATTATCCTGAAGGTGAATAGACTACCTGTAACTGTACAGAATAGTTGATGTCATTATCCTGAAGGTGAAGGTGAATAGACTACCTGTAACTGTACAGAATAGTTGATGTCATTACCTGGAAGGTAACTGAGGGACAGACTGTTAAGTATCATTACCATGAAGGTGAATGGGCTAGTAGTATAATCAGACAGACAGTTCATGTCATTACCATGAAAGTGAAGGGGCTACCTGTTACTGGTCAGAATGACCAACATTATTATCTTAAATTCCAGTTTCTCAAGGTGACATCGTCATGCTTGGAATGAAATCCATATGCATTAACACCACAGTAATGGGCAAGACCCAAAATGATCATGGCATAAGCCTTATACCAGCATAACAGCCCTGTGCACTGGTAATGTCTTGGGTACCATGGCCACGTGAGGACTGAACCCACAACTCCTGAATTATGAGCGTGGCTTTCTAACAGCTAAGCTAGCAGGCCACACAAAAAAAAAACAGAGAGAAAAGGCTGCCTGTAAACAGACCGGGAGGGGCTGTTGTTCGTATTTATAATGCAAAAGATTGACTAACGTCACTGGTGTCACTGGCACTGAGACTCAACGCCTGATGTTACCATCTGTTTGACACATTGAATGCACACAAAAGAACTCGAAGGCAACAAAAGAAGTTGTCCCTAGAAAAAAACAAGTTGTCCCTAGAAAAAAACAAGTTGTCCCTAGAAAAGTTCTGTTGACAAAATCTGTCGAAGGTAAATACAAATACAGACAACAACAAAAAAAAGAAAGAAAATGGCGAAGCTGCACTATGGTGTTATGGCCATCATGGGAAAGAGCAGCCCAACTTTCACATGGTAACATCTGTTGAGACAAGAAATCAAACTACAAAACAGCCACTGCTGAACACTAACAAAGTGACCAGGCTGTATGGCAGTCTCCATTGGTGGGTGGCCCCATGGCGTCCTGACACCAATGACTTCTATAGGGATTTCCTGGCACTGGGACTTAACTTCTTAAGAATGAATGAAGTCTGGTTTGGTGTATGTTGAGGAGCTGGGATGGATTCAACATCAGTAAAGCTTGGCAGGAATGGAGCAACAACAACAACAACAAAATTCCATGATTTTAGATTATGCAAGAAGACCCAATGAAACAAGGAACATGCACACATGTTTCATCCATCTGTGTTTATGTGTTTCTTTTACTTACGCTAAACAAAGACACATATTACACTGAACAGACACACATTACACTGTACAAATACATACACTGAACAAAGACACACATTACACGGAATACACACATTACACCAACAGATACACACATTACACTAAACAAATACACACATTACACTGAACAAATACACACATTACACTGAACAAATACACATTACACTAAACAAATACACACATTACACTGAACAAATACACACATTACACTAAAACAAATACACACATTACACTGAACAAATACACACATTACACTGAACAAATACACACATTACACTGAACAGATACACACACACAGCATGCCCCTATCAGAACTCACCGCGAACATGTTCCCCTCCGTATCGGACTTGCAACACGTGATGACCCACATCCTGAGGTCGCACGTTCAACCGGAACGTTCCATCACGATGATCCTCCAGTTCACAGACCGCCACTTTCGTTGGCCCCATGCAATAGGCAGTTAACTCCCCTGATATCACACACACATACACACACACACACCACACACACACACACACAACACACACCAACCACACACACACACACACACACACAGACACAGACACACACAGACACACAGACACACACACACACACACACACACACAAAATATAGTAGGTATTAGTGTAAATAAAATGGCAGAAAAGAGGAGAGAACAGAGCAAATGGATGCAAGGGGTAATGGGACATAAGAGAAGGCAGGTGGGACTAGCACATTGCTAATACCGACTTAATCCACTATGGATGCATTAAACTAAAATATATATATATATACAAGTCTCGAATTATGTACAAAGTCAGTATACACTTATACATGTCCTGAGTATGTATAAACTATACAGTATGTACATGATGTATAAACTATACACTATGTACAGATGTATAAACTATACACTATGTACATGATATATAAACTATACACTATGTACATGATGTATGAAGTATACACAATGTACGTGATGTATAAACTATACACTATGTACATGATGTATAAAACAGACACTATGTATACATGACTGACTTTCTCCTGGAAAAAGAAGAGACGGAGACTGTGGATTAGTGACTACACAGAACATAAAAGAAATCAATCACACACATACTGTTGTATGTCTTGAAGTCAGAATGGTGTGGACAACATGTTAGCATCATCCCATACACTACCAAAGATGGGTTAGTCAATGATGTAAAAGAAAATACAGCAACCACAGTGAAGATTGTTCAACAGGAACAGCATACGATGTTAGAAACTTCTGGACTAGTGCAATACAAACATACGGAATGACGATGAGAGAGAACACAGGTCACTACACAGCAAAGTGTACAATGAACCCTAAACTGTAGACTAAAGGGAGCAACAAATGTTGAATATTTAACACTTTGACTCCTTCAACCTAACCACAGCTTTCTCCATTATCAGCAAGGGTAGCAAAGCAAAAAATTAACCCTTTCACTACCTCCCCTTATCCTACAGCTTTTTACAGAAAGCTAGTGGAAAGGGTGAGAGTAAAAGGGTTGACTTCTTGCAGCTGGCAGACAGGGTGAGGGAGTCAATGGATTAGGGTGGAGGGTGGGCAGTAATGCATGTCAATGTTTCTTTTATTATATAAGTTTCATTATTGTTCTTTGTTCTCTTTTATCTCTTGTTTACCCTATTCCTTATGACTAGGGTTATGTGTTTTTCAAGTTGCCTCCAAACAGGAGTTTTGTCTGCTACCTGCGGTTGGCACAAACCTTCCACCTCTTACTCAAAATGCTTCCTGGACGGTCTGTACAGAGAGTGGAATGATGACAAAGTTTATATGCAAATTAACCCTTTGACTCCCGCATCCTATCCACCAACCGCAAAAACTCAACTTTTTGACTCCCTCACCCTATCCACCAATTTCCTACTGGAAGCTGGTGGACAGGGTGATTGAGTCAAAGGGTTAAGTTTTTGCTTTGCTAGCATAGTTGACAATACAAGATGCTTGTGGGCAGGGTGCAAGAATCAAAGGGTTAAAATCAGCAATGTCCAGCCAGCACAGCGCTTCTGGCCTATCCTGGCCAGATGCAGTGCAGCACACTGGCTACTTGGAAACACACATGCAAGTGCAGCCAACATCTGGCTACCCTTGGCTAAACACCAACCACAGACTGGCAGAGTGCAGCCAACATCTGGCTACCCTTGGCTAAACACCAACCACAGACTGGCAGAGTGCAGCCAACATCTGGCTACCCTTGGCTAAACACCAACCACACACTGGCAGAGTGCAGTCAACATCTGTACCTTGCTAAACCACCCACACGCGAGGCAGTCAACGTCTGCTACTGGCTAAACACACAACACAGTGCAAGCCAAAATCTGTACCTTGGCTAACCCAACCAACCTGGGAGAGTGCAGTCAACATCTGGCTACCTTGGCTAAACACCAACCACACACTGGCAGAGTGCAGTCAACATCTGGCTACCCTTGGCTAAACACCAACCACACTGGCAGAGTGCAGTCAACTTGGCTACCTTGGCTAAAACCACACACACTGCAGTGCAGTAACGTTGCTACCCTTGGCTAAAACAACCAACATGGCAGAGTGCAGTCACTCTGGCTACCTTGGCTAAACCACCACACTGCGATGCAGTAAATCTGGCTACCTTGGTAACCAACCACCTGTGTCAATCTAGCTGGCAATACTAGCTGGACGGATATTTTAAAATATCCAAAAAGATTCTAGCCGTTCTGAGGACCTGTGTGAATTTATCATAAGCCATCGTAAGCTTGAAAGACTGGCAGAACACACAATGTCTACAGGACGACATGGAGACTGAAAGCTGACAGCTTCTACATCACATCATACTGTTTCTTTTCTTCTTGCTGACGGTGTCCCTGTCTTGTAGAACTCATGACCCCATGTAAAAAGTAGGCCTACACAGACCTTCAATGCTAACGGACAAGGGGTACCCCTGTAAATGGACAATGACAACCTTGATGACGGAGTATAAGAAAAAACAAACTGCCACACACATAAAGGCGAACTGGTATATTTGTGTCATGCACAAGTTGCAGCCCACCAGCATGGAGAGGTGGGGAGGGGGGGGGGGAGAGAGGACATGGAATAAAGGGAGAAGAGAATGAAATGGAGTGGGGGAGATGGCAACCCTTTCAGACACTAATTTCCTCAGATTAGCAGACCAAGTGTGGACATTTGTTACAGTGAGGGTTAATTTCAAGACTGAAGAACAGCAGGTTCACTCCACATCAAATGCACACCTTTTTCTTTAAGTGTGTGCCAGTGTGAGTGAAGATACAATTAAAAAACAGTTTGAGTACAAACAGAAAATAACACACACTGAAA
The DNA here is from genome assembly GCA_030674185.1 of Monoplex corrugatus. Classification (NCBI taxonomy): domain Eukaryota; kingdom Metazoa; phylum Mollusca; class Gastropoda; order Littorinimorpha; family Ranellidae; genus Monoplex; species Monoplex corrugatus. Next base: position 69,528,463 of record JAPXFY010000021.1, on the reverse strand, counting down.
CCCAAATGACGATAAGAGTTTTAGAGTGCAGTGACATACACATACCCAGTGAAAGCCAAAGAATGACAAGTTTTAGAGTACAGCAACGTTCACAGTGAAACCCCCTCACAACAAACTGGATGCATGATACGATTCCAATAAAACTGTTTTTGCAAGATTAGGAGTGTAATCATTTTGTGAATATTCAGAGAACCTGTGGTGTTAACAGTATAACAACATTACATCTCCATCTTTGTTGTGAGAGAGTTTCCCTTCAACATCACTCCGTTATCAAAATGAAAAAATTGAAATCTCTTCTGACATCATTCCGTAGGAAAAAAGAAGTAAACTTCTGCTTTAACCCTATCTTCCTGTCTGTCATGCTGTGAGGGGGTTCTACCTTGGTTGTGTTTACCTGCATCACAGGATAACGGCCAAATGAAAAGTTTCACCTATCCATGTCTGTGAACTCACACATATCAATGTTTGATGCTGCAGAATACAAGATCATGCAAAGAACATGCAGCCTGACATGCAACAGTAATATGTGGCTGACAATCCAAATAATATAATACTTTTATACACCAGCTGGGTAAACATGCACACAGCCACAAGGTAAATATGCACACAGCCACAGGGTAAACATGCACATAGCCACAGGGTAAACATGTACATAGCCACAGGGTAAACATTCACACAGCCACAGGGTAAACATGCACACAGCCACAGGGTAAACATGCACATAGCCACAGGGTAAACACTGCACACAGGGTAAACATGCACACAGCCACAGGGTAAACATGCACACAGCCACAGGGTAAATGCACACAGCCATAGGTAAACATGCACAAGCCACAGGGTAAACATGCACACAGCCACAGGGTAAACATGACACACAGCCACAGGGTAAACATGCACACAGCACAGGTAACATGCACACAGCCAGGTAAACATGCACACAGCCACAGGGTAAACATGCACACAGCCACAGGGTAAACATGCACACAGCCACAGGGTAAACATGCACACAGCCACAGGGTAAACATGCACACTAGCCACAGGGTAAACATGCACAAGCCACAGGGTAAACATGCACATAGCCACAGGGTAAACATGCACACAGCCACAGGGTAAACATCACATAGCCACAGGGTAAACATGCACACAGCCACAGGGTAAACATACACATAGCCACAGGGTAAACATGCACACAGCCACAGGGTAAACATACACATAGCCACAGGGTAAACATGCACACAGCCACAGGGTAAACATACACATAGCCACAGGGTAAACATGCACACAGCCACAGGGTAAACATACACATAGCCACAGGGTAAACATGCACATAGCCACAGGGTAAACATACACATAGCCACAGGGTAAACATGCACATAGCCACAGGGTAAACATGCACACAAGCCACAGGGTAAACATGCACATAGCCACAGGGTAAACATGCACATAGCCACAGGGTAAACATGCACAAGCACAGGGTAAACATGCACATAGCCACAGGGTAAACATGCACACAGCCACAGGGTAAACATGCACATAGTCACAGGTAAACATGCACACAGCCACAGGGTAAACATGCACATAGCCACAGGGTAAACATGCACATAGCCACAGGGTAAACATGCACATAGCACAGGGTAAACATGCACATAGCCACAGGGTAAAACACTGCCACATAGCCACAGGGTTAAACAATGCACATAGCCACAGGGTAAAAACATGCACACAGTCACATGGTAAACATACACATAACCACAGGGTAAACATAATCACAGAGGAAACATGCATATGACCAAAATGAAAAATGCACATAACCAAAGGGAAAAAAAACAAAATGAAAAATACACATAACCAAAGGGTAAACATGCACTTAACCAAAGGGAAAAAAAGCACATATGTCCGGTGTCCCATGCAGATTAGGTGCTGTCATCTTTAATAAGCATGAAGCATGTAATTATCCGACTGCAAGATTAGTGAGATGGAAAAAAAAAGAAAGTTGTCAGTTATGAAATAAAGAAGAACACCTCTCTGATGAACAGACACTAAATGTGTTACAGAAACAAAGTTTCTTAAACATATGCTCTACAACAATATATTTGGGCTAATATTCTATAATGAAAACACATAAAATACACATGAACCAGTCCTATATGCACGGAAAACTAAAAGCAGGCAAAGTTAGTCCTCAACCTGGTCTTATTGGGAGTGAGATGGTAGAGACTGCACAACTCTTGAGGCCAGCATTACAAGGGCAGTGCCCATCTCCTCTACCTCGCTGCTCTGCATTCCCTAACTTTGAAGAAAGTCAGGTACCCATTCACAGCTGAGTGGACTGGAGTTTATATGCATATGTCATGTTGTTTTTATGTGTGATTTACACGTGTGCAAACTCATGCAAGCAGATTTATTAATAATAATGACGCTTATAAGGCGCCAAACTTTGATACAAGAATCAAACCAAAATGCGCACTCTCATCATTCACCAAAGCAATCACCTCACAATGACCAAGATTCTAGGGCACTAAGCACACTCAAACCAGGAGGAGCAGGACAAGACAGGAGTGGGGCAAAAGGCTGGCCACATACAGGGAGAAATCACTACAAGACAAAAAGGTATGTCTTTAAGCTAGAAGTGAAGGAAGACAAAGTATGTGACTGTCAAACAGATGGGGAAGATTGTTCCAGTTGTATGGACCAGACACAGTAACAGAGTGGTTGATCAACTGTGGAAAATCTGTAGCAAGGAATTCGTAAACAACTGGTATCAGAAGCAGAACGGAAAGGTTGGGCAAAGGTGTACATTCCAAGGTATAACAATGATAAATAGGTGCAGTTCCATTGATACATCTTTAACATAATGTAGTGATTTTTCAGAAAATTCTTCAAGAAATGGCCAACCAGTAGAGAAAACGAAGCAAAGCAGCGACATGATCACGCCTCTTTTTACAAAGGACAAGACGGGCCACAAAATTCTGAATACGCCGGAGGCATACAACAGAAGAAGAAGGCAAGCCAGAGATCAGAGTTACATTAATCGACGTGAGACAAGATCAGAGAAGTCACAAGTTTAGATGCTGAATGAAGTTGAAAGATACCAATGAATAAAACTGAAACGTTGCAACTGACAGTAACAAGACTGACAAGTCTGGGTGATGAATTTTGTACAGAGAGTTGAGGACCAAGAACACCACCACGCTTCTTGACTAAATCAGGAAGTATAATAACACTGTCACCTAGTTGGACAGAACGAACCTTTCTGGTGGAAAGCATGTGCTTGGTGCCAAAGAGCATTGCTTCAACAAACAGACACAAACAAGTGTGAAGCATCCTCAATCTACTGTCTCACACTCCACACACACACCACACATACACCACACACACACACACACACACACACACACAACACACACAAAGAGCTGAAGGCATGTGACTTACCAGGTCCTGCCCTCCGCGTGTCGATACGAACGTCCAAGGTCCTGACCCAGCAGACCCCCTTTGAGGCCCTCGCCACTGACCACCACTTTGTTGGGGTAGAAAGCCCCGACCACATTCACCTGTCAACATCATCAGCCAGTGTGTACAGTGCTTGGTCAGCTTAAGTGATGGAGAAAAGAACACAGCCCCAGGAAACAAGAAGAAATCATTATGAAACAATAACTTAAGCAAAGAAAGGGAGAAAGATTGAGAAAGAATAATGCATCACTTTTGTCCCTCTAATACAATTTTCATTAGAGAAAAGCAAAGATTCCCAATGCCTGTATTCCTCTTTCCTCCCTAACCCCCCAAACCTTCCCCCTAAACCAATAAAAAACAAAAACAAAAGACATATTTACAGATGGAATCATACTTACATTTAGAAAAATTCCTTATTTCAACAACATCTACATTTAATTCCCTAATATCTACCAAAGTCTTACTTAAAATCAAGAAAAACATAAAACAGTAAGGAACTCCTCCCAAAAGCACAGAACTAAGAAATAAAATATAAAAAAAGTGACATATCTCTACGAATACAATGTAAAAGGTTGCTTGTTCCCCAAAGTATACAATCATACATAAAGATGTGAAAAGATTTCTAATCCAAAGTATCTTCACTACCGACATAACACTCTATGAATTTGTCTGATGCAGATACAGGGTTTGTCAAAACCTTTTTCTCTCGTCATCAGTGACAAAGTCAAACCAACTCCTGACAGGCTCAACAGTCAGGTAAGTAGGACATGAAGACTTTCAATGGGCAAGTGTGGATTTCAATCACGCCTGGTGAGTAGAAGGCAGAGGTTTTCCCCATCTCCACAGTCAACACATGTATGTGTACAGACCTACAACTGCCAAAACCCCTTTTGTGTATATACACACACAGACAACATCACATATGCACATTAACCTTTGACTCCAGCACCCTGTCCACCAACTGCAAAAACTTAAACCCTTTGGCTCCCCCAACAGGTTCCTGTGAGAAGCTGGTGGATAGGGTGAGAGAATCAAAAGGTTAACTTTTTGCTTAGCTAGCATGATTGACAATGCAGGATGTTGGTGGACAGGGTCCAGGAGTCACAGGGTTAAAGAATGTGTAAGTCATTTGAATGTTCAGTGGTTTACAGAAACATGAAAACACCCAGCATACACCACCACTGAAGATGCAGCGTGCAGACTGTGCAGCAAAATACTGCCTGCACAGTGTGGGCAGAACAACACACACACACACGCATCTGAGAAAAATCAGATCATTTAAGAAAAAAACACACAAAAAAACTTACCTTGTAAGGTGATCCACGCAGCTGGCGTCCATTCCAAGTGATGTGAAGGAGGTAGGCACCAGGTATGACAGGTATGTAAGTACAGCGGAACTTACTGCCTCCAAGGGGCAGCACAATAACATTCACCTCTGCCTTGACACCTGTCAGATGTACCTCTGGATCACCTGCAGGGTGCAAAACATTGTGATTTATGATGTGTTCCGCACAGTTTCAGTTTGCAGCATTGTGTTCAGTCAGCTTGTGCACTGTTGTGTGTGAGAGTGATGTGCACCTGGGTGTAGCAGGTGTTTTAATTAAATGATAATGAAACTTCTTTTTCATATGGTATAGGAACCAGAAGAACAAGAAAACCAATATAAGCGCGTATCCAACAAAACAAAACAAAACAAGCGCAAACCTCCGGCCAACTAGCCTTTGTCAAGCGCGAACGCACGGTCACAAACAGATCACAGACACCAAACAATGGATAATAAAAACGGGACTAAAAACTTCCCTGCTGCCTCGTCCAAGTGACCGTGCGTTCGCGCTTGACAAAGGCTAGTTGGCCGGAGGTTTGCGCTTGTTTTGTTTTGTTTTGTTGGATACGCGCTTATATTGGTTTTCTTGTTCTTCTGGTTCCTGTTTGCTTGAGCGCGGGCAGTCACACTTGTTTTGGATATGGTATAGGCATTAGAACAATTACACATCTGTGTGTGTGTGTGTGAGAGAGAGAAAGAGAGAGAGAGAGAGAGAGTGTGTGTGTGAGTGTGTATGTTTGGTTTGTGTGTTTGTGTGTGCTTGTGCACGTGTGTGTATGCATCCTGTACAGATAAGCACTTGCATGCACGTGTATGCATGACTTCTGGTTTTGTTCATCGTGACCAAACTGATTATCCCAAAGATATACCATTCAATTCTTATGGCAAATACAAGCTATCAACGGAACTTGTCTTTATTTATGCAAACAACACAAAGTTCACAAATGCGCGCACACACATACACACACACACACACACACACACACACACACATACCAACACCAGCCATGGAAGCGTCGATCACAAACTCCGCCTCTTCATGAACAGTGGCTTCCTTCAGACCGCGACCTGTCAGCACGACCTTGCTGGGGTCAACGACACCGCTAGTAGCATAGCCATGGAATGGAGCGTTGACCAATGGAATCTCCGACCAGAAGATATGGATGTAATGGCTTCCTGCAAAACAGCAAGAGTTTGAGTCGATGAATGCTGGCCGTTTTCTGTCTTTGCAATAAAAAAAAATCAAAATACCTTACAGGAACCAGAAATAACATGAAAAACGAATCAGAACGCATATTTAATACAACCAGACAAGACAGGCGCAAATTTCCGGCCAACTGGCCTTTGTCCAGCATAAGATCGCAAACGAACAAACACCAAATATACAAATTAAGAGAAAAAGACTGAAACTTCCCTGCTACTTTGTCCAGTGTGAGAAAAAGACTAGTTTTGTATTTGGTGGTTGTTCGTTTGTGATCTTAAAGTTTGACAAAGGCCAATTTTGGACAAAACTTTGTGCCTGTCTTGTCTGGTTGTATTAAATACGCGTTCTGATTCTTTTTGCGTGTTTTTTTCTGCTCCCTGTTTGCTTGAACACGGGCAGTGACGCTTGTTTTGAAAACGCCTTACATATGAAAAGCATACTTTTTGCAGATGTACATTCAAAACACTGTCTGGGGTGACTAACACTTGTAGGTGATATAAAGGGGGTAGCCTTGGAGGCTTGGAGATCATACATAAGGTCTTTTTTCAACACTGAATTTGGGAAGGAAAGAAGAGACCAAAAAGAAGGAAGAAACACAAAACTTAAGGAAGAAGAGAATGAAGGAAGACAAGAATTGAACCAACACGGAATGAACCAACAAACAAATGAAAGAGTGGAAAGAAGAACAATATAAAATCATATCTCACTAAGGAAGAACATTTAACATTCAATCACAGAAAAAGGAAGGAAGAACAATATAACTTTCATATCTCACTAAGGAAGAACAATTTAAGCATGTACAACACAAAAGAAGGGAAAACCTACTATGACCTTTGCACCCAAGCATTTTGATAATTTATCAGCTGTCAGCCATAACAGCAAAGCAAATAACTTACCTTTCAATCCTCACCTATCACCCTCGTGCAAGATGCTGGTGGACAGGGTGAGAGAGTGAAAGAGTTAAGTTTTGTGCCTATAGACAGCTGCAGGAGTGAAAGGTTTAAAAGAGCAATGATTCAAATAAATGAGTCCCTTAGTCAGAGGTCTAAGTGTTTCAAAACAGGCAAAGTTTTAAGCATACACTTAACCCTTTGACACCCCACCCTCTCCATTAGCATCCTGCATTGTCAACCATTTGCAAAGCAAAAACTTGACCCTTGACTACCCTCACCGCTTCCTGCAGGAAATGTGGATAGGTGAGAGAGTCAAAGGGTTTTTTTGCAGTTGGTGGATAGGGTGCAGGAGTCAAAGGGTTAAGTTTGACTCTTCAGCTGAAAATGTCCCAACTTTCAGCTGTTACTCTTCTGTATCGTGCACAGAAAACATCCAACTTCAGCTGTTACTCTTCGAATCGTGCAAGAAAACATCCCAACTTTGAGCTGTCTGAGTGGAGATCTTTTCCATCTCCCTGATCATCATGTGAAGAGAACAGACCTGCCAGTGCCTAAACTTTCTTCATGCATAGATGCATGTAGAATGTCAAATATGCACGTTAAAGATCCTGTAAGACATGTCAATGGCTGGCTGATGGAAACAGGCAAAACAACATCATACATACAATGACAAGTCTGAAAAACTGCCTTTCACTTAATAACTTTTACCATTGGAAAAAAAGAATCATTATCATCATCATTATTTTCTGAAGAAAACACACAATTCTCAGCTGGTATTCATTTAACTTACTATAAAGTAACATTAAAAATCAACCCATCACAAAAACACCAACTGATATGAACAGAAGGACAACACAGTCATAGTATATTCACAACAGACATTAGCTGTTAAGATGATAACAACAATGCGACTGACAAACAGAAAAAAATAAATAAATAAATAAAACAAAATAAAATGAAATAAAATAAAATAAATTAAATAAAATAAAATAAAATAAAATGAAATAAATAAAATTAAATTAAAATAAATAAAACAAAATAAAATGAAATAAAATAAAATTAAATTAAAAAAATAAAATAAATAAAATGAATAAAATTAAACAAAATAAAATAAATAAAATGAAATAAAATAAAATGAAATAAAATAAAATAAAATGAAAAAAATTAAACAAAATAAAATAAATAAAATGAAATAAATAAAAAAAAACATAACATAACAAACATCTGCCATTAGCAAATCACCATGGGGTATCTAACAATCCCAGACACATCTTTTTCTTTTCAGGAACACCACACATAGGGAATTCAATATGTGCTCACCTTTTCCCTCCCCCCATTTCATATGCCACCATCTCAATGGCCACAGAAACTATTGCAGACACACTTACCTTCTTCACGAGGAGTGAAGATAACGGTGTTGCGACCAATAGCGCTGTCGTCAATGGAAACAGGGATCTCTCCACTGGGAGATTTCACTTCAGCCGTCATTTTGCCTGTAAGTGACATACATACTATATTATGTTCAGTTGTTACAGCTTGTGTGTTTGATCTTACACACAATCACATGTTTGAGAATGAAGGTTTAGAACATATAGATGTACAGAGGACTGAGAGCATTTCCAAGCATTATAAGCAGCCAGGCTGGGTTTGTTGGTTGTGCCCTGTACTCAATATCTCATATCTTGGGTACAATCCCAGCCCACAACATTAGAAACTGGCCTGTTCACTGCCCATCTTAAAGTTAACATCATTCTGGTGGTGTCAGCTCAGTGTTTTATACATCCTATTCTCCCCACTCTTCACTGCACGGCCCTGCCAGATTATCGGGTTTTGCTAAGGCTCACATAGTCTGTTGTATAATTACTGCCAGCTTATCGGGTTTTGCTAAGGCTCACATAGTCTGTTGTATAATTACTGCCAGCTTATCGGGTTTTGCTAAGGCTCACAGTCTGTCGTATAATTACTGGCAGCTTATCGGGTTTTGCTAAGGCTCACAGTCTGTCGTATAATTACTGGCAGCTTATCGGGTTTTGCTAAGGCTCACAGTCTGTCATATAATTACTGGCAGCTTATCGGGTTTTGCTAAGGCTCACAGTCTGTCGTATAATTACTGCCAGCTTATCGGGTTTTGCTAAGGCTCACAGTCTGTCGTATAATTACTGGCAGCTTATCGGGTTTTGCTAAGACTCACAGTCTGTCATATAATTACTGGCAGCTTATCGGGTTTTGCTAAGGCTCACAGAGTCTGTCGTATAATTACTGCCAGCTTATCAGGTTTTGCGAAGGCTCACACAGTCTGTCATATAATTACTGGCAGATTAGGGTGGAACGTAAATGGGACTGTCCGAGTGTGATGCATCCCTCTTGAACAATCTCCAACTCCAAGTACAATACAATACAAACATTCCCAACACACACAATGAAAGGCATGTATACAAACAGTGTAGGTCCCTACATTTCTTTTTGTCATAGCATTAACCCTTTGTCTCCTGCCTACCAGCATCCTGCTTTGTCAACCATGCTAGCAAAGCAAAAACTTAACCCTATGACTCTAAAGCTTCCTGCAGGAAGCTGGTGGATAGGGTGAAAAAGTCAGAGTTCAGTTTTTGCAGTTGGTGGATAGTGTGCAGGAGTCAAAGGGTTAGAGTTGATATAGCTCTCCCTAACCCCACCCCACCCCCACTTCTTTGCTTTTAATGCGTCTTTTATTTTCTTCTTTTTCTTTGATTGCATGTTTGCAGGGGGGTTAAATAATTTGAAAGTTTGGTTGCTCTTTTCAGTATTATCATTATGATTAAAAAATATCATTGCTACTACAAAAATCTCAGTTACATTGTTGTTATTATGGGCTGACATCATTTACCTTATGTTTGTATTTATCTCTCACTGCTTTCTTAAAGTGTTTGACAAACTGACATACACAAGTCAAGAGTCCGTTACATTAGCACAGAATTTCCAGAAGGTGGGGAAACTTTGACACTGAAAGAAACCCCGGCGTCCCCACAGGGTATCCTTGAGAACTGAGAACAAGTCCTGACATACATGCTGACTTGGTATTTGGACTGCTTTTCCACTGCACTGTTTGCCTTTCTGAACTTTTTTTTTCAAATTTAAAGAGTTAGTGTAGTCTAGACAGACTGAAAGACACACATACTCATGTTTACCACCTCATGAATTTTCTCCTTGCCAACTTACAACTGCCTTCCCCTCACACACACATACAAAACACATACACACACACACACACAAACGCACACACAACACACATATACGCACACACATACACACACACACACACACACACACAAACGCACACACAACACACATATACGCACACACACACACACCCACACACACACATACACACAGAAACACAGAAACATACACACACACACATACTACACACACACAGACACAAACACACACAAAACACAACACACACACAACACACCACACACATACACACACAAACACACGCACAACACACGCACACACACACACAACACGACACACCACACACACACACACAAACACACGACACACACACACACACAAACCACACAACACAACACACACACACACACACAACACACACACACACCACACCACCACCTGGACCAGCCTGAGAGACGTCAAAGGGAAGCTGTTTTCCTCGTTAACCACCAGGTGGACTCTCTCCTTGCCGTCCATGTAGTGTTGCCATCCCCCTACCACCAGCACTTTACGTGGACACACCACCTTGGGGTGGTATGGGGACCCTGTCACATACATACATACACACCTATATTACAACAATACATAATCTTTGGGGTGGTATGGGGACCCTGTCACATACATACATACATACCTATATTACAACAATACATAATCTTTGGGGTGGTATGGGGACCCTGTCACACACATACATACACACCTATATTACAACAATACATAATCTTTGGAATGGTATGGGGACCCTGTCACACACATACATACCTATATTACAGTAATACATAATCTTTGGGGTGGTATGGGGACCCTGTCACACACATACATACACACCTATATTACAACAATACATAATCTTTGGAATGGTATGGGGACCCTGTCACACACATACATACCTATATTACAACAATACATAATCTTTGGGGTGGTATGGGGACCCTGTCACACACATACATACACACCTATATTACAACAATACATAATCTTTGTGTGGTATGGGGACCCTGTCACATACATACATACATACCTATATTACAACAATACATAATCTTTGTGTGGTATGGGGACCCTGTCACATACATACATACCTATATTACAACAATACATAATCTTTGGGGTGGTATGGGGACCCTGTCACATACATACATACCTATATTACAACAATACACAATCTTTGGGGTGGTATGGGGACCCTGTCACATACATACATACCTATATTACAACAATACATAATCTTTGGGGTGGTATGGGGACCCTGTCACATACATACATACCTATATTACAGCAATACACAATCTTAAGTACTTCTAGACCTCTGATACCCTCAACCCTGAGTCTTTTCAGAGAAATTCTAGCGAAAACCGGTGGAGAGTAGGTGCCGGTAGGTCGCATACCGCACACCAGTACCATACCAGGCCAGGTCAAACGGACATGTCAGGCCACTCCTGCGGCCTGCCGGGTCCAGAGGTATTAATCGCACTGGCCGCCGCATCGGCCAGCTAGGTTCAAAGGGTTAAGACTGTCTCGTTTGTTTTCTTTGCTGTCCATGGAACTCTCAACATTCTTCTTAGAAACCACATTTCGGCTGCCTCTATCTCAACATACATCTACACTGCTATAACACACACCCATATGCTGTTCCACTTGATCTGTATACTATACATGCTGACCTTCACAGGTTATAGGACACACTGTGTATTACACACACACACAGGGAGAAAATACTGGACGGACTTGCAGGGTGGTTGAGGACAGAGAGGGTGGAAGATGTGCTTGCGGCAACAAGGGATAGATGCATATTGAGGGCCATGATCGCCAACGCCATGCGGCGGGGCACATGACGATGATGATGACACACACACATGTGCGCACGCACACACACACACACACACACACACACACACACACACACACACACACACATACAAACACACACACAAACACACACACACATACACACACACACACAACTCACCAGGAAGTTCCTTGCCATTCCACTTGACCTGGACGTCATACATGCCGACCTCAACAGGGACATAGGTGACTGCGTATTGTCCGTCAGACTGAGGGTCTATGCTGCACTTGGCCATAGAGTTAGGTCCTGTCAGTACACAGATGTATACACATCAATATCACACCACACCGTATCGCATTACACTGTGTGCTATCTTTTACTGTATTTCACTGTAAGGCACCAGAAGACGATGACATTCCTGCAGATATCTACAGGAATGGGGGTGAAATGCACCTCGAGAAGCTGATAAGCCTGTGCCAGTTTACATGGCACGAGAGGTTCCTCAAGGCTTTAAATATGCCATGATCATCCACATGCTCAAGAAGAAGGTTGATAAAACCCTATGCTTTAATCACTGTAGAATATCCCTCCTGTGCAATGCGGGGAAGGTCCTTACTAGAATCGTTCTTAGCCAAGCCCATCACTGCTTTGTGATGGCAGAGGCACAAGTGCAGGACTTAAAACAGGAGGAGGGAAAAAAACACTGAAACTAGGGGGGTCAGGGGGCAAATCAGGGGCCATAACTTGCGCACTGTTGCTATGAACGCTTGCAAGCCGATCACGGATGCCTTGCTCCTTTCGTGGTTTTTTTGTTTTTTTTTTGTTTTTTTTTGACAAACCGAAATCGCGGAATTCCGCCCAGACGCGGAACATTTTAAGCCCTGACAAGTGACATGGTGCCTGCCATACACAAGTTGCCAACAAAATCAGGAGCTCCATATGGGATTTGCAGATCTGACAATGCATCTGACAATGTTAACTGAAAGTGCCTGTGAGATATACAATAAAACGTTTGGCTGCCCTCACAAGTTTGCCTTGCTGAGTGCTTCATTCTACAGAAACATAACGATCAAGGTGGAAGAGACTGAGGAGGCATCTGAATTCTTCCCAGCGCAGAACGGAGTAAAACAGGGATGCCTTCTAATGCCCACAGTCTTCTTCATCCTTTTTGCAGAAATATCAATTGATATTCATTTCTTCTTGTCACAACGGATTTACCGTGTAAAACTCGGGCTGCTCTTCCCATTGAAAGCGTGTCACTGCAATGCAGCGCCACCAACTTTTTTTCTGGACCAAGACTAGAAAGGGGAGGGACCTGGGAAATGTACCTACCTCTCCACTGTTTTATACCAGGCGACTGGGTGAATGCCCTGCTCTTCACGATTTTTCACTGCCATGGGATCTTTAGCGTGAGAAGGAACATGGGTCTAACTTGTTTTTCCTCTCCTTCCAAAGGACTAGACTTTCAGTTCAATTTTCCAGTCATACTGAGGACAAAAGTCGAGGTCTTTGCAGGAAACGAACCTTGGAACCATGAGTTAAGTTATTGGCATGTGAATGTCTGAACCAATCTGCCACTCTTCTCCCCTGAATGTCTTGGTTACAATGCTGCTGGCACTTTCTGCAATAATCACAGTTACTGTGTTCTTGGTACCCCTAAAAACGAAGTATGGCTGCCTTCATGGCAGGGTAAGTCACTGAAAACAACAAACCCACAGTCATACATGTGTCTATCTACATGGGCACATAGGAATTGCAGCCCATGACTGAATTGCTGTTGGTTAAAATACACAATTATTCTCTGTACTGTTAAATCATGTTTACATGTAATTAAAGACATACAAACATACAAATGTCTTAATCACTGGAGTACCGCACAGGGCAGGCAAAGGCTGGGGCTAGCAGCAATACAGTGTTGGTGTCCTGGCTAGGTACTGTGGGGATTTCTTTATGAAGACCCATGTTTTTGTTATTGTTGTTTATTCAAAATGCATATACATATGAACACTATGGTCATGCAGTGTTGCTGAATACTAATAAATCAGATACACATGGATGTTGTGGTTATGTCATGCTGTTTTGTTTAAATACACAGGGTTGTCTTGGTTACAGTATTCTCTGCACCTGTTTCAAATACACATGGGTGTGCTGGTTATGATACTGTGTTAGAAACTGAAATTGTTTTAAATACACATGAACATGGTTACGGTGTTCTAGGGACCTGCAATACACATGAATATTGTGGTTATATCACAAAGGTTGGCATGTTCCATATAGAAGAGTGTACACAGATAAGACAGCACAACCCATCTGACCAAGTGTCTATGCTGCCTGTGGCCATGGATTTCACACCTGTCAATCACATGGATGTAGACATAATTAACAAATTCAGATGACAAAAACTATGATAACATATGTTTAACTTGTATTTGTAACCATGTATGTGCATGCAAAACGTTTAAGTGTGGATGTGTAGGGTGCGAGTGTGCATCAGAGCATGCATGCTCGTATAGACGTGCTTGTGGATGTGCGGTCATTGCAGTTGGTCCCTTCAATTAATATTGTTGTCTGTGTATGCTGATCTATGCCTGAACAGGGAGTGGGAAGGTGGTCATGTATATATATATATATGTATATGTGTATGTGTGCATGTGTGTGTATAAATATATATATTATGTGCGCATGTGTGTGTGGATGCACGTGTGTGTATAAATATATATATGTCAATTTATTGCTGTTGATTAGACAAGTTTCCATAGCAGAGGATACTGTACATATCAATACATATCAAGTATGGGTGGATATCTTTTTGAAATTTGTTTTCACTATCACTAATTTTTGTT
>JAPXFY010000021.1:69506247-69508747 GCA_030674185.1 Monoplex corrugatus | reverse complement strand
TAACTTTAACTTAACTGTGCTGTGTCACAGCCTGACAGCTGCAATATGACAGACGTGACATATCCACAAATGACTGTGTTCCTTTAACTTTAACTTAACTGTGCTGTGCCACAGCCTGACAGCTGCAATATGACAGCAATTATCTGGGGGACTCCTTGAGCTCGTGCAAAACTTATGTCCTGGCAAGGTCATGACATGGGAAGGGAACAGGACCTATGCAACACTGACACCATCACAACGACTGGAACACGAAGAGTGGAAGCCAACAAGCCAACTTCACTGTTGTGGCATCAGACTACACTTGAGAAACAAAATTATCTTAAATCCACAGTCAGATCAAAAGAACTAAAAATCCTGAAAATTGTCAGTGCTCTGTGTCTTGTACAAACACGAAAACACCTAGCATGCACCCCCCCCCCCCAAAAAAAAAACAAACAACAACAACAACAACACAGTATGTCTGTCTTAATGCAGGGATATAAAAACAAACAAACGAAAAAAAAAAACCACACCTAAACAGTCATACCTGTTCAATCAAATAGTCAAGTGCATGTGGGAGTTTCAGCTCACGAATGAAAATGAAAAAAAAAAACCAAAAAAACAACAACTTTTTATTACCAGAGTATTTGGATTATTGCATGTAAAAAAGATAACCCAATATTACCTGGTTGTTCTACACTGATTTTTTCAAGTGCATATGGAATCATTTAAGTGTGATGAATCCATCTCTTTAATCACCCACATTTCCTAGCAGTTGTATGTCAAGAACATATGCCCACTGATTTACCTGGTTGTTCTAAACTGATGACTGTAAGCTTGACAGAGGAAGACATCTTTAGGTATCTGTATAGTCACTGATTACCTGGTAGTTCTAAACTCTTGAAAGAGAAAGACACTTTAGGTACCTGTATAGTCACTGATTACCTGGTAGCTCTAAACTCTTGAAAGAGAAAGACACTTTAGGTACCTGTATAGTCACTGATTACCTGGTAGCTCTAAACTCTTGAAAGAGAAAGACACTTTTAGGTACCTGTATAGCCACTGATTACCTGGTAGTTCTAAAATGATGACTGTAAGCTTGACAGAGACAGACATCTTTAGGTACCTGTATAGCCACTGATTACCTGGTAGCTCTAAACTCTTGACAGAGACAGACATCTTTAGGTACCTGTATAGCCACTGATTACCTGGTAGCTCTAAACTCTTGACAGAGACAGACATCTTTAGGTACCTGTATAGCCACTGATTACCTGGTAGCTCTAAACTCTTGACAGAGACAGACACTTTAGGTACCTGTATAGCCACTGATTACCTGGTAGCTCTAAACTCTTGACAGAGACAGACATCTTTAGGTACCTGTATAGCCACTGATTACCTGGTAGCTCTAAACTCTTGACAGAGACAGACATCTTTAGGTACCTGTATAGCCACTGATTACCTGGTAGCTCTAAACTCTTGACAGAGACAGACATCTTTAGGTACCTGTATAGCCACTGATTACCTGGTAGCTCTAAACTCTTGACAGAGACAGACATCTTTAGGTACCTGTATAGCCACTGATTACCTGGTAGCTCTAAACTCTTGACAGAGACAGACATCTTTAGGTACCTGTATAGCCACTGATTACCTGGTAGCTCTAAACTCTTGAAAGAGAAAGACACTTTAGGTACCTGTATAGTCACTGATTACCTGGTAGTTCTAAACTCTTGACAGAGACAGACATCTTTAGGTACCTGTATAGTCACTGATTACCTGGTAGCTCTAAACTCTTGACAGAGACAGACATCTTTAGGTACCTGTATAGCCCCTCATTACCTGGTAGCTCTAAACTGATGACTGTAAGCTTGACAGAGGAAGACATCTTTAGGTACCTGTATAGCCACTGATTACCTTGTTGTTCTAAACTGATGGCTGTAAGCTTGACAGAGACAGACATCTTTAGGTACCTGTATAGCCACTGATTACCTGGTTGTTCTAAACTGATGACTGTAAGCTTGACAGAGACAGACATCTTTAGGTACCTGTATAGCCACTGATTACCTGGTTGTTCTAAACTGATGACTGTAAGCTTGACAGAGACAGACATCTTTAGGTACCTGTATAGCCACTCATTACCTGGTTGTTCTAAACTGATGACTGTAAGCTTGACAGAGACAGACATCTTTAGGTACCTGTATAGCCACTGATTACCTGGTAGCTCTAAACTCTTGACAGAGACAGACACTTTAGGTACCTACACTCCCAAGCAGTTGTATGTCAAGAAGTTGTACCCACTGATTACCTGGCTATTCAAACCCTTTGACTCCTGCACCCTGTCCACCAGCTTCCTGCATTGTCAACTATGCTAGCAAAGCAAAAACTTAACCCTTTGACTCCCTCATCCTATCCACCACCTTCCTGCAGGAAGCTGGTGGATAGGGTGAGGGAGTTAAAGGGTTAAACTTCTGTAGTTGGTGGATAGAGTAAAGAAGTCAAAGGGTTAAACTAATGACTGCTGTTC
>JAPXFY010000021.1:69473747-69501247 GCA_030674185.1 Monoplex corrugatus | reverse complement strand
GGCTGGGACTGAACTGAAGACACAGACCTGGAGTCCATGGCTCTGTCGTTCCAAAAGAAGGCATTCTACCACCAGGACACAATTTCACTATCCTACCTTTCCCTGTATTAAATTAATACAAACCTTGTTCTTGGTGTATACAAGACCTCATTAATCTATAAGAAAACCATTATATATTTTAACAATAAATAAAATGCTCAATAAAAATCATTTATGAGATAGTAATATTACTGATTATGTCAGATGTAATTCAGTTATAGAAAATTCTGTCTGTTCTTTACATCCATAATTAAAGAAGAACTACAATACATCTTGAAGAATTACTGTGAACAATTACTGGTATGTATTGTCTTATTACAAACAGAAGAATCACATGTATGAATAAAAGACTCATATGTATACATGATCAAATTACAATTACAACAAAAACGAGCAGCCTATGAGAAGGTACAGAGGTACAGGGATATTTGAAAGGAATACATAATACACTGAACAAAAATAATCATAACGTTCGATACAGAGCATGCATCTTAATGGATGACTGGACTATGAATATGCATAAATAGATCATTTGTATGAATACATGACTATACCACAGTCAAATAAATAAGTCAGCGACAGACCTTTCACACAAATACATGACTATGTCTCAATGATGGATAAAAAATATACGTCTATAACAGACAAGCCAACAGATGAATGAGCACATCAAAGGCAGTTTTTTCATGGATATTACATCCAACACAGCAAAAAGCTCAGATGGCAACACTGCATACACAACGAATACCACCGTCTATGTATATCTGGAATAAACACAACCCCGGCCACGGCAAGTCATGCAGTTAGAAATAACAATAACACCACAAATAACGACATTCACTTACATTTACAATCACAATAACACACAATCACAAATAATCACATACATGTTACAACATCATTCTTCATTTAAACCATATGTTAGGCAATGTGTGAAGGTATGTGACCAATGAGACAAAAATCACAAACATCCGTGTCATATTAACGTCATAATCACCTCACTAATAATCATATTACTGTAACAATGTCATTCTTAATTTATGTTAAGCATGTGTGAAGCTATACATCCAATGTAACAAAAATCACAAACAACCGTGTCTTATTAATTCACAAACAGCCATGTCATATCAATATCATACTCAAAGCTCATTAAACCACTGATGTGTCATATTAATATCACAATCAAAGCTCATTAAACACTGATGTGTCATATTAATATCATAATCAAAGCTCATTAAACACTGATATAGACATATTTATTACAGACAAAATCAACACACAAATAATAACAATTGCCAATAAATACAGGACAAATAAGTTAAACAAAAACAACACAAAATTATCAACCAATTGCCAACTAAATACCATGAAAATACAACAGTTCAATCTCCAAAAAGGTTTAAATCCATAGCCAACAACATGTTATACAACCTTCAATTTCTGTAAAATTCAGTCATACCCAACAACATGTTAATACAAAGCACTGTTGCAATACAAGTACTGAATGATATGAAACCATAATACATAAGTAACTTGCATGAAAATGAATAACTGGAATGAATGAATAGAATGAATGAATGAATGAATGAATGACAAAAGTAATGAACATGAAAGGAATAATGCAACAAAATGTACCTACACAAGAAAAGTCATAACAAACACATGACCTACAAGTTAAATTCATCTACACCACAAACACAAAGCTCATAAAATCATCATGCACACCAGACAAGGATTAAAATATTTCATAGACAGCACATCATAGACTATTAGGATTTAATACAGTCTTTGCATTATGAGACACTTTCTACAACTTTATCCTCTTTACAAAAAATAAAAAACCAACCAATAACAAACAAACAAAAAACCCCAACATTATTAGATCATAAATATGTATTTTATAATGAGGAACTTTTCTACAGCTCTTGCCCTTTTACAAAATTCATGGGCACTTTCTACAACTCTCTTCCCTTTATAACTAAAGTCATGGGCACTTTATACAACTCTCTTCCCTTTATAACTAAAGTCATGGGCACTTTCTACAACTCTCTTCCCTTTATAACTAAAGTCATGGGCACTTTATACAACTCTCTTCCCTTTATAACTAAAGTCATGGACACTTTCTACAACTCTCTTCCCTTTATAACTAAAGTCATGGGCACTTTCTACAACTCTCTTCCCATTATAACTAAAGTCATGGGCACTTTCTACACCTCTCTTCCCTTTATAACTAAAGTCATGGGCACTTTCTACAACTCTCTTCCCTTTATAACTAAAGTCATGGGCACTTTATACAACTCTCTTCCCTTTATAACTAAAGTCATGGGCACTTTCTACAACTCTCTTCCCTTTATAACTAAAGTCATGGGCACTTTCTACACCTCTCTTCCATTTATAACTAAAGTCATGGGCACTTTCTACACCTCTCTTCCCTTTATAACTAAAGTCATGGACACTTTCTACAACTCTCTTCCCTTTATAACTAAAGTCATGGACACTTTCTACAACTCTGTTCCCTTAATAACTAAAGTCATGGGCACTTTCTACAACTCTCTTCCCTTTATAACTAAAGTCATGGGCACTTTCTACATCTCTCTTCCCTTTATAACTAAAGTCATGGGCACTTTATACAACTCTCTTCCCATTATAACTAAAGTCATGGGCACTTTCTACACCTCTCTTCCCTTTATTAATAAGTCATGGGCACTTTCTACAACTTTCTTCCCTTTATAACTAAAGTCATGGGCACTTTCTACACCTCTCTTCCCTTTATAACTGAAGTCATGGGCACTTTCTACAACTCTCTTCCCTTTATAACTAAAGTCATGGGCACTTTATACAACTCTCTTCCCTTTATAACTAAAGTCATGGACACTTTCTACAACTCTCTTCCCTTTATAACTAAAGTCATGGGCACTTTCTACAACTCTCTTCCCATTATAACTAAAGTCATGGGCACTTTCTACACCTCTCTTCCCTTTTATAACTAAAGTCATGGGCACTTTCTACAACTCTCTTCCCTTTATAACTAAAGTCATGGGCACTTTATACAACTCTCTTCCCTTTATAACTAAAGTCATGGACACTTTCTACAACTCTCTTCCCTTTATAACTAAAGTCATGGGCACTTTCTACACCTCTCTTCCATTTATAACTAAAGTCATGGGCACTTTCTACACCTCTCTTCCCTTTATAACTAAAGTCATGGACACTTTCTACAACTCTCTTCCCTTTATAACTAAAGTCATGGACACTTTCTACAACTCTGTTCCCTTAATAACTAAAGTCATGGGCACTTTCTACAACTCTCTTCCCTTTATAACTAAAGTCATGGGCACTTTCTACATCTCTCTTCCCTTTATAACTAAAGTCATGGGCACTTTATACAACTCTCTTCCCATTATAACTAAAGTCATGGGCACTTTCTACACCTCTCTTCCCTTTATTAATAAGTCATGGGCACTTTCTACAACTTTCTTCCCTTTATAACTAAAGTCATGGGCACTTTCTACACCTCTCTTCCCTTTATAACTAAAGTCATGGGCACTTTCTACAACTCTCTTCCCTTTATAACTAAAGTCATGGGCACTTTCTACAACTCTCTTCCCTTTATAACTAAAGTCATGGGCACTTTCTACAACTCTCTTCCCTTTATAACTAAAGTCATGGGCACTTTCTACACCTCTCTTCCTTTATAACTAAAGTCATGGACACTTTCTACAACTCTCTTCCCTTTATAACTAAAGTCATGGGCACTTTCTACAACTCTCTTCCCTTTATAACTAAAGTCATGGGCACTTTCTACAACTCTCTTCCCTTTATAACTAAAGTCATGGGCACTTTCTACAACTCTCTTCCCTTTATAACTAAAGTCATGGGCACTTTCTACAACTCTCTTCCCTTTATTAATAAGTCATGGGCACTTTCTACAACTTTCTTCCCTTTATAACTAAAGTCATGGGCACTTTCTACAACTCTCTTCCCTTTATAACTAAAGTCATGGGCACTTTCTACACCTCTCTTCCCTTTATAACTAAAGTCATGGGCACTTTCTACAACTCTCTTCCCTTTATAACTAAAGTCATGGGCACTTTCTACAACTCTCTTCCCTTTATTAATAAGTCATGGGCACTTTCTACAACTTTCTTCCCTTTATAACTAAAGTCATGGGCACTTTCTACAACTCTCTTCCCTTTATAACTAAAGTCATGGGCACTTTCTACAACTCTCTTCCCTTTATAACTAAAGTCATGGGCGCTTTCTACAACTCTCTTCCCTTTATTAATAAGTCATGGGCACTTTCTACAACTTTCTTCCCTTTTAAACTAAAGTCATGGGCACTTTCTACAACTTTCTTCCCTTTATAACTAAAGTCATGGGCACTTTCTACAACTCTCTTCCCTTAATAACTAAAGTCATGGGCACTTTCTACAACTCTCTTCCCTTTATAAATAAAGTCATGGATACCTTATACAACTCTCTTTCCCTTTATAACTAAAGTCATGGGCACTTTCTACAACTCTCTTCCCTTAATAACTAAAGTCATGGGCACTTTCTATAACTCTCTTCCCTTTATAACTAAAGTCATGGGCACTTTCTACAACTCTCTTCTCTTTATAACTAAAGTCATGGGCACTTTCTGTGACTCTCTTCCCTTAATAACTAAAGTCATGGGCACTTTCTACAACTCTCTTCCCTTTATAAATAAAGTCATGGATACCTTATACAACTCTCTTTCCCTTTATAACTAAAGTCATGGACACTTTCTACAACTCTCTTCCCTTTATAACTAAAGTCATGGGCACTTTCTACAACTCTCTTCCCTTTATAACTAAAGTCATGGACACTTTCTACAACTCTCTTCCCTTTATAACTAAAGTCATGGGCACTTTCTACAACTCTGTTCCCTTAATAACTAAAGTCATGGACACTTTATACAACTCTCTTCCCTTTATAACTAAAGTCATGGACACTTTCTACAACTCTCTTCCCTTTATAACTAAAGTCATGGGCACTTTCTACAACTCTCTTCCCTTTATAACTAAAGTCATGGGCACTTTCTACAACTCTCTTCCCATTATAACTAAAGTCATGGACACTTTATACAACTCTCTTCCCTTTATAACTAAAGTCATGGGCACTTTCTACAACTCTCTTCCCTTTATAACTAAAGTCATGGGCACTTTCTACAACTTTCTTCCCTTTATAACTAAAGTCATGGACACTTTCTACAACTCTGTTCCCATTATAACTAAAGTCATGGACACTTTCTACAACTCTCTTCCCATTATAACTAAAGTCATGGGCACTTTCTACAACTTTCTTCCCTTTATAACTAAAGTCATGGGCACTTTCTGTGACTCTCCCTCTTTCACAAAAAAATGGGCACTTTTTACAACCCTCTCCCCACTGTAAAACTCATGGGAATTTCCTACAATTCCCTCCCCTTTCCACAAAAACTCGTGAGCACTTTCCACAACTCTATCCCCTTTATAACATATTTTCTATTTAGTTTTGATTTAGTTCATGCTGTTTATACCATAGGATACAACCAGCCACTAATGCAGCTCAGTACCAAATGTCTTAAAGAAAGATGATATAAATTAAATGTTGAGATAAAACCCAGACCTTTTCAATGAAAAATCCTGTTCAATGAAAAATCAATCTCATATTTAAATTGACAGCTGATTGTTGAGATAAAACCCAGACCTTTTCAATGAAAAATCAATCTCGTGTTTAAATAGACAGCTGATTATTGAGATAAAACCCAGACCTTTTCAATGAAAAATCAATCTCATGTTTAAACAGACAGCTGATTAAAAATGAAATGGTGAGATAAAAACAGGCCTTTTTCACTGACATGCGAATCATATGTTTAATTAGATAGCTGATCATAAATTGGTTTTTAGATCAAAATTTCATTTAAAAAAATCAAATCCATGACTTACCTATCGCCTTACTCATCTATCATCAACAGAACTCCAGAAGCCCATCAAAAATCATGTACGTATGTCTTAGGAACTGACCATCAAATGACAGTCTTAAAGCAATGATGACTGATGTGCATGCATTACTGTGCTTGGACAAAAACAATAATGGATTGCAGCACATACAACTCAAAACAGTTTAACGCTTATAAATTTCACAACACACATTTCCCTGGAAATCATACCTTGGAAAAAAAAGCAGAGTAAAAATTCATCCTTGAAATAAGATCAACAGCCATGATACATCAAATGGACACTCATATTACAACATTAAACACATGTATAGAAAACACATACAATCACAGCTGACCAAGGTTCACAACACCAAAGTAGTACCAACACATAAGGTCCATTCACAGTATTTTTAAACACACACATACGGGTATAAACAAAAGTCAAACTGCCACAGAACAGCACAAATATAAGCAACAACAATAACTGCCGAGGTTGCAATGTTTGTACAAAAACTAATCATCACAATATTGCATCTTTCGATCACAACAGCCAAATGCCTAAAGATAAACAACAACAACAACAACAACAACAACATCCCTGTCCCTTCTCTTTCCATCTCCCTTATCCTCCCCCACCCTTCCATCATACATCATCATCATCATCAGGTGCCCTGCCGCATGGCGTTGGCAATCATGGACTTCCATCTGTCTCTATCTCTCGTTGCCCACAGCATCTCCCCCACCCTCCTCATCCCCAGCCACTCTGCAAGTCCGTCCAGCATTCTCTCCCTGGATCTACCTGGAGCTCTCTTTCCCTCCAGCTTTCCCGTTGTGACCAGGTGCTCCAAATCCCTCTTCCTCATAAAATGGCCTATAAATGTTGCCTGTCTTTTCCTAATCTTCTTTATGAGTGATCTACTTGTGTCTGCCTCCATCAAGACTGTATAGTTTGTTTTCTTTGCTGTCCATGGAACTCTCAACATATCAGCAAAGAATTCTTGAAAGTATACTTTAAAAAAAGTCAGCAAAAAATTTCAGACATATAGGTGGACCTTTATCAAATCTGGGATCATCACCATCATCATCATCACCATCACCATCATCATCATCATCATCATCATCATCATCACCATGATGTGCCATGCTGCATAGCATTGACAATCATGGCCGTCTGTACAAATCTATCTTTTGTCGCTGCAAGTATATCTCCTACTTTTTGTCCTCATCCACTTTGCAAAGTTGTCTAATATATCTCCCTGGGTCTACCTGGTACTCTTTCTCCCTCTAACCTTCCTGTTTAAACCAGGTATTCAAATTTCTATTGCACTACATGTCCTATAAATGTTACTTGTCTTTTCTTAATCTTCTTCATTAATGTTCCTTTTGTGTTTGCCTCTTCCAAGACTGTCTTGTTTGTTTTCTTTGCTGTCTATGGAACTCTCAATCAACGTTCTTCTAAGAAACCACATTTCAGCTTCTTCCATCTTGTCCTGACTTTGCTTGTTGATTGTCCAAGTCTTTGCATCTGTACACAATGACATCTGTGAAATAGTTTGGAATCTGTTCACGGGGGACTGAACTACTCTCCAGCGTCCACTTAGCTCAGTTGGATTGACCAAACCTGCTCCAGTAAACTCCAGACCTTCTCCCTTTGTCTCTAACATCAACTTTGTAGTGGGCATGGGAAAACGTTAATTTACACACACATGCATTCATGGGAAGGCGTAAATTTACACACACATGCATTCATATGCATGCACATGCGTGCGCGCACACACACACACACACTCACACACACACACATACACACACACACACACACACACACACACACACACACACACACTCACTTTCTCTCTGTCTCACACAAATAAATAGACAATTATCCTTTTTTAAAAGGTGAGACAAAAACAAAGTTAACAAATCTGACAGATCAGGACACAACATACCTTCAAAACATATTCAATCACGGCAAAAACAACAAAATCAGCCAAGACAAAAAGCAAAGCCGTAAATAAATCCATTCTATTGAAAAAAAAAGTAAGTGCTTTTTCAAATTCCACATTTGTGTCTTTTTCCAAAAAAGAATAAAAAAAGAAAGACTTGTCTCAGATTTTTTGACAGTCTTGTTTGTTTTGTGGTATCATGGTATCACACTTTTGTTTTGTTTATTTATTTTTCATTCTTGTATATCACACGTTTTTTCTTTTGTTTTACATCCCCCCTTTTTCTGTGTATCATGGGTTTTTTTCTTTTTTCAAATGATACATTTTTTCTTTTTTAAAAAAAAAATATTATCACATCTTTTTTTCCCTTTTCTCATTTTTCACCAGGAGTGAGGTGGTAGACAGCTCAGCCTCTCTACAGCCCGCTTTGTGAAGGTAGTGCCCATCTCCTCTCCTTTGCTGTTTTACCTTTCCCATCCCTAAACAGGAACAGGAATCCATGTACAGCTGGGTGAATCAGGCTGGTGTGTTCCTTCCAGATCATGAAGCTGGTCATCTGTCTATCTGACAACCATGTTCCGTCAAGTTTAATGTCAGCTTTTAGGGGTGGGTGTCCTCACCATCAACCTACTTTATATTCGGGTCAACAAATGTTCAATTTATACAAACACATACATATCTTCAAAGATATAAAATAATTAAACACTTTTTCAAGTTAATCACTTGATAATGTGTATTTTGTATGATGATTTATCAACCATCATCAACTTACACTATAACTAACGTCATCAATGATTCCTCGTCCTACCATTTTCCAACTTACATTCATTCATAAACATATTGAATTTGTTTTGTCACAGTGAATTTATCATATAAAACTTGGACTGCTCTCCCCATTGAGAGCGTATCGCCATACAGCACCACCCATTTCTTTACTTCTGTCTCTTTTGTCCAAGACATCAGACAGGCCAGAAGACTGACTGGTTTTCTACAGGAGGGACCTGGGAGATAGCCTGTCTCTCCAATATCTTTATTCCAGGGCAGCTGGGCGAATGTCCTGCTTCTTTGCATGGGATTGTTTAATATGCACAGGCCACAAGGCAACAGGTCGTTTTTCGTCCCCTTCCGAAGGACTAGGCGTTCAGTTTGATTTTTTGGTCAAACTGAGGAGAAAAGCCAAGGCCTCTGTGGAAATTGAAACCTGAAACCTCATGTTTAGTTACTGGAGGGCAAACATTTGGATCATTTAACCACTCTTCTCCTTTATGACTAATGCATATATTATTCCTATCATTTCCCTCTTTTCCAACATGTTTATTACTTGTTTCCTTTGTTGTTTTTCACTTTATCCCTTCAATTATCATGAATTCTTGTCAGTACAACATTGTTCAGTCTGACAATAAATGATTGTTGAACTGAACTGAACTGAACAAAATACTGACAATTTTTCATTTCCTCAGTGAAAAGAACACACAGCACAATAGCGTACTTTAAGGGCTGCATGCCAAAAATACACAAACAATTTTCTCACGCACACACAGACCTGAAAATTTAATACATTTTCGTCATGCAATATAATCTTCATAATTAGCATACAGGTGGTTAGATTTTTTCAGTAGTTCCATCTATGTTGAGTGTGAGTAAATGTGTGTATGTGTATGTGTGTGAGTGTGAGTGTGTGTGTGTGTGTGAGCATGAGTGTGTGTGTGTGTGTGAGCATGAGTGTGTGTGTTGTGTGTGTGTGTGTGTGCGTGTAAGTGTGTGGTGCGTGCTTGTGCATGTGTGTGTGTGTGCTGGTGTGTGTGTGCGTGTGTGTGTGTGTGTGTGTGTGTGTTTGTGTGTGTGTTTGTGTGTGTGTGTGTGTGTGTGTGTGTGTGTGTGTGTGTGTGTGGTTGTGTGTGTGTGTGAGTCTGTGTGTGTGTGGGTGTGTGTTGTCTGCGTGTGTGTGGTGGTGTGTGTGTGTGTGTGTGTGTGTGTGTGTGAGTCTCTCAGTGTGTGTGTGAGTGTGTGTGTGTGGTGTGTAAGTGTGTGTGTGTGTGTGTGTGTGTGTGTGTGTGTGTGTGTGTGTGTGTGTTGTGTGTGAGTCCGTGTGGTGTGCGAGTGTATGTATGAGGAGAGACAGACAGACAGACAGAGTGTGTGTGTGTGTGTGTGTGTGTTGTGTTGTGTTGCAGTGTACATCATGATCAGTTCAGCGATGGGAGATCTTGTGGTAGGAGTCTGTGTGAATGTACGAAGTAGTTCATAACATATCAGTTAAACTGACAAGCTTTAACCTTACATATTCTAACCTAAACACAGCACACACAATTCAGCAATCAAACTCCCAAACCATTCCACAGGACAACAGCACCATCCCTGTCACACTTCTAGTCTATTCCACGTCACCATGCATCTCACACCAGCACAGCACACCCAGCCTTCAGGCACTGTTGGTTACAGACCATTACAAATCGTGATTTATGGAATCAAGTTAAAGCATTAATGGGGAAACTTCTAGAGGGTTGTTGAAAAATTCCCAGGATATCACTACAATGATAAGGTAAAATGCAATATTACTGGAGTAAAAGATATGTTTGATGAAACTCGTGTGTGTGTGTGTGTGTGTGTATGTGTGTGTGTGTGTGTGGGGGGGGGGGGGGCGCAGGTGTACGTGTGTGTGTGTGTGAGTATGGATGTGTGGGTGTGGGTGGTGTGTTGGCTGGGTGTGTGTGTGTGTTGTGTGGTGGTGTGTGTTGTGTGGGTGTGTGTGGGTGTGTGTTTATGGCTGGTGTGTGTTGTGTGGTGGGTGTGTGTGTGTGTTGTGTTGTGTGTTGTGGTGTGGTGGTGTGTGTGTGCTGGGTGTGTGTGTTTGTGGTGGGTGTGTGTGTTTGTGGCTGGTGTGTGTGGGTGTGTGTGGGTTTGTGGCTGGGTGTGTTGTGTGTTTGTGGGGTGTGTGTGTGTGGTGTGTGTGTGTGTTTGTGGCTGGGTGTGTGGGTGTGCGTGGGTGTTGTGGTGTTTGTTGGCTGGGTGTGTGTGGGTGTTGTGGCTGGGTGTTGTGTGGGTGTTGTGGGTTGGTGTTTGTGGTTGGGTGGTGTGTGTGGTGTGGTGTGGTGTGTGTGTGTGTGTTGTGGGTGTGTTTGTGGCTGGGTGTGTGTGGTGTGTGTTTGTGGTTGGGTGTGTGGTGTGGGTGTGTGATGTTTGTGGCTGGGTGTGTGTGTGTGTGTTTGTGGTGGGTTGTGGGGTGTGTGTGTGTGTTTGTGGCTGGGTGGTGTGTGTGGTGTGTGTGTGTGTGTGTGTGTGGCTGGGTGTGGTGTGTGTGTGTGTTTGTGGCTAGGTGTGTGTGTGTGTTTGTGGCTGGGTGTGTGTGGGTGTGTGGCTGGGTGTGTGTGTGTGTGTGTGTTTGTGGCTGGGTGTGTGTGTGTGTGTGTTTGTGGCTGGGTGTGTGTGTGTGGTGTTGTGGCTGGGTGTGTGTGTGTTTTTGTGGCTGGGTGTGTGTGGGTGTGTGGGTGTTTGTGGCTGGTGTGTGTGTGTGTTTGTGGCTGGGTGTGTGTGTTTGTGGCTGGGTGTGTGTGGGTGTTTGTGGCTGGGTGTGTGTGGGTGTTTGTGGCTGGGTGTGTGTGTTTGTGCTGGGTGTGTGTGGTGTGTGTGTTTGTGGCTGGGTGTGTGTGTGTGTGTTTGTGGCTGGGTGTGTGTGTGTGTTTGTGGCTGGGTGTGTGTGTGTGTGTGTGTGTTGTTTGTATGTGTGTGTGTGTGTGTGTTTGTGTGTGTATGCGTGTGGGTGGGTGGGTGTATGTGTGTATGGGTGCGCGTGTGTGTGTGTGTGCGTGCATGTGTGCGTGTGTGTGTGTGTGTGTGTGTGTGTGTGTGTGTGTGTGTGTGTGTGTGTGTGTGTGTGTGTGTGTGTGTGTGTGTGTGTGTGCATGCACGTGTTCATGCATACGTGTGTTTCAAAGAATTCCAGTTGTTCTTGGATGTGTATACACAGGCTGTTTTTGCCTACACCTTGCAGAAGGTATGTTGCATCACAGTCTGTATACTCTGTGTTTGAGGGACGTGCATACTGCATGTTTTCATGTGTCCAAAGCCACGGACACCGACATGACTTACAGCATCTTTAACTTCATATTTGATCTACTGCATGAACGTACAAAACAGGTGGGTTAAGCACACACACACTGACCTACAAGATGGTAAAAATCTCCACCCTTTACCAAACAGACAGGAGGTATCCAGGCAGGTTTGAACTCCGACCTTCTGATAGAAAGTCCAACATCTTATCCACTTTACTCATCGGGCCTGCCAGCTATTGTGTTTGACTGAGCATTATCTGAGCTTTACCTGAACATTGCTAGGGTATTCATCATCATTATCAGGTGCCTTGCCGCGTGGCGTTGGCGATCATGGACTTCCATCTGTCTCTATCTCTTGTTGCCTCAAGCATCTCCTCCACTCTCCTCGTCTTCACCCACTCTGCAAGTCTGTCTAGCATTTTCTCCCTGGGTCTACCTGGTGCTCTCTTTCCCTCCAGCTTTCCCGTTGTGACAGGTGCTCCAAATCCCCCTTCCTCATAAAATGGCCTATGAATGTTGCCATGTCTTTTCCTAATCTCCTTATGAGTGATCTACTTGTGTCTGCCTCCATCAAGACTGTCTCTTTGTTTTCTTTGCTGGTATTATCTGACATTACTACATGATGGGGGCAATACTAGAACGTTCACCCTGGCAACAAAACTCTAGTCTATTTACTGGGATTACAGGGGAAATTACTACAACATTATGAGACTAAACTAAGAGCATTACTGAAGCATTCCTGGGGCGTTAATCATTCTGTCTAACGAGTCAACACCAAACCCAAACTCATATCACGCAGTCGGATACAGGGAGCCTAATTACGCATGCAACCACCAAGTGCCCTTCACAGCACATCACCATCCTGGCTACACTGTCCCAATGTCAGTTATTGCCATGGCAACCTTCAATGTTGATGTGCAGCTTGCTGGCGTCGATGGTGTTGCCACCCATGTGGAGGACGAAGAAGTTTTTGCGCGTGCCACGCATGTTGATGGGCTCCACGCTCAGGTAGCTGATGGTGATGAAGGTGGGGCTGTCCTCCTCCACCCTCACCAGCAGTGGACAACCTGGAAAACAGGTGTTCATGAT
Source organism: Monoplex corrugatus (assembly GCA_030674185.1). Taxonomy (NCBI): domain Eukaryota; kingdom Metazoa; phylum Mollusca; class Gastropoda; order Littorinimorpha; family Ranellidae; genus Monoplex; species Monoplex corrugatus. The sequence continues at coordinate 69,488,180 of JAPXFY010000021.1, read as the reverse complement.
ACTTGTACTTGTGGGCCCTGTGGACCTATTTCTTTCCTTCTTTTTGTCCACAATGGCTTTCATCATAATCACCATGTGCCATGCTGCACAGCCTTGGAGATCATAGCCCTTCATACAAATCTACCTTTTGTCACTGCAAGTATATCTCCTACCCTTTCCATTCCCATTCACTCCGAAAGACTGTCCAATATTTTCTCCTGGGTCTATTTTTTGCTCTTCTTCCCTCTAGCTTTCCTGTTGTAACTAGGCACTCAAATTTTCCTTGTCTCATAAAATGCCCTATAAATGTTGCTAGTCTTTTCCTTAAAAACAAACGACTACACATAAACTCATCTGTAAACATTACTAATACATGTGGATTATGACAACAGGAAAAAAAATCGTCATCCAAGTTTAGATCACACAGCATAAATGAGTGAATTATTGATTTAGTAAAGAATAGAATGTAGAAAGAATCAATTAATTCAAAAAGTCAATTTTCAAAAACAATGCCACTTATCAGATAACTGTGCTAAATGCCACTTATCAGAGAACTGTGCTAGATCCAGATTCAACTTTTCATGACATTTTTCAACATGAAACCATGACTTGAAACCTGTCTTTTAAAAAGGAAACTGTTGGTATGACTTTTTACCACGTAAATGTACATATTTCAGGACAACAACAAAACACACGCGTGTGCGGCCTACCTGGAATGCTGTCCTTGTTAAATGTGGCCTTGACCTCAAACTGACCCGTCTCCTTGGGGAGGAAGGTGTAACGGAAACGTCCCTCTCCCACCTCTCTCTGCCTTGTCGTCACCTTCTGTCCCTGATGGGTGATCGCAATATCAAGGTCACCGTTTCCCGCTTCTGATGTGTCCACTGCACAGTCACACCATGGAGTCTTGTGAAGTAAATGAGATGAAAACTTAATCTGTTTATCATGACTGAAGTCAATTTGGCCATTATTTAGTCCAACTGGAGTTTGTTCACTCAGAGAATTTTAACTCTTTCGACTCCTGCACCCTGTCCATCAGCATCCTGCATTGTCAACCATGTTGGTAAAGCAAAAACTTAACCCTTTGGCTCCCTCAGCCTATCCACCAGCTTCATGCAGGAAGCTTGTGGATAAGGTGAGGCAGTCAAAGGGTTAAGATTTTGCAGCTGGTCGATGTGGTGTGGGAGTCAAAGGGTTAAATGTTTCTCCCAATCACCTGGCAGACTCTTCAGCCTGCACAAAATTCTATGTGCTGATATGGTGTTGAAATGGGGTTAGGGGAACGAAAGCTCTGACACTGACATCACCAGAATGACTGGAGCATTAAGGACAGTTTAACCCTTTGACTCCCGCACCCTGTCTACCAACTGGGAAAACTTGATCCTTTGACATCCTGACCCTATCCATCGGCTTCCAGCATGAAGTTGATGGATAGGGTGAGAGAGTCAAGAAGTTCAGTTTTTGCTTCGTTAACCTGGTTGACAATGCAGGATGCTGGTGGACAGGGTGTGGGAGTCAAGAAGTTCAGTTTTTGCTTCGTTAACCTGGTTGACAATGCAGGATGCTGGTGGAGAGGGTGCGGGAGTCAAAGGGTTAAGTTTTTGCTTCGTTAACCTGGTTGACAATGCAGGATGCTGGTGGACAGGGTGTGGGAGTCAAAGGGTCAAGTTTTTGCTTTGTTAACATGGTTGACAATGCAGGCAGCTGGTGGACAGGGTGTGGGAGTCAAAGGGTCAAGTTTTTGCTTTGTTAACATGGTTGACAATGCAGGATGCTGGTGGACAGGGTGTGGGAGTCAAAGGGTCAAGTTTTCACTTTGTTAACCTGGTTGACAATGCAGGAAGCTGGTGGACAGGGTGTGGGAATCAAAAGGTTTAAGTGCATGACTGTCAAAAGAGCCGACCAGCCCATGAAAACCTGTGGCTCACCTGAGGGTTGAACTCATGTCCCCTGAACTGTCAGCACAGTACTCTAACCAACTGAGCTAAATGGACCGTTATCGATTCCAACTGTTTCTGGTTAGCTTTTATCAGTTTTGAAAGCTAACTAGAAGTAACCACAGCAGATTTCATCACATAAGCGTAACATGACATAGAACGAGAAAAGAAAACAACAATATAATCAGTGATTTCATCAGAAATCATCTGCATACATGAACACGCTTCAATATGAACACACACACAGACATACATATGCATAAACACTCACACACACATACACACAACCATACTGCACATACGCATGAACGAAGACAAAAAAAATTGCACACAGTGTCTTATGCTGGCAAACACATATACACAGACACAAGGCTTGCAAACAGATTGATGAAACACACAGATACTATTTCTTCACATGACCAATCACACAGAGAAGCCACAGAATGGATCAAGGACAAAGAGGAGAGAATAAAAAAGAGGTGATAATAACATCAGTAACAGTACTGTATGAAGACAAAAAAAGAGGTGATAATAACATCAGCAACAGTACTGTTTGAAGACAAAAAAAGAGGTGATAATAACATCAGTAACAGTACTGTTTGAAGACAAAAAAAGAGGTGAAATAACATCAGCAACAGTACTGTTTGAAGACAAAAAAAGAGGTGATAATAACATCAGCAACAGTACTGTTTGAAGACACAAAAAGAGGTGATAATAACATCAGCAACAGTACTGTTTGAAGACAAAAAAAGAGGTGATAATAACATCAGCAACAGTACTGTTTGAAGACACAAAAAGAGGTGATAATAACATCAGCAACAGTACTGTTTGAAGACAAAAAAAGAGGTGATAATAACATCAGCAACAGTACTGTTTGAAGACACAAAAAGAGGTGATAATAACATCAGCAACAGTACTGTTTGAAGACAAAAAAAGAGGTCAGAATAACATCAGCAACAGTACTGTTTGAAGACAAAAAAAAGAGGTGAGAATAACATCAGCAATAGTACTGTTTGAAGAGAAAAAAAGAGGTGAGAATAACATCAGTAACAGTACTGTTTGAAGAGATGAGTGTTTAGAACCCTCATAAAAGGAAACAAAGACTGCAGATGGCGAATATCTAAAATAAGTGTGTCCCACTGTCTGGGTATGTATCACCTGTTACAAAGCCTACAATCAATCCAAATACCACCACACCAACACCACAACACCAAAAACAAAGCCTTACCAGTAAATCCGATCTCTCTGCCCTTCTTGGCGGTGCGGTCAACATCCATGATTCTGATCCTATAGGGTCATAGGCTTGACAGATGAAGGGACTGCCCTGGATGTGGGCCCCACCAACAACACCTGGACGTTGTGAGGACCGACCTCCAGAGGCACCAACTCCACACGAAATATGTGACCTGTGCGACCTACTCCGTATCTCACTCTGTTTCCAGAAGGATCTGTACACGAAGACAAAAGAAAAAATGTCTTGATAAATGAGAAGCCTAGATGTCAGATCCTGTTGTTGTTGGTTTTTTTTTAACCCTTTGACTCCCGCACCCTGTCCACCAGCATCCTGCATTGTCAAATATGCCAGCAAAGCAAAAACTTAACCCTTTGATTCCCTCACCCTATCCACCAGCTTCCTGCAGGAAGCTGGTGGATAGGGTGAGGGAATCAAAGGGTTAAGTTTTTGCAGCTGGTGAAGAGGGTGCGGGAGTCAAAGGGTTAAATAGACACTTTATTAACACAATCAAAACCAAAATCTTTGTGTTTCTCAATTTCAACAATACAGAAACAGATGGTCTGCAATCTAGCAACCTGTCAGAATGATAAACCAATCTGAAATGAAACAACCACAGTCAGTGTCTTTTTTCCTTAAACTTTAGTAATGGTCCCAGTGATAAAGTAGTGTCACACTGAAATCAATGTCTTTATATAACAAAACAAAATGTTTACAGTACAGGAAAAGTTTTCTTCATCTTACTGATTATCATCATCATCATCATCATCAAGTGCCCTGCCGCATGGCGTTGGCGACCATGGACTTCCATCCATCTCTATCTCTTGTTGCCCCTAGCATCTCCCCCACCCTCCTCGTCCCCAGCCACTCTGCAAGTCCGTCTAGCATTCTCTCCCTGGGTCTACCTGGTGCTCTCTTTCCCTCCACCTTTCCCGTTGTGACCAGGTGCTCCAAATCCCCCTTCCTCATAAAATTCCTATAAATGTTGCCTGTCTTTTCCTAATCTTTCTTATGAGTGATCTACTTGTGTCTGTCTCCATCAAGTCTTCTCATTTGTTTTCTTTGCTGTCCATGGAACTCTCAACATTCTTCTAAGAAACCACATCTAAAAAATAATGACTAGCTGTGACGCAGGCCATTGCCCTGTATTGTTATGCAATACAACATAATAAAACAAACACAATACGTCAGATGTTCAGCTACACACCTGTAACACTTATGTCAACGTCGGAAGCATCCAGCCCATGAAGATCCAGGCTGAAGAAGGCCTTGGTGTTGACATGAGCCGAGTACAGACCTTCCCCACTGACACAGATACCTCCACAGTCTATCACGTCCACATGGAACGGAGATCCTGTAACGTACATACACAAACAGTTGTGATGGGAAACACTGTCCATAGAAATATCTGTAATGCTGGATTCTGTCTTGTAAACATCATTCTGTGCTCATAATGTACATTGGAAATAATTCATGTACAGCGCTATTCTCTGGGAAGCTGGTGGATAGGCTGAGGGAGACAAAGGCTTAAATTTTTGCAGTTGGTAGATAGTGTGTGAGCCAAAAGGGTTAATGAGACTTTCAGTGGAGCACAGAGAACTCAACTTGTTAGGCCAGCTGACCATCATGTTCCACTATGTTGCTGCACAGTTTGCATCTTTGGTGGGTGTGCTGCTTCATCCCTCACATCGTATTACACACACCACATCATCCCTCACATCATATTACACACACCACATCATAGATACATAATAATAATAATAATTACAATATTTATATAGCGCAAAATCTTGATAAAATCAAATCTAAGCGCTGAAGCAGACACACACGCACGCACGCACGCACGCACACACACGCACACACACACACACACACACACACACACGCGCGCATGGCTATAAATGGGGAGAAAGAATAAAAGCAATAAAAGCAATAAAAGCAAGAATAAAAGCAATGGAAAATTATAGAGAGCATAGCATATACAATTATATATTATAACCATGTGATTCCCCTCCGAGCGGAGACAGGCTGCAGAGGGGGGAGGGGGGGTTGAGTGAGGTTAGGATTTTATGCACAGGAGAAAAGGTGGGTTTTGAGAGCGGACTTGAAGGAGACAAAAGTACACCACATCATACATACACTCACACTGGACGAAGCAGCCGAGAAGTTTTAGTCTTTTTCTCCAAATTTTGTATTTGTTGTTTATTCTTTTGCGATCTTACGTTTATGCTTGACAAAGGCCAGGTGGCCAAAAATTTGCACCTGTCTTGTCTGGTTGTATTAAATACACATTTTGATTCTATTTTCATGGTTTTCTGGTTCCTGTCTGCTTAGATGCGGGCAGTCGCACTTATTTTGGATTTCTTACCCAGGCAGGTTGAGTACCAATGTTGTAAGAATAATGACTGGCTCAACCCCCTCCCCCAACACACACATGCATACAGCGCATCACAAATACACCACATCACACACACACACACCAAATCACACACACCACACCATCCCTCATATCATATAACACACACCACTTCATACATACACTCAATACACCAGCCAGTGCAAGTATTGACATCGTCGGGATTGAACACCAACTCACTGCCAAGACACATAAAACACACACACATTCACAAACATCACACCACAATCTCCCCCCTCCCCCCCATGCACACAATCACACCACACCACAGTCACACACACATACCTAATATGGGGTAACCAGCAAAAGTGATCCAGACAGAATGAGAACTGTCATTGTAAGGACCAGGCATCAGCTCAGAGTCAAGACACACACACACATCATACATATACACACACACACACACTCACACCACACTCACACACACACCACTCTCACACACACACACACCACACTCACACCATACATACACACACACCATACATACACACACACACACACTCATAGCACACTCACACACACACCACTCTCTCTCTCTCTCACACACACACGCGCGCACGCACACACACACACACACACACACACACACACACCATACATACATACCATACCATACTACATCACATCACAACCATCACCCACCACTCATAATCACATAACACCACACACACACCACACTCACACCATACATACATACCATACCACACTACATCACATCAAATCCACACCACCCACACACAGTCACACAACACCATACCCACACACCCCAAACACAAACCACATCACACACACCACACACCTGTTAAAGGGTAGCCACCAAAAGTGACCCAGACCGCGTGAGTACCGACGTCGTTAGGAGTGAACACCAGCTCACAGCGACCATCCCCAGAGTCATTCATATGACAGGGAACATTTCCTCTGTTCTTGACCTCACCCTTCAGTGAGGCCTGTCCTGCCACTGACCTGTCCACTGCTCACAGGGCAGACAGACACAATCAAGACAATTATCAAAATAAAACCAGAATGACAACACACATAGAATCGATAAAATAACGTTTTGACTCCTGCACCTTGTCTATCAGCATCCTGTATTGTCAACCTGCTAGCAAAATTACCCTTTGACTCATGCACCCTGTCTAACAGCATCCTGTATTGTCAACCTGCTAGCAAAATTACCCTATGACTCATGCACCCTGTCTATCAGCATCCTGTATTGTCAACCTGCTAGCAAAATTACCCTATGACTCATGCACCCTGTCTATCAGCATCCTGTATTGTCAACCTGCTAGCAAAATTACCCTATGACTCATGCACCCTGTCTATCAGCATCCTGTATTGTCAACCTGCTAGCAAAATTACCCTATGACTCATGCACCCTGTCTATCAGCATCCTGTATTGTCAATCTGCTAGCAAAATTACCCTTTGACTCATGCACTCTGTCCACCAACATTTTGCCTCATCAGCCATGCCAGCAAAGCAAAAACTTAATGCTTTGAGTCCCACATCCTACCGACCTACTTCCTGCAGGAAGCGGGTGGATAGGATGAAGGACTCAAAGCGTTAAGTGTTTGCAATTAGTGGATAGGGTGCAGGAGCCAAAGGGTTAAGGCAGGCATAAATTTTCAGAGATGTGATACGGTGTGGTGTGATTATCTGGTAAATATTTATCAAATAAAACAAATTCAAATTTTCAATGTACTCTTGTCATTAAATATCCCCACCTATTCACCCAAACATTGCAATGTTTACACATTCACTCATCCACACACACACACACACACAAATGCAAACATCTGCGTGCGCACACACACACACACACACACGCACATGCACACGCAACACACACACACACACACACACACACACACACACACATACATACACACGCACACACACGAATACACATGCACACACACACACACAAACTCATCCCATCACACACACACACACACACACACACACACACACACACACACACACACACACACACACACACACACACACAGAATGAAGAAAGTGATCCCTCAGACACTCACAGTACAAATGGAAAGGTTTATGGAGGTAAGCAACACACACACACACACACCACACACACACACACACACACACACACACACACACACACACACACACACACACACACACACACACACATAGAATGAAGAAAGTGATCCCTCAGACACTCACAGTACAAATGGAAAGGTTTATGGAGGTAAGCACGGCCAGCACTGTTGACGCGAACCAAGGCAGGATCAAAGACATGGACACTGAAGGGACTGCCTCCTAGTTCCACACCCCGTAATCTACATACACCTTGTGAATACCTGTCAATAAATGAATAAATCAACAAATCAATCAATATTCTACACACATCTTGAGGACACCTGTCAATCAATGAATCAATCAACAAATCAATCAGAACTCTAAATACACCTTGTGGATACCTGTCAATAAATGAATCAATCATCAAATCAATCAATATTCTACATACATTTTGTGAATACCTGCAGTAAATAAATGAATTAACCATTCAATCAATACTCTACATACATCTTGTGAATAAACTGTCAATAAATAAATGAATTAACCATTTAATCAATATTCTACAAACATCTTGTGAATAAACTGTCAATAAATAAATGAATATTCTACAAACATCTTGTGAATAAACTGTCAATAAATGAATCAATCAACAAATCAATCAATCAATTGATGATATGACAATCAAGTAGCTAAGATGCTGCACTTCCAATCACAAGATCTTGGTTCAGTCCTGCCCGAGTACCTCCCATCTGACAGGTAAAGGGTGAAGATTTTTCCCCTGTCCCACGCCAACGTGTGTAAACCAGTTAATGCCTAGACCCATTTGCGTGTATGTGCAGGCAAAGCATCAAATATGCATGTTAAAGATCCTGGAAGTCATGTCAGAGTCTGGTGGCAGAAACATGAAAACATCCTGAATGCACACCCACTACAGACAGAATATGCAGACTGTGCAGCAACATGGTGCCTGCACAGTATAGACAAAACAATGACGTCAGTGCCCACGCGGCCTGGATTACTTTTGGTGGCTACCCCTTAACAGGTGCGTTGTTGAGGTGTGAGTAAATTACCTGGGTATCTGTCTGTGAATAAACACCTGGGTATTTGTCTGTGAATAAACACCTGGGTATCTGTCTGTGAATAAACACCTGGGTATTTGTCTGTGAATAAACACCTGGGTATCCGTCTGTGAATAAACACCTGGGTATCCGTCTGTGAATAAACACCTGGGTATCTGTCTGTGAATAAACACCTGTATATCTGTCTGTGAATAAACACCTGGGTATCCATCTGTAAATAAACACCTGGGTATCTGTCTGTGAATAAACACCTGTATATCTGTCTGCGAATAAACACCTGCATATCTGTCTGTGAATAAACACCTGTACATCTGTCTGTGAATAAACACCTGTACATCTGTCTGTGAATAAACACCTGCATATCTGTCTGTGAATAAACACCTGTACATCTGTCTGTGAATAAACACCTGCATATCTGTCTGTGAATAAACACCTGCATATCTGTCTGTGAATAAACACCTGCATATCTGTCTGCGAATAAACACCTGCATATCTGTCTGTGAATAAACACCTGCATATCTGTCTGTGAATAAACACCTGCATATCTGTCTGTGAATAAACACCTGTACATCTGTCTGTGAATAAACACCTGCATATCTGTCTGTGAATAAACACCTGTACATCTGTCTGTGAATAAACACATGCATATCTGTCTGTGAATAAACACCTGTATATCTGTCTGTGAATAAACACCTGCATATCTGTCTGCGAATAAACACCTGCATATCTGTCTGCGAATAAACACCTGCATATCTGTCTGCGAATAAACACCTGCATATCTGTCTGTGAATAAACACCTGCATATCTGTCTGCGAATAAACACCTGCATATCTGTCCATTCATCCATCTATACTTCCAATACTTCATCTCTCTTACATATATAGCAGTGGCTGAACGTTTTATTATTGTTTTTATTATTTTCTCTTACATTTATCTTAATTTTTCAAAATTCAAGACTCAAGGCTGGTCTATTGTCTACACACAGGTGTAACAAGTAGACTTTAGCAATCGCAGACATGGAATATTGACCCAACACTGGCGTATGGTGTCAATATCTTTACCACTGGAAAATAAAGATCATTCACACACACACACGCACGCACGCACGCACGCACGCACGCACATGCATGCACGCACGCATGCACGCACACACACACACTCGCACACTCATCTATCTAAATAATTTTCTTGTCATTTGTCTGTTAAATCAGAAGACAGATACTAAAAGTAAAACAATAACAGCCAAAGTCCAACTGACCAATATCCACAGGAATGTAGTCCACACGGAAAGCCGAATGTGGATTACCAGTCACCCTGACTGGAACATCATTACCCAGTGGTGCTGTTCAGAGGAGAAAAAAATAGTTTTATTGTCCATAACATTTTCCATTTGTTAATCATAACAACAGTAATAATACTGTCACTTACACAGCACATACAGTCCATGTCAAAAAGCATGCTTGTTGCATTTTAACCCTTTCAGCCCTAAGTATTTCTAGACCTCTGATACCCTCAACCCTGAGTATATTTTAGAGAAATTCTAGCAAAAATCGGTGTCTCAGAATAAATCCTTCTAATGCTTAAAAATTTGCCAGGAAGAAAGTATAGGGTGTCTGGAATTCGGTAATATAAACAGGATGTGGCAGAGGAGAGTAGGTGCCGGTAGGTCGCATACCGCACGCCAGCACCATACCAGGCCAGGTCAACCGGACATGTCAGGCCACCCCAGCGGCCTGCCGGGTCCAGAGTATTAATTGCACTGGCCGCTGCATCGGCCAGCCGGGTTCAAAGGGTTAAAGGAACTGAAGATTATCAAACTTTCAATCCAGTAAAAACAGACGCAGACAAAACATGTAATGAAAATAAGTGTCAGGAACTATGGTAAAATAGACAGCCAAGTATATGAACGAGTACAAGTATTCATAGACACACAACACACACACAAAATCTCTGTGTTGCTAAAGATTTATCAGAAATGTATGATTTTATTACTCTCCCTGTGTGTGTGTGTGTGTTGTTGTTTTTTTTCAAATTCCACCAAGGTTCTGATTATTTTCCTCCAATTTATAGAAGTAAAGTTAAATTGCAGCATTACATTTTTCTTTCCTTACCTCCTAACAACGGAAGAATCTGCAGTTAACTTATTTCATTTTTGTTCCTTGTTCATTTGTTACCTTATTTCAATTAATTTTTTTTTCAATTTAAAAATTCTCTTTAATTCCATCATCCAATCTTTAATAACCTGACACAAATTATGATGGGCGCAGTAGTCAAGTGGGTAAACATCAGACTTCTAATTGAACGTCCTGGTTTGATCTATCTATGCACCTCCACCTACAGTATTGATAGTTATATCATCTATAGTATGGATGATAATATGAAATGGCTTTTATTATGCTGTCTTTACAGTTGGCTACTTTATACCTGAAGATGTGATGTGTACTGCTGCAAAAGTGAAATTTCCACTTTTGTTTTTGTGAAAACATGAAAGAGTACAAGAAATGTTTGTCAAGAAATGAATGCAACAGACTATTTTGACAAAACAATTTTACGCCAAAACCGGAAAAATACTTACACACAACCTTGGTGTGAAACTCAAAGTCCCTGGCTCCCCGAGGGTCAAAGGTAAAGGAAGTGGGGGTGTTGGCGGGGGCGGACTTCACGCCTTCCCCACTGATGGTCATGTTGCCTGCGTCCATCACGTGACATATGAATGGACTGCCCGGTACTGTGTCACCGTTAAACATCACACTGATCTGTTGAATAGTCATATATATGGCTGTCAGTCTACATTAACATTATTGTTATTATCATCATCATCAATACTATCATCATCATCATTAGCATTAGTATTGTTATCATTACTATTATCATCATCAATACTGTGAACATCATCATTATCATTATTATTATCACTGTTATCATCATTATGATTAAAAATAAATGACCTCACCTTGTGTCGTGTGGGTCGTAGAGGGGTGAAGGTGATGCTGAACTTGGCGTCTTTCTCTTGACGTGCAATATTGGATACGTTATCTCCGTCAGCCGTTATGTGAATCTCCAGGTTTCCATCACCGGCGTTGTTGGCATCCACTGTTAACAACATTATCAGCCATCACTTAGGTCTTATGCTTCACTTAATAAGAACAACAATAATAATAATAATGATGATAATTGATAACAACAACAATAATGATTAACAACAGCAATAATAAAAAATAATAATAACAAGAATAAAACAACAACAACAACAATAATAATATAAAATAATAATAAATCAGTCTTGTATGGTGCAATTCTCCAAACTCATTTGGAGTCACTGCACATTATCACATTATGTATTTTACACAACACTGAGTGTGATACACAGAGAAGCACCTATATATCATTTACTCTCACGCACACATGCATGCACGCCGCACACACACACACAGACACACACACACACAGACACACACACACTACAGACACACACACACACACACACACGCATACACACCAACACACACACACACACACACACACACACACACACACACACACACACACACACACACACATTCTCTCTCATCATCATCATCATAAACCGCTAACAGTCAGTTAACATATAAGTTGTACGTTGTACTTACAGCACAATTGCTCTCCCTCTGTCACAACACAACACACACCACACACACACACACACACCACACACACACCACACCACACATTCTCTCTCTCTCATCATCATCATCATCATCATCATCATCAACCGCTGTCAGTTAACATATAAGTTGTACTGACAGCACACTTTCTCTCCCTCTGTCACACACACACACACACACACACACACACACACACACACACACACACACACACACACACACACACAACACACACACACACACACACACACACACTTACAGAAGAAGGTGAGCAGCTTGCCAACCAGGCCTTGCTTAATTCCGGACACCATGACCAGGTTGGCGTCATACACCTGTACGCTGTAGGGACTGCCCTTGATGGGACGTCTGCATAATTCACTTCAACTTTGTACACACCTGCAACCACAACACATGCTGATATACTTAACCTTTTGACTCCCAGCACCCTGTCCACCAGCATCCTGCATTGTAAAATGCTAGCAAAGCAAAACTTAACCCTTTGACTCTCTCATCTATTCACCAGCTTCCTGCAGGAAGACTGAATAATGATAGATCATGAATGAATGAGAAACACTGAATGGATTGATAATATGACATGATAACACATGATTAATATGGAGCATATGAGATGTGATGATGATGAGATGATGACGACGATGATGATCACAATGATGATGATGAGCTGAAAAGATGATGATGATGATGATGATGATGATGATGGATTACCCTGTCCATCTGATGAATAAATATGATAAGTAGGCATACTGGTCATTTACTGCCTGGTAAGGGTCTTTATGTGGGATACACGACTGATCATGGAGACACACAATCTTGTGTGCATGGGAAGGAGTCCTGTGGACTTGGGTTCTGCTTCTGCCAGCGCTTTCTGCTGAATATCAGCTGTTCTGTGTTGTTCAAATACCACTGAGCCCTGATGTACTTCTATCACCAGCTTACTGTGTTGTGGGCAATGTATTCCCAGTTGGTGGTGTTGATGCCCCAGCTGATGAAATTGCCCTTTAGAGTGTACTTGCTACGATCTAGTGGTCTTCTCTGGTCAATGTTTCCTTCCTTCAGCTCTCGATAAAGAAGCATCTTTGGGATGAGGTTGTCATCCATATGGAAGGCAAGTCCTGTCCAAAGAGTATGTACCCTACAATTGACAATCCATACTTTTAAACTTTTAGGCTGGACAACGGATCTTTCCATGTGATGTTTTTAGATCTTGTATAGATGTCTTTGGTGGAACTGCTCCATGCACTGAAGTACTATCAGCAGGTAGTCCAGCTCTCTCTTTGTGGCAAGCCTCTAAATCTATCTATCTATATATCTATAATCTGTCTAGCTACCTACCTACCTATCGATTGAAAGCATGTGTGTTATCTGTATATATGTGACTATTTGACTTTAATGCCCTGTCCTCCAAACTTAGGAAGTGGTGATTCCTCAATGGTTCACATTTTTGACCACATTCTTGTAAAGATCCATCCAGAAAGAGCTGAGGAAATTTTGTTAATACACTTTGGTCGTACACACACAAACACACACACACACGCACACACACACGCGCGCGCACACACAACACACACACACACACACACACACACACACACACACACACACACACACAATCCCTCCCAGGTAATATGAAATAATCTCCCTTTTATCTGAAACAAAGCAGATTTAAAAAGTAAACAAAAAACTCACCTACTGCATTGGGTATCCACTCCACGGAATAAGTTCCGTCACCGTTGTCATGGAGATGAGAGGGAACTGTGCTATTATCAGGACCTATGACCTTCACCTTCAAGTGGGCCAGGTTTGGCGCCGGCGTCTTTATCGCAAAATTCGTTCGTTGGTCCCTTGGGATCAGCTCTGGTAGTGATGCTGTCATGTGACTTGCATCCATAAAGTTCACATAGAAAGGACTTCCTGTACACATAGATATAGATAGATATAGATAGATAGATAGATGATAGATATAGATAGATAGATAGATAGATATAGATAGATATAGATAGATAGATAGATAGATAGATAGATAGATATAGATAGATATAGATAGAATAGATAGATAGATATAGATAGATATAGATAGATATA
>JAPXFY010000021.1:69418747-69468747 GCA_030674185.1 Monoplex corrugatus | reverse complement strand
AAGACATGATGAAGATGACAAACACAATGATGACAGAGACATTAATGGAGACATACATAACCAATCAACATAACCAAAAAGATACTGTCATCACATTACACTCAAGAAAGAAAGAACAGAGAGAAAAAAAAATCACAGAACACATTTTACCAGTAAATTTGCTGTCCACTCCTACGATGCCTTGCAACAGTTTGGAGACCTTGACCTTGCTGAGATCATAGGTTTTGACCTGGAATGGACTTCCCTTCACCGGTTTATCTGCCACTTTGACGCTGACAGAATAGGTGCCTGAAAACATAGACAATAATGATAGGGACTGTCTTTCACAGATTTATCTAACATTCTGATGCTAACAGAAAATCTACATGAAAACAGAGACAATAATGATGGGGACTGTACTTCACGATTGATCTAACATTCTGATGCTAACAGAAAATCTACATGAAAACAGAGACAATAATGATGAGGGACTGTACTTCACTGATTTATCTAACATTCTGATGCTAACAGAAAATCTACATGAAAACAGAGACAATAATGATAGGGACTGTCTTTCACAGATTTATCTAACATTCTGATGCTAACAGAAAATCTACATGAAAACAGAGACAATAATGATAGGGACTGTCTTTCACAGATTTATCTAACATTCTGATGCTAACAGAAAATCTACATGAAAACAGAGACAATAATGATAGGGACTGTCTTCACAGATTTATCTAACATTCTGATGCTAACAGAAAATCTACATGAAAACATAGACAATAATGATAGGGACTGTCTTTCACAGATTTATCTAACATTCTGATGCTAACAGAAAATCTACATGAAACCAGAGACAATAATGATGGGGACTGTACTTCACTGATTGATCTAACATTCTGATGCTAACAGAAAATCTACATGAAAACAGAGACAATAATGATGGGGACTGTACTTCACTGATTTATCTAACATTCTGATGCTAACAGAAAATCTACATGAAAACAGAGACAATAATGACAGGGAGTGGGACTGTCTTTCACAGATTTATCTAACATTCTGATGCTAACAGAAAATCTACATGAAAACAGACAATAATGATGGGGCCCTGCCCTTTACCAATTATCTACAAGTTTGATACAGACACAACAGCTACCTGAAAACAGAGACAATAATGATGGGACTGCCTTTCACAGATTTATCTACAAGTTTGATACAGACAAAACAACTACCTGAAAACAGAGACAATAATGATGGGGACTGCCTTTCACCAATTTATCTACAAGTTTGATACAGACACAACAGCTACCTGAAAACAGAGACAATAATGATGGGGACACTACCTCACCTACCTAGTGGTTAAAACACCAGGCCAAGAAACAAGAAACTCCAGGTTCATATCATGGAACTGACAGGGATTGTCCTTCTCCCTGTATCAAACCTTCAGCAGTGGTCTGGATGCTAGTCTTTCAGATGAGATGATGAACTGAGATCCCATGCACAGCCTGCTCTAAGAGAACAGTAAAACTCTCATGGCAACAGAGGAGCTGTCCCTCACAAAATTCTTCAGGTAAATCCACTTTCAAAGTTAAACAGAAACAAGCACCCTTTTTTTCTGTATGTATGTATTTTTCTTTGTTTACCCTTTGACTCCTGCATCCTAACGACCAGCTACAAAAACAACCCCTCTGACTCCCTCATCCTATCTATCAGCTTCCTGCAGGAAGATTCTGCAAGATTCTGGTGGACAGGGTGCAAGAATCAAAGGGTTAAATTTTTGCTTTGCTAGCATGGTTGACAATTGAAGATTCTGGTGGACAGGGAGGGAGTCAAAGGGTTAAGTTTTTGCTCTGCTAGCATGGTTGACAATGTAAGATTCTGGTGGACAGGGTACAGGAGTCAAAGGGTTAAGTTTCTACTTTGCTAGCATGGCTGACAATGCAAGATCATGGTGGACAGGGTGCAAGAGTCAAAGGGTTAAGTTTTTGCTTTGCTAGCATGTTGACAATGGAAGATTCTGGTGGACAGAGTGAAGGAGTCAAAGGGTTAAGTTTTTGCTTTGCTAGCATGGTTGACAATGAAAGATTCTGGTGGACAGGGTGCGGGAGTCAAAGGGTTATCTAAGAAGGTGGATTCTTCTACAGAATGTTGCCATGGATAGTCGTTTGTCGCTGTGGGACCATAAATGTGTGTTAGGTGCATACTGCATAGGGACCTCAAGTTATTATCTCACTGGTAAGACTGACACAGACCACCTTACTTAAAGTCTAATGAAGGCGAAGGTGTCTGGGTGGACTGAACCTAACACCTTCCAATACTTACCCCCTACCTCACCTGGACAATCTGAACAAACTATCATTATATTTAGTTGTCCAAACACTACTCAGAGATAAGATATTGTCTCAGAGATAAGATGTTGATCTGAAAAATGAGTCTATAGTTTTCTACTGCCGACAGCCTGAACATTTAATTCTGACAAACTATCAACATTTCAGACAGAGATGCATGTCACATATTTGCATTAAGTCAATCACTACTGGAGGGGTAAAATGTGTCGGGTTTTATGTTTTTGTTTTTGCTTTTCAGTGTTCGTTTTTAACATCCCCTTAAAATATTCATACTCATCAGAGGGGTCAGTGTGTGTGTGTGTGTGTGTGTGTGTGTTTTGTGTGTGTGTGTGTGTGTGTGTGTGTGTGATGTGTGTGTGTGTGTGTGTGTGTGTGTGTGTGTGCTTGTGTGTGTTGTGAGTGCTTGTGTGTGTGTGTGGTGTGATGGTGTGTTTTGTGTGTGTGTGTGTGTGTGTGTGTGTGTGTGTGTGTGTGTGTGTGTGTGTGTGTGTGTGTGTGTGTGTGTGTGTGTGTGTGTGTGTGTGTGTGTGTGTGTTGTGTGTGTGTGTGTGAAAGATTTTTTCAGCTCCTCAAATATGATGTCAGCTGAATCTTCTGCAGGTCAAAGTGATCTTGAAATGTAAAAATATCTAGATTTTTGTTAATTTTTTATGTGAAAAGAAGATTGTTAAAATGGCTTGGTGTTCTGTTGTTGTTGTCTGTTTATTGTTTGTGTGTTTTCTTTTTCTGTTTGTGACAATCTGAATGAATTATTCTGAGAAACTGTTCAACATTTTTAACAAACAGTACCAGAAAGAAACGACAACTTACCCACTTCTGCCGGGGTGAAAGCCACTCTCACACCTCCTGACTCGTCAGTTTTCTTTGTGCAAGGCACTTTTTCACCGCCTGGAGCTAAAGGCAGGAAACAAACATGAACCAATGAACCATTGTGCTGTGCTAACACTCTTACAGGTGTTTGTGTCATTCATCAGCCATCTAGACCAGTATGTAGAAATTCATGATTTAATGTATATTTAACGCACATCAATGGAGAAGAATGATGACATTTATTGCTCTAAGACATGTCGAAACAAAGGGATGGGGCTCGATTCCAAAACTGTTGCTCTCCAGCTGATGATTACTGTTGCTACATAACCACCTGTTGTTACCTATTGATGACTACCTGTTGTTACCTACTGATGACCACCGGTTGTTACCTATTGATGACTACCTGTTGCTTTGGCGATCATGGACTTCCATCTGTCTCTATCTCTTGTTGCCTCAAGCATCTCTTCCACCCTCTTTGTCTTCACCCACTCTGCAAGTCGGTCCAATATCTTCTCCTGGGTCTACCTGGTGCTCTCTTTCCCTCCAGCTTTCCCGTTGTGACCAGGTGCTCCAATTCCCCATTCCTCATAAAATGGCCTATAAATGTTGCCTGTCTTTTCCTAATGTTCCTTATGAATGATCTTCTTGTGTCTGCCTCCATCAAGACTGTCTCGTTTGTTTTCTTTGCTGTCCATGGAACTCTCAACATTCTTCTTAGAAACCACATCTCGGCTGCCTCAATCTTGTTCTGGCTTTGCTTGTTGACTGTCCACGCCTCACAACCGTATAACAGTATTGGTTCTATATAACGTTCAAAAACTCTCTTCGTGATGTTAATTGATAGGCATTTGTTGGTAAGAATGCTTTTCATCTTCTTGAATGCTGATGCATACATATATGGATGATACAATGCTATATTATGTTTATATTGGCCCATTCCATATGGGTTGTTCTGGTGTTAGGACAGCCCCCAATGTCATCATGATGGATATGATTAAGCATTATTTCCAGCATGTATACATCTAATAACCAACCCATGCTACACCATGACCTGAAGATTATAGTTATTTCACTCCATATCAAATTGTGTATCTTGTTAAATCCACTGTTTTTATTATTTGCATCTGTCAAATGGAAATATGGGAGATACATAAACCAGTACCATCTGGGAGGTCCATCACCCCATTTTACATACATGTACATACATACATACATACATACATACATACATACATACATACATACATACATACATACATACATACATACATACATACATACATACATACATACATACATACATACATACATACATACATACATACATACATACATACATACATACATACATAATCATACATACATACACACACATACATACATACATACATGTACATACATACATACACACACATACATACATACATACATACATACATACATACATACATACATACATACATACATACATACATACATACATACATACATACATACATACACACACATACATACATACATACATGTACATACATACATACACACACATACATACATACATACATACATACATACATACATACATACATACATACATACATACATACATACATACATACATACATACATACATACATACATACATACACACACATACATACATACATACATACATACATACATACATACATATAAACACATACACACAAACACACACACATACATACATACATACATACACACACACATACATACATACATACATACATACACACACATACATACATACATACATACATACATACATATAAACACATACACACAAACACACACACATACATACATACATACATACACACACATACATACATACATACATACATACATACATACATACATACATATAAAACACATACACACAAACACACACACATACATACATACATACATACACCACAACATACATACATACATACATACATACATACATACATACATACATACATACATACACATACATACATACATACATACATACAAATACACATACATACATACATACATACAAACACACATACATACATACATACATACATACTACATACATACAAACACACATACATACATACATACATACATGAACATACATACATACACATACATACACACATACATACATACACACACACACTACATACATACATACATACATACATACATACACACACACATTACATATATACATACATACATACATACATACACACATACAAACACACACATACATACAAACATACATACATACATATAAACACATACACACAAACACACACACATATACACATACATACATACATACACAAACACACACACACATATATGCATGAACATTGTACTGGTGGAATAAAATTCAAGTTTCAACCAAAAATTTACTGTGGGATTTTTCAGCCCACACCAACTCCTATCTAAAGTTGCATGTGCTATAGATTCCTGGAGAAGACAGGACCACACAGTCTGGCCATATCTACTTTATGGATATGCCATTGAGGGTGTAGCTCAAATTTCTTGACAAAATACCACAGGTATCTGTATCTCTTGCGCCTGGTCGACACCAGGATACATCATGAAAGTAAGCATGGAGTACAGCCCTGTTACGCAGTCTCAATCAGAAAATGCAACTCTACAGTATCATCATTATCATCCCTTTCTCATCATCATAGCATTGTGAACAATTTCTCTGACTCTTTGGCCCTTTATCCTCTACTCTCATAGCAACCTTCATGGTGGGCTTGGAGATGGGTTGAACAGCTGAAAGATGGGGCAGCAGAAAAAAAATGTCTGCTTTCATATAATCATTTAATGCCGATGAGTATTTTACAGATCCTGGAGCAATTCACTGATCACCCAAAGTATTTAACTATGCCACAAGCTGAAGAACAAAAATGAGATAATTACAGACAAAACATTGAAACTAGGGAGACTGACCAAAACGATCAGTTCTAAGACAGGCTAAATGCACAATTAATTGACATAACAACTAAAACTTCCTCAAATACACAAGGTTAAAGCAATGAAAACTGCTCTGTCTGCTTGCATCATTAACTCTTCCACCACTTTCGGTCACTCAAGCTGACCATAGGTGTTTCCAACTGAAGCAGACTCTAGTTAACTTGCTGTCTATCAGTTAAAATTTTGTCACAGAGGGATTCATACAATTCCATATGCACTCCAACAAGATCTGCCAGTAATGATCTGACAGACTTCTTGATCCTGCTAAATCCCTGTCCACTGGCAAGATCTTGAAATGCTGAGGGGAGGTTAATGAAAATGGGGCCAATGAAACATCAAGCTGACACCACCAGGATGATTGGAACATCCACATGGGCAGCCAACAGGCTGGGGTGAACTCGATGCTGGGGGCTGGGATGAACTCAAGGCATCAGATCTTCAGTCCATGGCTCTATCAGCAGTCAGCCAGCTATCAGTCAACTGTTAACAACTGTAACTGCAATCAGCCAGGATGATGTAACATTTACAGTTGCCCTATTCTGCATGAGCAAGATGGATGGTAAAGTTCTAAAGTGAGGACAATTTAAAAGTATCCTATGAAGTCATCTAGTGCTCTGTCTACATATACATTGTACAACAGTACATCAACTGTCCATGACCAGTGTACTGTGGTACAGTCTGGCCGGTAGAACAGTGGTAAAAGGGTTAAAACAAAAAACACAGGGATTTTGACATGACAGGAAAGAGAAACAAAACAAAACAAACAAACAAAAATCCCAATACCAAAAACACTGTAAGCGCTACCTCATGAACTTTGATCCTGTCTGAAGCCAGTCACCAATCAGGATGTCTGTTATAGCATGCGGTTCTCCAGCTCAGCCAATCAGAACAGACGTCTCAAATGTCTGACCAGCAGTACCCGTCTCCTCAAGCCAGGGATGTTACATGGGATTGTTATTGTGATGATGATCATGATGATGATGGTGGTGACATGAGATTGTTATTGTGATGATGATGATGATGATGATGATGATGATTGTGACATGGGAGTGTTACTGTGACGATGATCATGATGATGATGGTGGTGACTGAGATGATGTTGTCCTCCAGCAAAGCTTGTTAAGTCAGCTTGTTCATGTGGTAATGATATTCATAATGGTGATGATGACGACTGCAAGGATGTTGATGACAAATGCGATAACGATAATGATTATCAGGATGGTAAAGATGAACATTTTTTTAAAACAAATGAGTGATTTCTGTTTACATGTTATACCATCTGAACATGCATGTTTACCAAAACCTGACAGTACAGTTTCATGTTTCATATTACTGTGAACTGAAATATATGTTAAAATGTTTTATACAGTACATTATCTTATTACATACATTACGACAGTACAAGTTTACATGTTAAATAAACTGAAGATACAAGTTTAGATGAACACAAAGTATTTGAAAACACATACTACACAAAAGACATTGATACACGCGGACATATTCAAACAGATTTACCACAAACTGAAGATAAAAGCTTATATGAACACAAAGTATTTGAAAACACACACTACACAAACGATACTTTATGTTCAATGATACACGCGGACATATTCAAATAGATTTACCACAAACTGAAGACACAAGCTTATGCATTACACAAAATAATTGACAACACACACTACAAATATGACACTTCGTGTTTAAAGTTGCAGGCTGAATTTTCATACAGATTAACCTCACAGGAGATCTGTGTTATAATCCAATAACTTCCATCATTCAGAGCAACAAACATGGATTTCCATTATCCACGCGCATTACTCCAGTTCACACACATAAACCTTTTATCTTGATCAGTCAAGCAAAAGATGATTCTGTATTTAGCACCACAGACAACAATCCTCACAACAGGAACCAGAAAAAAACACAAATGAAGAAAACTAAAGCGTATTTAATACAACAAGACAAAACAGGCGCAAATTTTCAGCCAACTGGCCTTTGTCAAGCGTACGATTATAAACAAACAAACACCAGATACAAAAATTATGAGAAAAAGACTGAAACTTCCCTGCTGCTGTGTCCAATGTGAGAAAAGGAATAAACTAACTAAGATGACATCATAATGTGTTTTTGAGTAAATATGATGTCAGAGCGGAAATGAGAACTATGACGCACTAGCGAAGAGTAGTGTTTGGAATGTAAAGGATACCAGTATTAAATAATGCATAAGAGAAAATATAGGCATATGTACGAAAGAATGGGAAAATATTTAATCAAGAGGTATGGCTGATGTAAATGGATCGTGCCTAGTGCAACGAATCCCGTCTGACCTTGTAATAGGAAGAAAAACATCCTAAACCAACAGCCAAGGGGCTGAAGGGAAAACCCGAGTCCCCGGAGAAAAAACCCTTAGTCAGATGCGGTTGGGCCTGTCTTGTGAAAGGAGAATTCAGATTTCCATTATCCACATGCATTACTCCAGTTCACAAACAAACATTTTATTTTGATCAGTCACGCCAAACAAATCATGTCTACAGCACCACAGGCAACAACCATCACAACAGTCAGTAAGAAATAATGACTGTAGACAAAAATGTAACAGTTATCAATAAACACCCAAAGGTGTTAGATGGGACCCAGAGCAACAATGCCCCACTATCAGCCAGCCAACCACCTTCCAACTTCCAACACCACACAGCAGCCATTTTGATCGGCAAAAGTTGGGGGTTGTCCATGCGCTCCCATTAGCTTGGCAAAATGGTTACATATCAGTTATACAGAAACATAAACATACCTTAGAGTCAAAAATTATCACAACAGTTATACAGAAACAAACATTACCAGAGACAAAAATTATCACAACAGTTATACACAAACAAACATTACCAGAGACAAAAATTATCACAACAGTTATACAGAAACAAACATTACCAGAGACAAAAATTATCACAACAGTTATACACAAACAAACATTACCAGAGACAAAAATTATCACAACAGTTATACAGAAACAAACATTACCAGAGACAAAAATTATCACAACAGTTATACAGAAACAAACATTACCAGAGACAAAAATTATCACAACAGTTATACAGAAACAAACATTACCAGAGACAAAAATTATCACAACAGTTATACAGAAACAAACATTACCAGAGAAAATAATTATCACAACAGTTATACACAAACAAACATTACCAGAGACAAAAATTATCACAACAGTTATACAGAAACAAACATTACCAGAGAAAATAATTATCACAACAGTTATACACAAACAAACATTACCAGAGACAAAAATTATCACAACAGTTATACAGAAACAAACATTACCAGAGACAAAAATTATCACAACAGTTATACAGAAACAAACATTACCAGAGACAAAAATTATCACAACAGTTATACAGAAACAAACATTACCAGAGACAAAAATTATCACAACAGTTATACACAAACAAACATTACCAGAGACAAAAATTATCACAACAGTTATACACAAACAAACATTACCAGAGACAAAAATTATCACAACAGTTATACAGAAACAAACATTACCAGAGACAAAAATTATCACAACAGTTATACACAAACAAACATTACCAGAGACAAAAATTATCACAACAGTTATACAGAAACAAACATTACCAGAGACAAAAATTATCACAACAGTTATACACAAACAAACATTACCAGAGACAAAAATTATCACAACAGTTATACAGAAACAAACATTACCAGAGACAAAAATTATCACAACAGTTATACAGAAACAAACATTACCAGAGACAAAAATTATCACAACAGTTATACAGAAACAAACATTACCAGAGACAAAAATTATCACAACAGTTATACAGAAACAAACATTACCAGAGACAAAAATTATCACAACAGTTATACAGAAACAAACATTACCAGAGACAAAAATTATCACAACAGTTATACACAAACAAACATTACCAGAGACAAAAATTATCACAACAGTTATACAGAAACAAACATTACCAGAGAAAATAATTATCACAACAGTTATACAGAAACAAACATTACCAGAGAAAATAATTATCACAACAGTTATACAGAAACAAACATTACCAGAGAAAATAATTATCACAACAGTTATACAGAAACAAACATTACCAGAGAAAATAATTATCACAACAGTTATACAGAAACAAACATTACCAGAGACAAAAATTATCACAACAGTTATACACAAACAAACATTACCAGAGAAAATAATTATCACAACAGTTATACAGAAACAAACATTACCAGAGAAAATAATTATCACAACAGTTATACAGAAACAAACATTACCAGAGACAAAAATTATCACAACAGTTATACAGAAACAAACATTACCAGAGACAAAAATTATCACAACAGTTATACAGAAACAAACATTACCAGAGACAAAAATTATCACAACAGTTATACACAAACAAACATTACCAGAGACAAAAATTATCACAACAGTTATACAGAAACAAACATTACCAGAGACAAAAATTATCACAACAGTTATACAGAAACAAACATTACCAGAGACAAAAATTATCACAACAGTTATACAGAAACAAACATTACCAGAGACAAAAATTATCACAACAGTTATACAGAAACAAACATTACCAGAGACAAAAATTATCACAACAGTTATACAGAAACAAACATTACCAGAGACAAAAATTATCACAACAGTTATACACAAACAAACATTACCAGAGACAAAAATTATCACAACAGTTATACAGAAACAAACATTACCAGAGACAAAAATTATCACAACAGTTATACAGAAACAAACATTACCAGAGAAAATAATTATCACAACAGTTATACAGAAACAAACATTACCAGAGAAAATAATTATCACAACAGTTATACAGAAACAAACATTACCAGAGAAAATAATTATCACAACAGTTATACAGAAACAAACATTACCAGAGACAAAAATTATCACAACAGTTATACAAAACAAACATTACCAGAGAAAATAATTATCACAACAGTTATACAGAAACAAACATTACCAGAGAAAATAATTATCACAACAGTTATACAGAAACAAACATTACCAGAGACAAAAATTATCACAACAGTTATACAGAAACAAACATTACCAGAGACAAAAATTATCACAACAGTTATACACAAACAAACATTACCAGAGACAAAAATTATCACAACAGTTATACAGAAACAAACATTACCAGAGACAAAAATTATCACAACAGTTATACAGAAACAAACATTACCAGAGACAAAAATTATCACAACAGTTATACAGAAACAAACATTACCAGAGACAAAAATTATCACAACAGTTATACAGAAACAAACATTACCAGAGACAAAAATTATCACAACAGTTATACAGAAACAAACATTTACCAAGTCAGAAACAAAATTATCAGAGAAAAAAGTTATACAGTAACAAACATTACCAGAGACAAAAATTATCACAACAGTTATACACAAACAAACATTACCAGAGACAAAAATTATCACAACAGTTATACAGAAACAAACATTACCAGAGACAAAAATTATCACAACAGTTATACAGAAACAAACATTACCAGAGACAAAAATTATCACAACAGTTATACAGAAACAAACATTACCAGAGACAAAAATTATCACAACAGTTATACACAAACAAACATTACCAGAGACAAAAATTATCACAACAGTTATACACAAACAAACATTACCAGAGACAAAAATTATCACAACAGTTATACAGAAACAAACATTACCAGAGACAAAAATTATCACAACAGTTATACAGAAACAAACATTACCAGAGACAAAAATTATCACAACAGTTATACACAAACAAACATTACCAGAGACAAAAATTATCACAACAGTTATACAGAAACAAACATTACCAGAGACAAAAATTATCACAACAGTTATACAGAAACAAACATTACCAGAGACAATAATTATCACAACAGTTATACACAAACAAACATTACCAGAGACAAAAATTATCACAACAGTTATACACAAACAAACATTACCAGAGACAATAATTATCACCTAAGGCTATAAAGTGGCAAACACACACCACAGACAAAAACCATCACAACACTTATGAAGAAACAAACATCACCAGAGATAATAATTATTACAAGTTACAAAGAAACAATCACTACCAGAGACAATAATTATCACATAAGGTTATAAAGAAACAAATATACACCACAGATGATAATTATCACAAAAATTACAAAGAAACAAACATTACCAGAGATAATAATTATCACAACAACAAACAACGCCACAGACAAAAATCATCACAACAGTTATAAAAATTCAAGCAGTGAACAATGACATGCACATAACAGCAACATACAAAATGTGCAACATTTTCAATGTTTCTTAAGGTGCTCAGTGGCACAGCCCATGATATGAGAGGAAAAAAGTGTGATTGATTAAAAAGTAAAATGTCTTCCCAAAAGGTGAGATACAAACACGATGAACACAGCTGTAAATGATGTATAAAGTGAAACAATGAATCAAGATCAAAAAGATATCACAGCATTCTGAAAGACAAAAATGACAAACACTACTGAAAATAATATAAAAACAACAAAAAAAAAGGACACAATGCTGAAGACAAAACGAAAAGGTCATAAAATTCTGAAAGAGAAAAATGACAAACACAGCTGTAAATATGTATGAAATGAAACAATGCACACAGACACAAACACCATTTGTGACACAGCATGGTAAACAATGCTTAACCCTTTGACTCCCACACCCTGTCTACCAGCATCTTGCACTGTCAGCCATGCTAGCAAAGCAAAACCTTAACCCTTTGACTGCCTCACCCTATCCACCAGCTCCCTGTAGGAAGCTGGTGAATAGGGTGAGGGAGTCAAAGGGTCAAGTTTTTGTGGTTGGTGGCTAGGGTGAGGGATTCAACAGGCTGTTACAACCAGCCAATCACAGCTATAGCTAAAAGTATGTGGATCGAGTCAAAATAATGACAACTGCGATTTTTCCTTATTTTGAGAATTTAACGCCTAATCTTCAATTTCCCACAGTTTTACGGCTAAAGACACCATAAAAAGACATTCAGTACTTTTTAGTCAGAATTTTATGGCTTATTTCTTCCCTTGTCAAAAAATGCACCTAAAACATTTAAACATATCTAAAAAGAAAACTACAATTCATAATAATTTTTCTTTTGTATATCAATATCTAAACATTGACATTTATATAATTGTATATAATTGTATATAATATGCTCTCTATAATTTTCCATTGCTTTTATTCTTTCTCCCCATTTATAGCCGTGTGCGTGTGCATGTGCGTGTGCGTGTGTGTGTGTGCGTGTCTGTTTCAGCGCTTAGATTTGATTTTATCAAGATTTTGCGCTATATAAATATTGTAATTATTATTATTATTATTTACACAACGTTCCGGACAAGAAAGGGAACAAAACAAGACATTCACTCACAAAAAAAAACAAATGGCTGCATAACAACGACAAAAATGCTGAAAGAGAAAACACAATTTTAAGATGTGAATACGTACCAATATCATGAATGCATTCAACCAAAAAAAATTTGTTTGTAAAAGGTGAGGAAGAGTCACTGATGACAATTCAGGTAATGTTCAAATAGTCATTTACAAATAAATATTTCCACTTCCTTCAAACAATTCAACAATCTATGAAGATACTTTGGATTGGCAAATCAGTTTTGCTGTTTTTTGCCCTGCAGTCATTTCCAATTTCATATTTCCACTTCCTTCAAACAAATCAACAATCCATAAACGTATGTTGGATTGGCAAACCAGTTTTTCTGGCCTTAACCCTTTTCACTCTCATATCCTGCTTCCCAGCCGGCACATAGGGTGAGGCAGTCAAAGGGTTAAGCTGTTACACTATAAAAGTTAAAACTTGTTTTTGTTTGTAGGTTTTGCAGTGTCTGGGATTTGTTCTGAATGTCTGTTTATCTGAGGATTGTTTGTTTATCTGCTTATCTGAGGATTGTTTGTTTATCTGCTTATCTGAGGATTGTTTTATTATCTAGGATGTTTGTTATCTTTATCTGAGGATTGTTTGTTTATCAGCTTATCTGAGGATTGTTTTTTTATCAGTTTTATCTGAGGATTGTTTGTTTATCATATCGTTTTTATCTATTGAGGATTGTTTTGTTTATCAGCTTATCTGAGGATTGTTTGTTTATCAGCTTATCTGAGGATTGTTTGTTTATCAGCTTATCTGAGGATTGTTTGTTTATCAGCTTATCTGAGGATTGTTTTTTATCAGCTTATCTGAGGATTGTTTGTTTATCAGCTTATCTGAGGATTTAGTTTGTTTATCAGCTTATCTGAGGATTGTTTGTTTATCAGTTTATCTGAGGATTGTTTGTTTATCAGTTTATCTGAGGATTGTTTGTTTATCAGTTTATCTGAGGATTGTTTGTTTATCAGTTTATCTGAGGATTGTTTGTTTATCAGTTTATCTGAGGATTGTTTGTTTATCAGTTTATCTGAGGATTGTTTGTTATATCAGTTTATCTGAGGATTGTTTGTTTAATCAGTTTTATCTGAGGATTGTTTAGTTTATCAGTTTATCTGAGGATTGTTTTTATATCATATCAGTTATCTGAGGATTGTAGTTTTTTATCAGCTTATCTGAGGATTGTTTATCAGTTATCTGAGATTTTTATCAGCTTATCTGAGGATTGTTTGTTTATCAGCTTATCTGAGGATTGTTTGTTTGTTATCAGTTTTATCTAGGATTGTTTATTTATCAGTTTATCTGAGGATTGTTTGTTTATCAGCTTATCTGAGGATTGTTGTTTATCAGTTATCTAGGATTTTTTATCTTATCTAAGGATTGTTTTTTATCAGCTTATCTGAGGATTGTTTGTTTATCAGCTTATCTGAGGATTGTTTGTTTATCAGCTTATCTGAGGATTGTGTTTGTTTATATCAGTTTTATCTGAGGGTTGTTTGTTTATCAGTTTATCTGAGGATTGTTTATTTATCAGCTTATCTGAGGATTGTTTGTTTATCAGCTTATCTGAGGATTGTTGTTTATCAGCTTATCTGAGGATTGTTTGTTTATCAGTTTATCTGAGGATTGTTTTTTATCAGTTTATCTGAGGATTGTTTGTTTATCAGTTTATCTGAGGATTGTTTGTTTATCAGCTTATCTGAGGATTGTTTATCAGTTATCTGATTTTTTATTCAGCTTATCTGAGGATTGTCTTATATTTTTATCAGTTATCTGAGGATTGTTGTTTATCAGCTCTTAATCTGAGGATTGTTTGTTTATCACTTATCTGAGATTGTTTTTTATCAGTTTACTGAGGATTGTTTGTTTATCAGCTTATCTGAGGATTGTTTGTTTATCAGCTTATCTGAGGATTGTTTGTTTATCAGCTTATCTGAGGATTGTTTGTTTATCAGCTTATCTGAGGATTGTTTGTTTATCAGTTTATCTGAGGATTGTTTGATTTTATCAGCTTATCTGAGGATTGTTTGTTTATCAGCTTATCTGAGGTGTTATCAGTATCTGAGGTTTGTTTATCAGTTATCTAGAGATTGTTTGTTTATCAGTTATCTGAAGGATTGTTTGTTTATCAGTTATCTGAGGATTGTTTATCAGCTTATCTGAGGATTGTTTGTTTATCAGCTTATCTGAGGATTGTTTATCAGCTTATCTGAGGATTGTTTTTTATCAGCTTATCTGAGGATTGTTTATCAGCTTATCTGAGGATTGTTTTATCAGCTTATCTGAGGATTGTTTGTTTATCAGCTTATCTGAGGTTTATAGTTATCTGGGTTGTTTATCAGCTTATCTAGGATTGTTTGTTTATCAGCTTATCTGAGGATTGTTGTTTATCAGCTTATCTGAGGATTGTTTGTTTATCAGCTTATCTGAGGATTGTTTTTTATCAGCTTATCTGAGGATTGTTTATCAGCTTATCTGAGGATTGTTTGTTTATCAGCTTATCTGAGGATTGTTTGTTTATCAGCTTATCTGAGGATTGTTTGTTTATCAGTTTATCTGAGGATTGTTTGTTTATCAGCTTATCTGAGGATTGTTTGTTTATCAGCTTATCTGAGGATTGTTTGTTTATCAGCTTATCTGAGGATTGTTTGTTTATCAGTTTATCTGAGGATTGTTTGTTTATCACTTATCTGAGGATTGTTTTTATCACTTATCTAATGTTTGTTTATCAGCTTATCTGAGGATTGTTTGTTTATCAGCTTATCTGAGGATTGTTTGTTTATCAGCTTATCTAAGGATTGTTTGTTTATCAGCTTATCTGAGGATTGTTTGTTTATCAGCTTATCTGAGGATTGTTTGTTTATCAGCTTATCTGAGGTTGTTTATCAGCTTATCTGAGGATTGTTTGTTTATCAGCTTATCTAAGGTTTGTTTATCAGCTTATCTGAGGATTGTTTGTTTATCAGCTTATCTGAGGATTGTTTGTTTATCAGCTTATCTAAGGTTTGTTTATCAGCTTATCTGAGGATTGTTTGTTTATCAGCTTATCTGAGGATTGTTTGTTTATCAGCTTATCTGAGGATTGTTTGTTTATCAGCTTATCTAAGGTTTGTTTATCAGCTTATCTAAGGATTGTTTATTTATCAGCTTCCTGACAGCTTTTGTTGTTGGGGTGTGTTTTTGTTTTTGTTTGTTTTTGTTTTTGTTTTTTTGCACCCCCATGGTCAATTTCAGGGTTAGACCGTGTTACTTGCATGTTGATGGCTTTTTCTCTTCCTAATGACCTTCCTGCTTTTTTCAAACCTTGTTTTCTTGTCTTTAATCCTTTTTATTGCTTGCCTACTTGCTTTTCTTTCTTCTTCCTCCTTTTTTTGTATTTCTTTTATCATTTTTTTTTTGGTCTAGTTTTTTACTCAATGCATTTCACTTTCATGTTTGTATGCCTTTATATGTGTACACCATCCAAGACTATGGGACCTAATGCTACTTTCCTAGAGTTACGGTGTTTTTTGTTGTTTCATGTTTTCTCTCACCCCCTCCCTCACCCCCCTTTACAGGTACAAACAACTAATATTTTCCTGTTCCTCCCTTAACTCCCTCCATCCCACTCTCCCTCTTCCCCTGCCCCCCAAGTAATTAACCCTTTGACTTCCTCACCCTATCCACCAGCTTCTTGCATTGTCAGCCATAACAGCTAAGCAAAAACTTAACCCTTTCATTCCCTCACCCCCATCCACCAGCTTCCTGTAAGAAGCTGGTGGATGGGGAGAGGGAAAGAAAGGGTTAAGTTCTTGCAGCTGGCGGATAAGGTGCAGAAGTGAACGCATTAAGGTATGCCACATGAAACAGGATTTTATTCGTTGTTTTTTTTTCATTCAGGACTCACCCAAAACAGTGACCTCTGACGATACTCGTGATCCACCAGAGCTCTTCACAATGAAAGCAGTTTCCGTGCCAACATACACCAGCTCGTCCATGCCTGACACCTCTCCGTCCAACATCAGGGCGTTACAGGTGAGTGGTGACACTGACAACATAAAGGTGTGTGGGTTGATAGTACTGTACATTGTACTGCAGAAGCATCATTGTCATATTGGAGAAAGCGAGAACAGTTTTCTGTGTATGTGTGTCTGCCTGGGCATTGCATAATGAGCAGGAGTGGGGATGTGAGTGAGTGTGTGTGTGTGTGTGTGTGTGTGTGTGTGTGTGTGTGGTGTGTGTGTGTGTGTGTGGTGTGTGTGTGTGTGTGTGTGTGTGTGTGTGTGTGTGTGTGTGTGTGTGTGTGTGTGTGTGTGTGTGAGCGTGTGTGTGTGTGTGTTTTGAAAGGGTGTGTGCGTGTGTGTGTTACGTGTGTGTTTTGAAAGGGTGTGTGTGTGTTATGTGTGTGTTATTTATGTGTTGTGCTGTGTGTGTGTGTGTGTGTGTGTGTGTGTGTGTGTGTGTGTGTGTGTGTGTGTGTGTGTGTGTGTGTGTGTGTGTGTGTGTGTCTCTGTCTGTCTAAGCACACACATGCATATATGTTTATGGTACCATGTGCGAGTATATTAGTATGTGCTGCACATGTGTGTGTGTGTGTGTGGTGCGTGCGTGCGTGCGTGTGTGCGCGTGTGCGTGAGTGTGTGTGTGTGTGTTTAATTTGCCTATCCAGTCCTTGTGACTGTCTCTGTGTATGCATGTATATGTATGCACAAACGTCTGCGCTCTGTGTGTGTATAACTATAAGACAGCAAGACTTGCACAAGACTGACAATTTACTTCACTTGAGGTTGATTCTGATCAGTATCCTTAATTCACCAAAAACATACTTCTACTGTGGTGAAGTACTCAGCATAATAGAAGACTGTCAGGAAGCTTATGGGTTCAACCTTCCCCATCAATCAAAAAAATGTTACCGTACTATTTTTCCATCCCGACCGATTCCTATCTAGAGATGAGCATGCGGTGGGCTCCTTGGGAAGACTGTGAGTCTCGTCCACATTACAGACATATCACTGAGAATGTTCCTCAAATCTTCGGACCAACACCATAGGTGCTTGTATCTCTCAGGCCTGACCGACACCATCGTACATTATGAAAGTAAGCATAGTGTAAAGCCCTGTTATGCAGTCTTAATCCAAATGGTACTAATAACGCCGTCACTGTCATCCCCATTCTCATTATCACAACATTCATAACGGGCATTTCATACAACAAGGCAAGACAGGCACAAATTCTGACACAGACCAGTTGGCTGAAAATTCGCACCCGTCTTGTCTCATATTAAATACGCGTTCTGACTCTATTTTCTTGTTTTTCTGGTTCCTGTGGGTGGTCACACTTGCTTTGATATCACAGCATTGCAAAATAAAAAAAAAATAAATAAAAAAAAGTTCTGTGGCTCTTGCACCCTGCTCTCATAGTGACCTCAGTTTTGATGGGTTAGGAGGTGTGATGGAGAGTGGAAATGGGAGCCTTGGAATTTCATGGTGACCTCAGTTGTGGTGGGTTAGGAGGTGTGATGGACAGCTGGAATGGGAGCCTTGGAATTTCATGGTGACCTCAGTCGTGGTGGGTTAGGAGGTGTGATGGAGAGTGGAAATGGGAGCCTTGGAATTTCATGGTGACCTCAGTTGTGGTGGGTTAGGAGGTGTGATGGAGAGTGGAAATGGGAGCCTTGGAATTTCATGGTGACCTCAGTTGTGGTGGGTTTGGAGGTGTGATGGAGAGTGGAAATGGGAGCCTTGGAATTTCATGGTGACCTCAGTTGTGGTGGGTTTGGAGGTGTGATGGAGAGTGGAAATGGGAGCCTTGGAATTTCATGGTGACCTCAGTTGTGGTGGGTTTGGAGGTGTGATGGAGAGTGGAAATGGGAGCCTTGGAATTTCATGGTGACCTCAGTTGTGGTGGGTTAGGAGGTGTGATGGAGAGTGGAAATGGGAGCCTTGGAATTTCATGGTGACCTCAGTTGTGGTGGGTTTGGAGGTGTGATGGAGAGTGGAAATGGGAGCCTTGGAATTTCATGGTGACCTCAGTTGTGGTGGGTTTGGAGGTGTGATGGAGAGTGGAAATGGGAGCCTTGGAATTTCATGGTGACCTCAGTTGTGGTGGGTTTGGAGGTGTGATGGAGAGTGGAAATGGGAGCCTTGGAATTTCATGGTGACCTCAGTTGTGGTGGGTTAGGAGGTGTGATGGACAGTGGAAATGGGAGCCTTGGAATTTCATGGTGACCTCAGTTGTGGTGGGTTTAGGAGGTGTGATGGAGTGGAAATGGGAGCCTTGGAATTTCATGGTGACCTCAGTTGTGGTGGGTTTGAGGATGGGTGTTATGGGACCAGTGGATTGGGAAGCCTTGGAATTTCATGGTGACCTCAGTTGTGGTGGGTTTGGAGGTGTGATGGAGAGTGGAAATGGGAGCCTTGGAATTTCATGGTGACCTCAGTTGTGGTGGGTTAGGAGGTGTGATGGACAGCTGGAATGGGAGCCTTGGAATTTCATGGTGACCTCAGTTGTGGTGGGTTAGGAGGTGTGATGGACAGCTGGAATGGGAGCCTTGGAATTCGGAATTTGTTAATGACAGATCCACTGCACATGGACAATTCCATACGCGCTCCACTCAAATCTGCCAGCAATTATTTACAGACTCCCTGAGCCTGTTACCGTTATTTTTGTTTAACCCCTTCACCGCCAATGATTCTAGAATGTTAAAAGTCCTCAGCGCCAAATGGTTTACAGAAAAAAACAAGAAAAATGCACCTACCAATTTCAAATGACTGTAACTTACTTATTTCTGAACCAAATTGCTTTCTGTTTTATTTTTAAAAGAAAGAAGAATGATTGGAGTTTGGAATTATGCAACAATAAAGTAAGTTTATGCAACGGACTGATTTAAGAGCACAATTAAGAGCAGCAAGTGAGAGAGTAACAGACGCTATTATTGTTATATTTTGGTGATGTCGGCGGTCTGCCGTACTGTCGCCAAAAGGCGCCATCGGCAGTGAAAGGGTTAAAGCCCAGTTGACAGCGCAGAGCCATATCAGGGCTATAACCTGTTTCCAAACATACACAATACTTCAACAGGAAAAAGAAAAGAAAAGAAAATTAAGTACACACATCAATGCATTCGCGCACATAATCTAAAGACATGCCCCTGGCATTTCCATTCTGTCCAATTTATCACCAGGGGTTTTAAAAAGCAAAGCTGAATACAAATTTAAACAAAAACTAAGGACATTAAAACATACACAAAACAGGCCTAAATTACCTAAAATCGCTTCCGCATACCTCACTTCCCTAGAGCCAAAAATGCACTACATACTTGAACTCAATTATCAATCCTAAGAGAAAGTACGCAAGACTTCATCGAACACATACAGGTGAATGGACCGGCAAGGCAGAAAATGATAGGAAGAGATGACAAAAAGCAAGGGAACAAGGCAGAGATGAAGAAAGTCACATAAAAGAGGAAATTTCTAGCACAGAATTTCTACAAGGTGGGGACACTATTTATATTGAGAGAGCACCTGGCATCCCTACAGGGGGGGGGGGGGGGGGGGGGGGTGGGGGGGGGCTGTGCAAAACCCTAAACACTGCCAACATCTTGAGTGCCTTGGAGGTAGTGACACAGCAGTGATGCAGATGACAGACAGCAAAATAGAAAGAAACAGAAATCGTCTTTCTTCATGTGTTCTGACAATGACTTACTTGGCACTGCCTCGTCATTGAAGAGAATATCCACGGTCTGTGTACCTGGGTCGACAGGTACGAAGGAGATGAGGTAGACACCTACATCTTTAGGCTCAACTTCATTGGGCAGGTCACCTCCATTCACCATGATCTGTAGCTGGCCCTCGCCTGCCGCTTGTACGTTGACTGGGGAAAACACATCAACACACATATTTGATTTTAATTCACACAGACATGCATGCACACACAAACACACACACACATGAGCATGCACACATACACATGCACCCATACACATGCACACACACATGCGCATGCACACACACACACACACACACATTCGATTTGATTCACACACACACACACACACACACACATACACACACACACACACACACACACACACACACACACACACACACACACCTTTGATTTTGATTCACACACACACACACACACACACACGCACGCGCGCATGCACATGCATACACATTTGATTTTGATTCACACACACAAGATTCAACTGGAATTTATAAACCGAAAGTAACATTTCTTTAAAAAGGGTTTATTTGGAACTGACAATCTGTTCTAGAGGGATTCACTTTCAGGCAGTCTCATACATGCTCCACCAAAATTGGCAACCAGTTATCTTGTCAGACACTTACTGGTAAAACACATGGACTGTCCCAGAATACAACATCACACACTTACTGATAAAACACATGGACTGTCCCACAATACAACATCACACACTTACAGATAAAACACATGGACTGTCCCACAATACAACATCACAAACGATAAAACACATGGACTGTCCCACAATACAACATCACACACTTACAGGTAAAACACATGGACTGTCCCACAATACAACATCACACACTTACAGATAAAAACATGGACTGTCCCACAATACAACATCACACACTTACGATTAAAAGACATGGACTGTCCCACAATACAACATCACACACTTACTGATAAAACACATGGACTGTCCCACAATACAACATCACACACTTACTGATAAAACACATGGACTGTCCCACAATACAACATCACACACTTACAGATAAAACATGGACTGTCCCACAATACAACATCACACACTTACTGATAAAAGACATGGACTGTCCCACAATACAACATCACACACTTACTGATAAAAACATGGACTGTCCCACAATACAACATCACACACTGATAAAACACATGGACTGTCCCACAATACAACATCACACACTTACTGATAAAAGACATGGACTGTCCCACAATACACATCACACACTACTGATAAAAGACATGGACTGTCCCACAGTACAACATCACACACTGATAAAACACATGGACTGTCCCACAATACATCACACACTGATATAAACACATGGACTGTCCCACAATACAACATCACACACTGATAAAAGACATGGACTGTCCCACAATACAACATCACACACTGATAAAACACATGGACTGTCCCACAACAACATCACACACTTACTGATAAAAGACATGGACTGTCCCACAATACAACATCACACACACTGATAAAAACATGGACTGTCCCACAATACAACATCACACACTGATAAAAGACATGGACTGTCCCACAATACAACATCACACACTGATAAAAGACATGGACTGTCCCACAATACAACATCATCACACATGATAAAAGACATGGACTGTCCACAAACAACATCACACACTGATAAAAGACATGGACTGTCCACATACAAACATCACACACTTACTGATAAAACACATGGACTGTCCCACAACACAACATCACACACTGATAAAAGACATGGACTGTCCCACAACACAACATCACACACTTACTGATAAAAGACATGGACTGTCCCACAACACAACATCACACACTGATAAAAGACATGGACTGTCCCACAAACAACATCACACACTTACTGATAAAAGACATGGACTGTCCCACAACACAACATCACACACTTACTGATAAAAGACATGGACTGTCCCACAACACAACATCACACACTTACTGATAAAACACATGGACTGTCCCACAACACAACATCACACACTGATAAAAGACATGGACTGTCCCACAACACAACATCACACACTTACTGATAAAAGACATGGACTGTCCCACAACACAACATCACACACTTACTGATAAAACACATGGACTGTCCCACAACACAACATCACACACTGATAAAAGACATGGACTGTCCCACAACACAACATCACACACGATAAAAGACATGGACTGTCCCACAATACAACATCACAAACTGATAAAACACATGGACTGTCCCACAATACAACATCACACACTTATGTAAAAGACATGGACTGTCCCACAACACAACATCACACACTTACTGATAAAAGACATGGACTGTCCCACAACACAACATCACACACTTACTGATAAAACACATGGACTGTCCCACAACACAACATCACACACTGATAAAAGACATGGACTGTCCCACAACACAACATCACACACTACTGATAAAAGACATGGACTGTCCCACAACACAACATCACACACTTACTGATAAAAACATGGACTGTCCCACAACACAACATCACACACTGATAAAAGACATGGACTGTCCCACAACACAACATCACACACTGATAAAAGACATGGACTGTCCCACAATACAACATCACACACTTACTGATAAAAGACATGGACTGTCCACAATACAACATCACACACTTACTGATAAAAGACATGGACTGTCCCACAACAACATCACACACTTATGATAAACATGACTGTCACAATCACATCACACACTTACTGATAAAACACATGGACTGTCCCACAATACAACATCACAAACTGATAAAAGACATGGACTGTCCCACAATACAACATCACACACTTACTGGTAAAAGACATGGACTGTCCCACAATACAACATCACACACTTACTGATAAAAGACATGGGCTGTCCCACAATATAACATCACAAACTGATAAAACACATGGACTGTCCCACAATACAACATCACACACTTACTGATAAAAGACATGGGCTGTCCCACAATACAACATCACAAACTGATAAAAACATGGACTGTCCCACAATACAACATCACACACTTACTGGTAAAAGACATGGACT
Organism: Monoplex corrugatus; assembly: GCA_030674185.1. Classification (NCBI taxonomy): domain Eukaryota; kingdom Metazoa; phylum Mollusca; class Gastropoda; order Littorinimorpha; family Ranellidae; genus Monoplex; species Monoplex corrugatus. The sequence continues at coordinate 69,444,304 of JAPXFY010000021.1, read as the reverse complement.
GTCCCACAATACAACATCACACACTTACTGGTAAAAGACATGGACTGTCCCACAATACAACATCACACACTTACTGATAAAACACATGGACTGTCCCACAGTACAACATCACACACTTACTGATAAAACACATGGACTGTCCCACAATACAACATCACACACTTACTGATAAAAGACATGGGCTGTCCCACAAAGCCGTCTTCCAAAGGGGTCACTGTAATGGCAGATGAGTTATAGGCCTTAGCGATAAAGGGACTGCCACTGACCTCTTGACCCAAACACTGCACGCTGATCATGTGATCCCCTGAAACATGGGAATGAGTGAGATAATGATTTGTCTGATGGTTTAATCTTATTCTTATTCTTTAAAGCACAGCCAACTGCACAGAACCGTATCAGGATATAACCATTTCAAAATGTATAAAAGATATGGCTAGAGGAAGAAAAATGTCTGGAAAAGAAAATATAGACACATGTCAATGCATTTGCACACATAATCTAAGGAAATGCCCCCGGGTTGACTACTTCGTCCAATTTATCACCAAAGGTTTTCAAAAACCAAACCTGAATGCAAATGTAAATACAACTAAGGACAATAAAACCTATATGAAAAATGGTTGTGATTACCTAAAATTGCTTCTGCACACTACATTTCCCTCAGGCCAAAAATGCACTTAATACATGGACCTAATTATCAATCCTCACAGAAATCATGTAAGACTTTATCAAACATATACACATGAATGGACCAGCAAGGCAGAAAATGATTGGTAGAAGTGACAGAAAGCAAAAGAGCAAGGCAGAAACAAAGAGAGTGATAGAAAAATGGAAATTTGGCACAGAATTTCCAGAGGGTGGGGATACTATTTATATTGAAAGAGCCCCTGGCATCCCTATGGGGGAGTGGTTTAATCTGACAGAGGGACAACAGACAAAAAGTTTATGCACAAGACTGAACCTACAGCCCATGCAGATAGCAGGTTGTTTTGGGTGGGTTCTTATATACATACATATATTTTCTAGCAATCTGTTTTTTTCCAAGATGCTCAACGTTTTCTCCACACAGTGCAAGTGGGCTGTTGCTGCATAGTCTGCACACTTGCTTTTCACTGGGCAAGCAAGCTATTTGTTTTCATGTTTCCGTAAGTCAACAGCACTGACAGGACCTAAAGATCTTTACATGCATTTTTGATGCTGTGCGTGCGCATACACGTGAAGGGAGTTCAGGTTCTAACAAGTCTGCACACATGTTGATCAGAGAGATAGGGAAAACCTTCACATTTTACCCACATGCAGGAGGTACCCAGGCAGGATCAAATTCAGCCTTATGATTGGGAAGTCCGACATCTTACCCACCTGACTAATGTCACCATCATAAAATCACTTAAATCATGTATATGACCAAGTATACAGACAATATACTTAAAAATGTCTAACACTATGGATTCATTCAGTCCAGAGGTTATAAGCAAAAAAACAACACACAAAACGCAGACATTCTATCCTGAAGACATCATGTTACATACTGCACAAGATTATGCGCTCCACCCTGGCGGGACTCCCCAAGCCTGCACAAAAACCTATGTGCTGGCAAAGTCTTGAAATGGGCAGGGCAGTAGAAGGGAACTATGAAACACTAAGGCTACTTCATATTGGCACTCATGACTGTGGTGCGGACGGAAAAAAACGTATACGCGTGAAAAAAGGTGTTCATACTATCAGCACGCTCTCGTCCTTGAGGAAGAAGGAGGCTAGCGCTGCTTATTTTCTGGTAAACATGGCACTGACAGGGCGACAGAAACTGATTTTGTGGTGGTGGTGGAAGAGTAAGAAACACGAATCATCGAACAATTCGCCGTTTTTCTGTGCACCCAATTAACAGATCATGAAAGGTGCATAGAGAGTATTATCATTTAATGCCTGAACTACTGTCAGATAAACAGAAATTTGCAAAATATCCAGAATGTTCTAAAGGAAAGGTCGATTCCTGGCTTAGGAAATCTGTTTCTCGTCTTCCATCTTGTGTTAAAAATGACTGAAATTTTAAGTACAGTACAGTCTCTTGATCCGCACACACGTACAGAAGCGTTTCAGTATGAACACGCAGAGGATGGCCAGTGATAAAAAAGAAGGGTTGGCCTCGAACTCACGACTTCTGTCCGTCCGCACGCACGACTGAAGTGTAGTAAGCACGCACGACTTTTTTTGCGGGCGTGGTCGTGCGTGCGTGTCTGTGGCAGTATGAACATCTTTCCTGGGTTACCGCACGATTTTTGTCCATCCGCATGACAGTCGTGCCAGTATGAACGTACCCTAAGCTGACACCACCAGAATGATGGAAACAATAAAATGGGCCAGGTTTTTAAAGTTACAGGGTGGGACTGAATTCACAACATAACAACATTATGAGGCCACAGCTCTGTCAAAATAACCAACCAGCCTGCAGAATAATTTTACTACAAACCATTTAGTTGACACCACATGACTGTGTAACACACATTAGGCAGTGATTACTTTCAAACCTCAGTTGCTATCATCATGGATTGTAACACATATTTACATGGGCAGTCTTATACAAACCATCATTACACATGACTGTGTAAACATTAGGGCAGTCTTACTACAACATCAGTTGACACCACATGATTGTAACTTAGGCAGTCTTTACTTACAAACCACAGTTGAAAAAAAGTAACACATAGGGCAGTCTTACTACAAAACGTAACAGTTGACAACATATATGTAACACATTGGGCAGTCTTACTACAACCATCAGTTGACCACATTATCTATGTAACACATCGATGTATAATTAGTTCTGAAGACTTCTCTGACTGTTTATATCTGCAGGATCTAACAGATATTTACATGGGAATTATGCCACTACATGATAAACTGATATGTTCAAGCATACATGTGTGTATACTGTGTGTTTATGTCTTTTTTTACCTTAAATACAAAAAGATAAACATTTTTAATAAACAAATAAAAGCTAGAAAGATGTAAGATTGTTTAGTCTTATCTTCTTCTTTTCAATGGTATATGTCCCAGGTGATATCAGGGGCTGTCGTAAGCATTTGTGTATACAGAGCTGACATTTATGTCGTTTACATGACTCTACTTTATCATCATGGGGATAACTGGACATGTCATTACACTTGACTTTTGTGGCTGACAAAAGAGAGTATAAAGTGTGCACTGCACACTTGCATGTGTGTGTCTGTGATGCATTGCGTGAGTGTGTACATGTGTGTTGTTGTGAGTCATCAATAATGGACTACCAATCAGTGTCTGCAATTACACAATGTTCATATTCATATCATATTATTTTATCACAATGGATTTACACGCGAAACTTGGGCTGTTCTCCCTGTTGATAGCGCATTGCCACAGTGCAGAACCATATAACTTTTTTTTTTACCAAGACCTTAGAAAGGCAAGAAGACTAACTGGCCTTCACGGGAAGGACCTGGGAAATGAACCTCTCTCTCCAATATTTTAGACTAGGACAGCCAGGCAAATGCCCTGCTCTTCAGTTTTACAACTGCCATGGGATCTTTAGTGTGAGCAGCCAGAGGGCACATGGGTCCGACTTGTCCTTCCAAAGGACAAAACATTCAGTTTGATTTTCTGGTCAAGCTGAGGAGAAAAGTCAACGCCTCAACAGGGAACAAACCTTAAAACCTCAAGTTTAGTTATTGCAGACAAATGTCCAAACCATTCTGCCATTCTTCTCCCTCTCTATACATGTGCAAGTCTTCCAAATACACAAAAACATGTATGTCTGTGTCTGTGTACACCCATTTTCAGAGAACAGGCTTACTTCCTATAACAAACACAACCAATTACTTGACTGAAACACAAAAAGAAACACTGACTAAAATAACTGGCAAACACACAGTTTTAAAACACACTGCACAAGACAATACAATCAATCCACACAGACTACAAGCTAGGGCTGTGCATACTGTGTACCCAGAAAACAGGACAAAAATAGTTTATCCATTTAACTATCCACCAACTGCAAAAACTTAACCCTTTGACTCCCTCACCCTGTCCACCAGCTTTCTGCAGGATGCTGGTGGACAGGGTGCGGGAGTCAAAGGGTTAATTTTAGTTCCAAAATGGAATTCCACAGGAACCAGGAAAGCATTAAAGAGACATTTCGATTCTGTTTTCGTGTTTTCCTGGTTCTTGTTTGCTTGAACGCCAGCAGTCACACTTGTTCTGGAACTCCCCAGCATCGTAATCATAAACCCCATTCTTGTCACAATTCCCTGTTCTCAGCATCACAGCATTGTGAAAAATTGACTGTGGGAGTCAAATGGTTAATTAGCCCCCACCCCCACCCCCCAAATGCACTGGATAAACAAATAACACAAACAGACAGACAAACCAACTGACCAATTTGTACAGGCGTGTAAGAGACCACCACATTCCCATCGTCATCGGTGCTTTTGTCAAAAGCCAGGCTGTTTCCTTCTGGATCTGTTGGACACAAATCACAACAACAGCTAGTTCCTCCATCTTACATGTGATGGTCCACATACAATGGCTAATTAATTGACTTGTTTCTCTTTTATCTTTCTTTCTTTTTTTTTTTCTTGTTCATTCCATACATGGATGTGTGTATACATGCTGTTCAGATTGTATGGCCAACACTGAGCAGGTGTTACACTGCTGAACAGTGCATACTCCAACGCCAGTGGGTTGACCTAGGCATGACGCTCTGTTTTCTATAGTGTGCATGCTGTTCACAGAATCTTTATTGTGCATGTTCTGAGTGTGTAAAACACTCCAAGGGGATTCCAGCAGCGGTAATCTGCACATGCTGGCCTGAGAATTCTGAAAATCTCCACCCTTTTTCCAGAAGGTGCCCCTCAAAATACCCATACCTATTTGAAAATCTCCACTCTTTACCCAGAAGGTGCCCCTCAAAATCTCCATAACTGGGAATCTTGAAAATCTCCACCCTTTTCCCAAAAGGTGCCCCTCAAAATCCCCATACCTGGCACTTTGTAAAATCTCTACCAATCCTTCACCCGAAAGATGCTCCTCAAAATCTTCATACCTGGGAATGTTGACAATCACCCTTTACCCAAAAAGGTGCCCCTCAAAATCTCCATACCTGGCAATTTTGAAAATCTCCTCCCTTCACCCAAAAGGTGCCCCTCAAAATCTTCATACCTGGGGATTCTGAAAATCTCCTCCTTTCACCCAAAAGGTGCTTCTCAGTCACAATAAGCTCAGACCATCTAATTGGATGTGAAAGTCATGACCACCTGGTTACAGCATCAGTCTCTTTAACTTGTAGTCACAGGCAGCAGCTTGAAATGACACTCTACTTGTGTAACCAACCAGTCTACAGCAGCTTATGGGTTCATGCCCAGGCTTACGGCATGTGCCACGTTACTTTGGATCATCAAGTCAACACATGGTATTTGCAGCATTAGTACATACACTGCTTGGTCTTGAGAAAACTTAAATTCAAACTGTGTATACTGTCTTGAAAATAACAGTTCTTTTATAACTTTGTAATGTGACATTCTTATCATGCTTTAAAACCTTGAGTCATTCGAAAAGTCCATAACACTGGTTTTTTTACAGTAGTACCCCCCCCAAGTAAGCGTCATAATCCAACTGGAGATAAAGCATTTTCTACAGGTTTTCTACATGGCTACAACTGAAAACTTAAAACAAGCAAGCGAAGGTTGTTCTACAACAAAAAGAAAACAGAGGTTTCGCTACATCTTGTACTGTACCAAGCAGCTAGTCAAAACAAAGATCAAATCAACAGGTAGGGTAGGGCAAAATGCTAACAAACAAACAAACAAAAACAGCAATCATAACTATAAAGCATACAACTCTAATCAGTGCAACCCAAGCAAAAGATACTTTACCACTATACAAGACTCCAGATATGTATGAAATTCGCTAAAGCGTATATAAATGCCTTTATATTATTATATACAACCATTAAATATAAACCAAATCAATGTACAAAAGTCAACCCCCAGCTTCTCAGTATAAAACAAAACACACACACTAATACAAACATCAACAAAGGTGTGGCATGCTGTCTGTGTAGACATTTTTAAGGCATACAGTCTGTCTGCAAAAGGTGGTGTATGTCTGTGTTTGTGTGTCTATGTTCATATCTCAGTTTGCTCTACCAAGAAATCTTTTCAGCTTTGAAGACATGTTTGTTTTTGTACACATACATGCACGCACTCACACAGACACACGCACGCACACATACAGACACAGACACACACACAAACACACACACACACACACACACACACACACACACATGCAAACACACTCACACACATACCAACAACTAGTAACATCTGTACAACAGCATGAACTATCTTAACAAAAAACTAAAAACAAAAAAACAAAAAGCTCCAAGCTACCATCTACACTAAAAACCAAAACAAAATATTAAACGACTACATATAGCGCGCCATTTCAACAAGATATTCATGCTAAATAATGAAACAAAAAAGTCACCAAGCTTCTCTGTACAAAACTAAACCATGGGAACTAAACAACATACCCACCACACCATTTCAGCAAGCCATCCACATAGTACTAACACCAAGCTCTTCCATACAGTTTTGCATTATGTAACAAAATCCTTCACATGATAATAATCAAGGTGCACACTGTATATTCATACACTCACATACATGTTTAAACAAGAGCGAGAGGAAAAAGCAAGGCAATCATAATTTATGAATAAAATGCTCACACAAGAAAACTGAAAACATGAAAGTTTAGAAGACAGAGGGAGAAAACGTCAGGGTAGTCCCAGTCACAAAATGGCCAATAGAACATCAAGAAAACAGAATACAAGACCAGTGCAGACTATGTGTGAATATTTCATGCAGGCAGCAGTAAACAGCCTTCGGGAGAAAACCCACTGTTATACCAGACAATCATCGACAGCCTAGATCAATGGAAATAAAGATAGCATTACATGCACCCAAAACAATAATCACATTACATATACCCCAAAACAAACATCACATTAAGTAAACCCCAAAACAAACATCACATTACAGACACCCCAAAACAAACATCACATTACATATACCCCAAAACAAACATTACATTAAGTAAACCCCAAAACAAACATCACATTACAGACACCCCAAAACAAACATCACATTACAGACACCCCAAAACAAACATCACATTACATATACCCCAAAACAAACATCACATTAAGTAAACCCCAAAACAAACATCACATTACAGACACCCCAAAACAAACATCACATTACATATACCCCAAAACAAACATCACATTAAGTAAACCCCAAAACAAACATTACATTACAGACACCCCAAAACAATAATCACATTAAGTAAACCCCAAAACAAACATCACATTACAGACACCCCAAAACAAACATCACATTACAGACACCCCAAACAAACATCACATTAAGTAAACCCCAAAACAAACATCACATTAAGTAAACCCCAAAACAAACATCACATTACAGACACCCCAAAACAAACATCACATTACATACACCCCAAAAACAACATCACATTAAGTAAACCCCAAAACAAACATCACATTACAGACACCCAAAACAAACATCACATTACAGACACCCCAAAACAAACATCACATTACATACCCCCCAAAACAAACATCACATTACATACACCCCAAAACAAACATCACATTACATAAACCCCAAAACAAACATCACATTACATACACCCCAAAACAAACATCACATTACAGACACCCAAAACAAACATCACATTACAGACACCCCAAAACAAACATCACATTACATACACCCTAAACAAACATCACATTACATACACCCCAAAACAAACATCACATTACATAAACCCCAAAACAAACATCACATTACACACACACCAAAACAAACATCACATTACACACACCCCAAAACAAACATCACATTACACACACCCCAAAACAAACATCACATTACAGACACCCAAAACAAACATCACATTACAGACACCCCAAAACAAACATCACATTACAGACACCCCAAAACAAACATCACATTACACCCTCCAAAAACAAACATCACATTACATACCCCAAAACAAACATTACACCCACCCCAAAACAAACATCACATTACACCCCCAAAAACAAACATCACATTACAGACACCCCAAAACAAACATCACATTACATACACCCCAAAAGCAAACATCACATTACAGACACCCAAAACAAACATCACATTACAGACACCCAAAACAAACATCACATTACAGACACCCAAAACAAACATCACATTACAGACACCCAAAACAAACATCACATTACAGACACCCAAAACAAACATCACATTACAGACACCCAAAACAAACATCACATTACAGACACCCAAAACAAACATCACATTACAGACACCCAAAACAAACATCACATTACACACACCCCAAAACAAACATCACATTACACACACCCCAAAACAAACATCACATTACAGACACCCCAAAACAAACATCACATTACAGACACCCCAAAACAAACATCACATTACACACACACCAAAACAAACATCACATTACATACACCCCAAAACAAACATCACATTACAGACACCCCAAAACAAACATCACATTACATACACCCCAAAACAAACATCACATTACACACACCCCAAAACAAACATCACATTACACACACCCCAAAACAAACATCACATTACAGACACCCCAAAACAAACATCACATTACATACACCCCAAAACAAACATCACATTACACACACCCAAAACAAACATCACATTACAGACACCCAAAACAAACATCACATTACACACACCCCAAAACAAACATCACATTACATACACCCCAAAACAAACATCACATTACAGACACCCCAAAACAAACATCACATTACTTACATTCCAAAACAATGATAACATTACACATACACCCCAAACAAACATCACATTACTTACATTCCAAAACAATGATAACATTACACATACACCCCAAACAAACATCACATTACTTACATTCCAAAACAATGATAACATTACACATGCACCCCAAAACAAAGACCACATCACATACACCCCAAAACAAAGACCACATTACAGACACCCCAAAACTGTGATCAAGTTATGTACACCCAAAACAAAGATCATGCTATCAGAATCTGAAACAGACCACCATCAGTGCTACTCGTCAATCCTGGGCATTCTTCAAAACAGCTGTATCAACTTTCACATGGCACCAGAAACACAAAATCAGTGCTAACTCGATTTTTTTAATTTCAGATATGTACATTCCTTTGATTTACAACCTTTTCTGATCATATTGATATATGACTGAATGTCACAGAACAAAAAGTGTGACAACTGTGACTGCTTAAAACGGCATACCCTATGAAGAGAAAATGGTCTCTAAAACTTTCACACACATCCACATTCGTGTCACGCAACAAGAACACGGGCCTCATAGCAACCATCTTTCAAGAAAAACAGTGGCAAAAATGAAGAAAGGCAGACCTCCAATTTCATACATCAAGAGCATAACCAACATCAGTGGCCTAAATATTCATGAAATTGTCCACAAAAGTCAAGACAGAGCGCCCTGGAGGAAGATAGTGGAGTCCAGATGTGCAGCGGCCAACACCAAACCCAGTGACGCCGACAGGTGAGTGACAGGTGAGAGACCCTCGAAGAGAAAACAGTCACTAAAGCTTTCACACACATCCCAACACAATTTCCTTTCCAACCCAAGTTCAATCAGCAGTACGGTTGTTGTTAGATGAATCACATAACATGGGAAAGCAGACAAAAACCTGTCCACCTATGCTGCAACATGCAGAATTCTGCCAGGGTTACACTGTGATTTCAACTGATCACACTATATAATTTGATTTAAAGAATTACCTAATTTTTACCATGGAGGTTAAATAAAAACATAATTTTGAGCAATTAAGGGACACTTTTAAGCTAAATTTGTACACTTATATGTAAGACACCAAAAAAATCACCCGGACTGACCCTCACCACCTGTTTTTGTCTCCACTGCTGTTCTGCCTCAGTGAGTTAGCACTGGTTTTGTATAGATGGGGTCACATATACACAACATGCAGAAACACAAATAAATACCCCCTTCAAATTCCCAACATACAAACACTTTTAAAAAAAAAATGGTGAAAATCACAATCAATTCAGCCTCATATTAAAACAACAGACAAAAAATATGACAAGGTAAAGGCAAAGACACAGAAGAAGAAGTAGATGACAGAAGAACAAAACCAGACAGAAAGAAAGGAAGGAAACAAAAATTACATGCATAAAGAACACACGATAATGAAGAGAAAAAGATGGATGCAGCAAGCAAACTGTGGGATGGCACCTATTGTCATGGCAACTATTTTGTTACTCTATACTGTGTTGGTGACCACAATCCCACCATAACAGAGACAGCAAAGAACAGATACCGACCCAAGTTTGTTACTGGCAGACAGATCTGTGTTTTGACTGAAGTTTGTTATATGGAAAAACAGATCATGTATTCTATCATGTTTATTATCACAAAAATAAAACAAAGTGAATTTCATCAAATGTTCATTAATCACACAGAGCATGCAGTTTGTTAACACATTTATTATTATATGGAAGAAAGAGATTCGGTATTTTCATCCAAAGTTTATTAGTAATATTATAAGAACAAATGTCTCTCAGCCACCATGTGATATACACACTACTGTTATCTACTGTCTGTGTTACTTCATACAGCCAGCACACCAGTGATTTCTGTTGAGATTAGACATTTTCTGATCATTTCACTTCATTTTTATGATTGCACTTGTGAAACCCTGTTGTGGTTCTTTTGCACACACTGCACAGGCGTTATGTTGCTGAACAGCCTGCATACTCTTCTTTTTTTCAGGGTTTTGCATGCGCATGTGTTTCCATAATCCACAGATACAGACACTGTTTACAGCATCTTCAAGTATGCAGTTGATGTTTTATATCGTATACACACGCAGGGGGCTCAGACACCAACCCAAATTGCAATATGTTGACCTAGGATACAGAAAAGTCTGCACGCTTACCAATGGCCTATCCAGGCAAGACTTTACTTGGACTTTTACACTGCAACCTGAGCCCCAACCACTTGGCCGTCACATTGTTGTAGATTTCTTTACGTCTATGTATCATGATGATACAAACACAAGGAGCACGCCTTTCCTGTGTTGTGGATGTCTTGACCTCTATGTATCATGTGATATCAACAGGAGAAGCCTGTATCATGTGAAACACAACAGGAGAAGCATGCCTTTCCTGACACACATCTGTTACCAAGGACAAATTTTACTCAAGTCAAAGCCGCACTCCTGCATCTTGTCCTGTGACTGAAATGACAAACTTTATTATCTTCACTTCTTCACAAGAACTATGACACCTGTTACTGCAACTCCACACCGCTGCACCTTATCCTGTGAAGAGTCAAATTCTATGTTGACAGAAAGAGAGGGAGAAAGAGAGAAAAAGGAGAAAGAGGAGAGAGAGAGAGAGTGGAGAGAGAGAGAGAGAGAATAAGAGAGAGAAGCCATGTGTATGAGAAGGAGGGAAAAGACAGAGAGCAAAATCAAAAAACAATAATCAAACAAACAAAAACAAAAAACAAAAAAACAAAAAAAGCAAGAATGGAGACATGCAGAAAAAAATTAACAGATGTGCAACAAGACAAAGACAAAAAATATCACCAAAACCATTAATCTAAAAAGGACAGACAGAAAGACAGAGACAGAGAGAGAAAGAGAGAATTTCAAAGACTGAAAACAAAAAATAGTTATCATAAAAAAAGTAATTTCAGATTAACAAAGCAAAATAAGACCGCTACTCATTAATCCAGCAACTACTGAAAAGACAAACACCACCAGGATATATATTTGCAAGAAGTGACAAAAGCATGGCTGGCGTGATCAACTACGTACTGACAAATACATCAATGCCCCAAACATATCCTGTAAATATCAACAACAAAATCCTCCTCCTGCACAAGACGCAGCAACTGCAAAAACAAACATGAACGCATGTCAAACAAAAATGGCGAAAAAAAAAAACTTAAATGAATAAAATGATAAGTAAATGAAATTAAAACAAACAAAGACACAGAGTAATTAAGAAATACTAAGGATGCTTTAAAACTGGACAATGGACAAACAGAACATTGCTCAGTGATGGCGTGGATTTGGCAGACACATTCTTGAACCCCATCCTGTCACCAAGGCTGGTTAATTATTGGCGATTTAATACTGCATTAATTAACTAAGCAGTCTGATTGAGTTTTTGATACAGCCATGCACTCAAGATCTGATATCTTAAGTTCAATCCCAGCCTACAACACTAAAAACTGGCCTATTTGCTGTCCATCTTAATGTTTCCATCATTCTGGTGGCGTCAGCTTAGTGTCTGATAAGTCCACTATCTGTTCATGCCCATCTTAATGTTCCATCATTCTGGTGGTGTCAGCTTAGTATTTGATAGGTCCACTGGCCTATTCACTGCCCATCAGCTTAGTGTTTGATAGGTCCACTGGCCTATTCACTGCCCATTCAGCTTAGTGTTTGATAGGTCCACTGGCCTATTCACTGCCCATCAGCTTAGTATTTGATAGGTCCACTGGCCTATTCACTGCCCATCAGCTTTAGTATTTGATAGGTCCACTGGCCTATTCACTGCCCATCAGCTTAGTATTTGATAGGTCCACTGGCCTATTCACTGCCCATCAGCTTAGTATTTGATAGGTCCACTGGCCTATTCACTGCCCATCAGCTTAGTATTTGATAGGTCCACTGGCCTATTCACTGCCCATCAGCTTAGTATTTGATAGGTCCACTGGCCTATTCACTGCCCATCAGCTTAGTATTTGATAGGTCCACTGGCCTATTCACTGCCCATCAGCTTAGTGTTTGACAAGTCAATCTTCCTCCCTCCCCATGTCCAGGCCTTGCCAGCATATAAGGTTTTATGCAGGCTCTAAGTCTGCTAAATAACTGCTGGCAGATTTGGGTGGACAGCATATGGCATTGTGCAAGTGCAATGAATCCTTCTTGAACAAACTCTAACTACAAAGGTCTCTCACACTTGCACACAAAGGCACGTACATGTACATACACACAGACTCAACACACACATTGTGTGCATGTGTGCACCACACATGTGCACCCACACACACACACACACAAACAGCACACCTTCTGTAGTCTGCCATACACGCTAACACAACGAAAACAAACACACACGTAACATGCCCCCACAAAAAGTATATTAAGTTACTAGATGTCTTTGTCCCTACAAATAATAAAGGTCCGTTAGCCTTCTTTCAATGATTATTTTGTTGTTGTCGTAATTTCCACTTCTTAGTCATTGCCTGAGGCAAAAAGGAAGAAAGGCAGACCTTCCATCTCATACATCGAAAACACAACCAACATCAGTGGCCTAAATGTTCAGGGAGTTGTCCACAAAAGTCAACACAGAGCCATTTGGAGGGGTGGTGGTGTCAAAGAGTACAGCGGCCAACACTGAACCTGGTGACACCGACAGGTGAGACAGGTGGGACTCATTGCCTGATCATATCTCAGCATACCTAGCCTTGTTTTAATCAAAAAACTTGTCAAATGGACCATACCATACAACAACTGAAATTCAGAGTCTCTTCATCACGTTCAAAGGGTATTTCTCAAAATGACCAACCACCAGTTTCAAAGTACTATAACTTGCATTCCAAGTATCTTACAACAAAAATTCTCAGACCGTTTTAAAGCTTATTTCCTCTAGTTCATAACAACACCAACAATTCAAAATCTTCAAGACACATAATGTACCCTTCGTGGGAGCGCATCACAAATGTTGAAAACTGCCGAGTCCAAACACCCACCACGATCACCTGCAATGACAGCCACACACACACACACCTGAACAGTAATTTACACAGGTCTGACACAAGATATTCTCCCCTTACCTGTGACCATTGCCATATGTACAGTGCACACACCTGTTCAGATAGAAATTCTGACAGGTGTAATCATGATTACTCCTAGCTACTACCTTTCACTTTGATGGTCAGAAGGTCACCAAATGCTCTGCAACCTTCCAAGGTCAAAGTGGTCATCTTACTGACTGGTACATTCTGTTTGTTGGACACGACAATCTGCACTGCCCCAATGTCCAGTCCTGGTAACTTCCAAGGACTTCCTGAAAAAAAAGGAGAACTTTTGAATGAATGAATCACTGAATGACTTAACTCAATTTGTAAATATTACATAACAAGGGATGCTTGCCAGAATGATGTACCACAAAAGGTATGAGCAAGGCAGGTAACCATTCTGGCTGGAAATCCTCAATGAATAAGTATGAAATCGACAGGCTCAAGAATACAGCAAGCAAGACATCAGACTTCCAAAGATCTTATAACACTGAGTCCTTGGTAAGCTGGACCACAACAGGCACAGCTGAGCTCCACTCAAGTGCCTTCGCAGAAGTGCAGAGTCTCATTTGGTGGGTGGTCACGAGGAAGTTTGACATCACTGGCTCCTGCTGACTTCCTGGCACTGTAACTTGTGAATATGCTTGGGTGTGGAGGGACACAATGAGCAGTGTGTGTCAATTACCACTGAAAAGACGTGGAAGATATGGCACTGAACTTGTGAATGTAGTTGGTGTGGAGGGAGCAAAATGAGCAGTGTGTGTCATTAAACACTGAAGAGACGTGGAAGATATGGCACTGTAACTTGTGAATATGCTTGGGTGTGGAGGGACCACAATGAGCAGTGTGTGTCAATTAACACTGAAAAGACATGGAAGATATGGCACTGTAACTTGTGAATGTAGCTGGGTGTGGAGGGACCACAATGAGCAGTGTGTGTCAATTAACACTGAAAAGACATGGAACATATGGCACTGTAACTTGTGAATATACTTGGGTGTGGAGGGACCACAATGAGCAGTGTGTGTCAATTAACACTGAAAAGACGTGGAAGATATGGCACTGTAACTTGTGAATGTAGCTGGGTGTGGAGGGACCAAAATGAGCAGTGTGTGTCAATTACCACTGAAAAGACATGGAACATATGGCACTGTAACTTGTGAATATACTTGGGTGTGGAGGGACCACAATGAGCAGTGTGTGTCAATTAACACTGAAAAGACGTGGAAGATATGGCACTGTAACTTGTGAATGTAGTTGGGTGTGGAGGGAGAAAATGAGCAGTGTGTGTCAATTAACACTGAAAAGACGTGGAAGATATGGCACTAACATTGTGAAATGAAACTGGGGTGGTAGAGACAAAAGAAGAAAGTGTGTGAATAAACGAAAGAATGAATAATAGGAGACTGAACAGAGGAGACAGAGAGAGAGACCAGTGAGAGGACAGAAAGAAAAAGAAAAGAGACAGAAGAAAGCAAATGAAGAAAGAGAGTCGGAGACAAGAAGAGACAGAGAGAGAGAGAGAGAGAGAAGAAGAGAAGAGAAGAAGAAGAAGAAGAAAGAAGAAGAAAGAAGAAGAAAGAAGAAGAAAGAAGAAGAAGAAAAGAAGAAGAAGAAGAAGAGAAGAAGAAGAAAAAGAAGAAGGAAAGAAAAGAAGAAAGAAGAAGAAGAAGAAGAAGAAGAAGAAAAGAAGAAGAAAGAAGAAAGAAGAAGAAGAAGAAGAAAGAAGAAAGAAGAAGAAGAAAGAGAAGAAAGAAGAAGAGAAGAAGAAGAAGAAGAAGAAGAAGAAGAAGAAGAAGAAGAAGAGAAGAAGAAGAAGAAAGAAGAAGAAGAAGAAGAAGAAGAAGAAGAAGAAGAAGAAAGAAAGAAGAAGAAGAAGAAAGAAGAAGAAGAAGAAAAGAAAGAAGAAGAAGAAGAAAAAAGAAGAAGAAGAAGAAGAAGAAGAAGAAGAGAAGAAGAAGAAGAAGAAGAAGAAGAAAAGAAAAGAAGAAGAAGAAGAAGAAAGAAGAAGAGAAAAAGAGAAGAAGAAGAAGAGAAGAAGAAGAAAGAAAAAAGAAGAAAAGAAGAAGAAGAGAAGAAGAATGTGAAAGAAGAAGGAAGAAGAAAGAAGAAAGAAGAAGAGAAGAGAAGAAGATGAAGAAAAAAAAGAAAAAGAAGAAGAAGAAGAAGAAGAAGAAGAAGAAGAAGAAAGAAGAGAAGAAGAAGAAGAATGGTGAAAGAAGAAGAAGAGAAGAAAGAAGAAGAAGAAAGAAGAAGAAGAAGAAGAGAGAAGAAGAGAAGAAGAAGAAGAAGAAAAGAAAAGAAAGAAGAAGGAAGAAGAAGAAGAAGAAGAAGGAAGAAGAAGAAGAAAAATAACGACATATTAAACAGAATGAAAAAGAAAACCCAACAGCTATAAAAAAAAAAAAATTTAATTTTAAAAAAAGAAATAAAAAAAAGAAAAGAAAAAAAAGAAAACAACCAACCAACCATACAAACCAACAAATAAGCAAACACCATACACACAGCACAATAAATACTACATACATTACTGACATAGTACAAAGAGCAACAGCAGGGAAAACAAAGAACAAACCCACGTGAATAATACACCCCTTTACTACAAAACATGATCCCCTCAACACCTACCCTCTACTGGCTGTCCGTTAAAGGAGACATCCACCGTGTGGGTCTTTGGGCTGTCAGGCAGGAAGGACGCCATGTATCGATGTTGGTCAATCTTCTCCACAGCGCACGGCACACGACCCCCGTTGACCTTGATTTCTATGTTCCCTGACCCCGCTTCACTCACAGCAACTGTCAGCAAAGGTCGAATGTTTACACAGTATCTGGATCAATGGCTTTGCCAGCATTCAAGTCAACAGAAACTGCCAAACCAACCCAACCCACCACCAAATCGGAGTACGACTGCCTTAATGGCAAAAAAACAACAACAATGAAACAAAATAAAAACACCATGCACAACACAAAAGAACACTCCTACATTCAAGCCCCATGCCCACCATACACGAAAAAGAAACAAATAAACAAACAAAAAAGAGAATGTCGTGAAAAGAGATTCCAAGATGGAAGCCAAATAACAATTTTGGTCAAAACAGCTATGATACACAGGCTTTTGTTGGTGTGCCAGGGAGCCACAGGTTTAGACCTGACTTAGGATCTTCTTCAAGTCATGTGTTGTCTGTGTGGTAGCTCCTGTCACTGCTGATGTTCTGTGGCTGTGAGCATTTGTCTGTACATGTGTGGCAGCTCCTGTCACTGCTGATGTTCTGTGGCTGTGAGCATTTGTCTGTGTGGACAGCTCCTGTCATTGCTGATGTTCTGTCACTGTGAGCATTTGTCTGTACATGTGTGACAGCTCCTGTCATTGCTGATGTTCTGTCACTGTGAGCATTTGTCTGTACATGTGTGACAGCTCCTGTCATGCTGATGTTCTGTCACTGTGAGCATTTGTCTGTGTGACAGCTCCTGTCATTGCTGATGTTCTGTCACTGTGAGCATTTGTCTGTGTGGTAGCTCCTGTCATTGCTGATGTTCTGTCACTGTGAGCATTTGTCTGTACATGTGTGGTAGCTCCTGTCACTGCTGATGTTCTGTCACTGTGAGCATTTGTCTGTGTGACAGCTCCTGTCATTGCTGATGTTCTGTCACTGTGAGCATTTGTCTGTGTGACAGCTCCTGTCATTGCTGATGTTCTGTCACTGTGACCATTTGTCTGTACATGTGTGACAGCTCCTGTCATTGCTGATGTTCTGTCACTGTGACCATTTGTCTGTACATGTGTGACAGCTCCTGTCATTGCTGATGTTCTGTCACTGTGAGCATTTGTCTGTGTGACAGCTCCTGTCATTGCTGATGTTCTGTCACTGTGAGCATTTGTCTGTACATGTGTGACAGCTCCTGTCATTGCTGATGTTCTGTCACTGTGAGCATTTGTCTGTGTGACAGCTCCTGTCATTGCTGATGTTCTGTCACTGTGAGCATTTGTCTGTGTGGCAGCTCCTGTCATTGCTGATGTTCTGTCACTGTGAGCATTTGTCTGTGTGACAGCTCCTGTCATTGCTGATGTTCTGTCACTGTGAGCATTTGTCTGTGTGACAGCTCCTGTCATTGCTGATGTTCTGTCACTGTGACCATTTGTCTGTACATGTGTGACAGCTCCTGTCATTGCTGATGTTCTGTCACTGTGAGCATTTGTCTGTGTGACAGCTCCTGTCATTGCTGATGTTCTGTCACTGTGAGCATTTGTCTGTGTGAGCAGCTCCTGTCACTTGCTGTTTTCTGTGGCAGTCGTCATTTGTCTGTACATGTGTGGCAGCTCTCTGTCCTTGCTGATGTTCTGTGGCTGTGAGCATTTGTCTGTACATGTGTGACAGCTCCTGTCATTGCTGATTGTTCTGTCACTGTGAGCATTTGTCTGATTCTGTTGTGACAGCTCCTGTCATGCTGATGGTTCTGTCACTGTGAGCATTTGTCTGTGTGACAGCTCCTGTCATTGCTGATGTTCTCACTGTGACATTGTCTGTGTGAAGTCTGTCATTTGTCTGTTGTACGTGACATTTGTCTGTGTACAGCTCCTGTCATTGCTGATGTTCTGTCACTGTGAGCATTTGTCTGTGTGACAGCTCCTGTCATTGCTGATGTTCTGTCACTGTGAGCATTTGTCTGTGTGACAGCTCCTGTCATTGCTGATGTTCTGTCACTGTGACCATTTGTCTGTGTGACAGCTCCTGTCATTGCTGATGTTCTGTCACTGTGACCATTTGTCTGTGTGACAGCTCCTGTCATCTGCTGATGTTCTGTCACTGTGAGCATTTGTCTGTGTGACAGCTCCTGTCATTGCTGATGTTCTGTCACTGTGACCATTTGTCTGTGTGACAGCTCCTGTCATTGCTGATGTTCTGTCACTGTGACCATTTGTCTGTGTGACAGCTCCTGTCATGCTGATGTTCTGTCACTGTGACATTTGTCTGTGTGTACAGCTCCTGTCATTGCTGATGTTCTGTCACTGTGACCATTTGTCTGTGTGACAGCTCCTGTCATTGCTGATGTTCTGTCACTGTGACCATGTCTGTCTGTGTGACAGCTCCTGTCATTGCTGATGTTCTGTCACTGTGACATTTGTCTGTGTGACAGCTCCTGTCATTGCTGATGTTCTGTCACTGTGAGCATTTGTCTTACATGTGTGACAGCTCCTGTCATTGCTGATGTTCTGTCCTGTGAGCATTTGTCTGTCTGTGTGCAGCTCTGTCATTGCTGATGTTCGTCACTGTGGAGCATTTGTCTGTTGTGGCAGCTCCTGTCATTGCTGATGTTCTGTCACTGTGACATTTGTCTGTGTGACAGCTCCTGTCATTGCTGATGTTTGTCACTTGACCATTTGTCTGTTTTTGACAGCTCCTGTCATTGCTGATGTTCTGTCACTGTGAGCATTTGTCTGTACATGTGTGACAGCTCCTGTCATTGCTGATGTTCTGTCACTGTGAACATTTGTCATGTGTGACAGCTCCTGTCATTGCTGATGTTCTGTCACTGTGAGCATTTGTCTGTGTGGACAGCTCCTGTCATTGCTGATGTTCTGTCACTGTGAGCATTTGTCTGTGTGTGGCAGCTCCTGTCACTGCTGATGTTCTGTCACTGGTGTATTTGTCTGTATGTGTGCAGCTCCTGTCATTGCTGATGTTCTGTCACTGTGACATTTGTCTGTGTGGCAGCTCCTGTCATTGCTGATGTTCTGTCACTGTGATATTGTCTGTATGTGTGCAGCTCCTGTCATGCTGATGTTCTGTCACTGTGAGCATTTGTGTACATGTGTGGCAGCTCCTGTCATTGCTGATGTTCTGTCACTGTGAGATTTGTCTGTCTGTGTGCAGCTCCTGTCATTGCTGATGTTCTGTCACTGTGAGCATTGTCTGTACATGTGTGCAGCTCCTGTCATTGCTGATGTTCTGTCACTGTGACCATTTGTCTGTGTGTGCAGCTCCTGTCACTGCTGATGTTCTGTCACTGTGACATTTGTCTGTACATGTGTGGCAGCTCCTGTCACTGCTGATGTTCTGTCACTGTGACATTGTCTGTACATGTGTGGCAGCTCCTGTCATTGCTGATGTTCTGTCACTGTGAACATTGTCTGTACATGTGTGACAGCTCCTGTCATTGCTGATGTTCAGTCACTGTGACCATTGTCTGTACATGTGTGGCAGCTCAAACTTCATGTCTTTGTGTAACGCTGTCTTTCTGGGGAGCTAACATAACTCGCATAAGTATCATTCATTTACACCAAACATGGCAGAACAGGGTTTCCCTCTATATTCTCAGTTTCTTTTTTTCTCCACAGTGCAGGGCGCATAGTCCTCCTTTGGAGTTTGTTTGGTGTTTGTGATCAGACGATTCCATATGTGCTACACTCAAATCTGCCGGCAATTATCTGGCAGACTCCCTCAGCCTGCACAAAATGATACGTGTGGGCAAGATCTTGACATGGGGAGGGCGTGAGAGGGACCTATAAAACACACAGCTAACACCACCAAAATGATGGAAACATTAAGATGGCAGCCAACAGGCCAGTGGACCTATAAAACACACAGCTAACACCGCCAAAATGATGGAAACATTAAGATGGACAGCCAACAGGCCAGTGGACCTATAAAACACACAGCTAACACCGCCAAAATGATGGAAACATTAAGATGGACAGCCAACAGGCCAGTGGACCTATAAAACACACAGCTAACACCGCCAAAATGATGAAAACATTAAGATGGACAGCCAACAGGCCAGTGGACCTATAAACACACAGCTAACACCACCAAAATGATGGAAACATTAAGATGGACAGCCAACAGGCCAGTGGACCTATAAAACACACAGCTAACACCGCCAAAATGATGAAAACATTAAGATGGACAGCCAACAGGCCAGTGGACCTATAAACACACAGCTAACACCACCAAAATGATGGAAAACATTAAGATGGACAGCCAACAGGCCAGTGGACCTATAAAACACACAGCTAACACCACCAAAATGATGGAAAACATTAAGATGGACAGCCAACAGGCCAGTGGACCTATAAACACACAGCTAACACCGCCAAAATGATGGAAACATTAAGATGGACAGCCAACAGGCCAGTGGACCTATAAAACACACAGCTAACACCCCAAAATGATGGAAACATTAAGATGGACAGCCAACAGGCCAGTGGACCTAAAAACACACAGCTAACACCAGCCAAAATGATGAAAACATTAAGATGGACAGCCAACAGGCCAGTGGACCTATAAAACACACAGCTAACACCGCCAAAATGATGGAAAACATTAAGATGGACAGCCAACAGGCCAGTGGACCTATGAAACACACAGCTAACACCACCAAAATGATGAAAACATTAAGATGGACAGCCAACAGGCCAGTGGACCTATAAAACACCAGCTAACACCACCAAAATGATGAAAACATTAAGATGGACAGCCAACAGGCCAGTGGACCTATAAACACACAGCTAACACCACCAAAATGATGAAACATTAAGATGGACAGCCAACAGGCCAGTGGACCTATGAAAACACACAGCTAACACCACCAAAATGATGAAAACATTAAGATGGACAGCCAACAGGCCAGTGGACCTATGAAACACACAGCTAACACCACCAAAATGATGAAACATTAAGATGGACAGCCAACAGGCCAGTGGACCTATAAACACACAGCTAACACCACCAAAATGATGAAAACATTAAGATGGACAGCCAACAGGCCAGTTTTATTGCTGTAGGCTGGAATTGAACTCACGATGTCAGATCTTGAGTCCAAGGTCCTAACAAAAGAACCAACCATCCTGCATGAAACATATTCCCCATCAGAGGGTCAAACCTACACCCCCTGTATTATCAGTATGGCTTTCTAACCAAGTGAACTAACAAGGCCTGACACAAAGTCCCTTGCTTACATCCATTTCTACACTTCCCTGTCTGCTTCACTCATGTCATCTACAGACAGAATCAAGCACATGAAAAGCTTAAACAATATCTGAATGAAAAAAAATTAATAAAAGACAACCAAAGATCACATGTCATCAGAAATCAGAAACAAATAAAAAGAGGACACAGGAATGACACCTAGGAAAAGACAAACCACAGATGGCTGTGCCTGGTGACAGGTTGTACGTGCAGGCGTTGACACTGCAGTGGAAAACAAACTCAACTCTAACTGAACAGAAGAAAGAGAAGGAAAGTTGCAGCAACGGCCACCTAGCCAGCCATCAGCCTTCACGTGTGCCAGCTGTACCAAGACTGCCACTCAGGAATTGTTCTGTTCTGCCACAGCTGATGCTGTTCCACATCCAACTGAGTCTTTACTTGGACACATCCTTTACTGTATTAGACAGGGCGGGCCGGCAATAAAAAATCACTCATTTAGGAAAACACCACTCAATTTATTGATACTGGTCTCTTTTCTCCATACTCCATGGCATGTCACAAATCCCTAACTTACCTTGGCTCATACATTTATGATCCAACTCTATTCAAGTCAGCTGCTGTCAGCTAGTCAAAAGTGTGACCAGTTATGTGTCTGATGTTTCAGTGCACAATGGTGGAGTAGATGTGAAGTGGTGACGGGGAAGCTGGAAATAAATTGAGATACCCTGGCACACAGCCATGTATCAACAATGGCCATCTTTTGGGGTTTGGTTGCACACACACACACACACACACACACACACACACACACACACACACACACACACACACACACACACACAAACACACCACACACACACACAACACACACACACAACACACAAAACACACACACAACACAACACACACACCACACACACACACACACACACAACACACACACACACACACAACACACAAACCACGTGAAAAGTCATACAAGCTTCCCTCACACACACAATACTGTAACAAGTCATCAACAACCCGCTTTCCTTGTGAATGCAACATGCACTGCATACACACACACATCACAACCACACACACACACACACACAACACATACACAACACACACACAACACACACCACACACAGCACAACACACACCACACACACACAACACACACACACACAACACACACACAACACACACCACACACACACACACACACACACACACACACACACACACAACACACACACCACATGAAAGAACACGCCAGCACACACAACACATCACAACACACCATCCAAAACACACAACCATGACAACACATGACATACAAACCACACATACATTCACACTGCACACACAAAAACACACAAAACTAACACACGTGTCAACACACACACAACACACACAAAACACACAACACACACATACACACAAAATACACACACACACACACACATACACACAATATACACACACACACCACACACACACACAACACACACACACACACAACACCCCACAAAACACACACAAAACACACACATACACACACACACACACACACACACACACAACACACACACACAACACACACACATACACACAAATAAACACAACACACACAAACACACACACATAAACACAACACACACACACACACACAACAAACATACACACACACACACACACACACACACACACACACACACACAACGCACACACACCACACATACACACACACACACACACATAAACACAACACACACACACAACAAACACACACACACACACACACAAACACACACACACACACACACAACAAACACACACACACACACACAACTCACTATGAAAAGAGACAGGTCGGCCAGGCACACAATACAGTGGCATGTCAGTGACCACCAGTTTTTTTAGGGTTGTACACAGAGCAGACCATTGGTGACTTAATCATTGACTGACCATCACGCCGGACACTGATCTTGTGGTCACCTGCACACAGCAAAAACACCACACTAACACACTGTGTCTATGAACAAAGCCAATTCAGGTTGGGAAGTAAAGCACCAAAGACTAAGGAGATGAGCACACTTCAAATGCTTGTCCCTAGAAAAGTTGAGGTCTCAACCACCTCGCTCTCTTAAGATTATTAACTGTTTGACTTTCGCACCCTGTCCACCAGCATCCTGCACTGTCAACCATGCTAGCAAAGCAAACACTTAACCATCCGACTCCCTCACCCTATCCACCAGATTCCTGCAGGAAGCTGACGGACAGGGTGAGGGAGTCAAAGGGTTAACTTTCTGCAGTTGGTGGATAGGGTGCAGGAGTCAAAGGGTTAACTGAAGTGTTGGAGACTTTCCCTTTTCTCAGGGTCAGTTTTTACAAGTGTGGTGCCCATCTCCTGTTCCTCACTGCTCTACCTTCCCCAACCAGAAGCGTCAGGTACCAATTTAAGGAGGGATGGTAGGTAAGTTTTATAGGTAAGTGAGAGGTCAGAGGTCACCGTTTGTTCAGGAAGAATTCATCACACTCAGACAATTCTATATATGCATTCCACTCAAATCTACCAGCACTTATCTGACAGACTCCTTAGGCCTGCGCAGTATTCTATTTACTCAGAAACATGAACCTTAACAAAGCAGATGGAGAAGAGTCTTGATGGGACGTATACTCGCATGTTGAGGATGACATTAAATGTCTCTGGAAGCAGCACATGACTAACGAAGAGCTATGTGGATACCTCCTTAAAGTTAGTGACAAGATAAGAACACGTAGGCTTCGCCAAGCCGGTCACTGTATGTGACGTCCAGAGAAAGTTGCTTCACATCTTGTACTGTGGCAGCCAACTGGAGGGAGAGTGAACAGGGGAAGGAAGACAACAGATTTCATTGATCTTCTCAAAAGGGACACTGGCCTCGAAAACATCGATGAGATCAAGGCAGCTATGTTGGACTGGAGCAAGTGGAAGGAGTACGTCACAGAGGCTCGATCAGGAGATCGGCCAAACTAAACTAACTAAATCTAATATTCTATGCACTGGTAAGGTCTTGAAATGGGGAGGGGTGACGGAAGTGGGGACAGGACTTATGAAACGTTAAGCTGACACCACCAGAATGATGGGAGCATTGTGATGGACGGTGAACAGGTCAGACTGTATTGACACCACCAGAATGATGGGTGCATTATGGTGGACGGCCAACAGGTCAGATTTTACTCTGTGGGGTGGGATTGAACATGGAACATCAGACCTTGAGTCCATGGTTCTATCAACTGAGTCAACCAGTCTGCTATGTCTGTGGTGTAGAATCAAACCCTCTACCCTAAATTAGCTAACAGTGTGGTGATTTAACCCTTTGACTCCCACACCCTATCCACCAACAGATAAAAAAAATGTCTTGATTCCCTCACCCTATCCACCAGCTTCCTGCAGAAAGCTGGTGGATAGGGCAAGGAAGTCAAAGGGTTACGTTTTTGCTTTGCTAGCATGGTTGGCAATGCAGGATGCTGGTAGACAGGGTGCGGGAGTAAAAAAATTAACCAACCAAACCAACTGACCACTTTTGGGGGGGGGGGGGGGGGGATAAATGGGGGAAGATAGTGTTGAAGAAAGAAAATGGAATAGAGAAAGAGGTAAACACAAACACAGAGAATACACAGAGAT
>JAPXFY010000021.1:69388747-69413747 GCA_030674185.1 Monoplex corrugatus | reverse complement strand
TTGTCACCTCACAGTGTTAGTGAAATACGGAGTAAGGGTGTCAGGGGTTGGTTTGGAGATTTTGGTGAAAACCGACACTGTAACTTTTCCCTGCACACACTGCCACCTGTAGATTTCTAATATTATGGTAATTCTTTCCTCGTTTAAAGGTTATTTTAAAGCACCTGTCCAACAGTTTATGGGAGTTTTTTTTACATAAAAAAACAACAAAAATGTCCATTTTCAAAAACCTATCACCCTTCAGTTCTGAAAAAAAACAACCTGCCAAAACACATATAAAAGGCATTCTCTTACATGAAGATTGGGTCTTGTCATTATGGAAAATTTTGTGGGGTTGTATACCAGAACAGTGTATCTTCCTTCTATATTCCTTTTCCAATACACCAGTCTGTGCTCAGTGTGATGACTGGGAGTGGGACCACACAGTTGAGTGAGGATGTTGCTCAAAATTCCTGACCAGCACTGCATTTGTCTGTACCTTTTGGTCTGGTGGGCTGGTTGTTTTTCTTTGTTTTGTTTTGTTTTTGTTTTTTTTCACTGGGGACTCAGGATCTGATCTCTAGTGTTCAATCCCCGCCCAGCCCAGACCAAAACATTAACCATTTGACTCCCGCACCCTGTCCACCAGCATCCTGCATTATCAGTCATGCTAGCAAAGCAAAAACGCAACCCTTTGATTCCCTCATCCTATCTATTAGCTTCCTGCGGGAAGCTGGTGGATAGGATATGGGAGCAAAAGGATTACGTTTTTGCAGTTGGTGGATAGGGTGCGGGAGTCAAAGGGTTAAAAACTGGCCTGTTTGCTGCCCATCTGAATGTTTCCATCATTCTGGTGTGGAGTCAGTTTTGAGTTTCATGGGTCCCTCTCCCCCTCCCCTCTTCAACACCTGGCCAGGGCATGCGGCCTTGCACGGGCTCTGGGAGTCTGCCATATAACAGCTGGTAGCTTTTTGAGTAAAGCACATATGGATATGCCTGAGTCCAATGAATCCCTCTCGAACACACTCCCAACCTCCCAACTCCAGTCTGGCAACTAACCTTCGATTAAATATCGATACTGTGATTTTCTTCGTTTTTAGCATAATGGCCAATTGGATGGGCGTCTTCTTTGGGAGTCCAAATCTCCAAAATCAAACAAGCAATTACAAAACGGTTTTGATTGTTAGAAAAAGCCTGAAAATTACATACAGATTCTACAATGACTATGGACCGTGTGGTGACAGACAACTCATCCTGTAGTGGAACACCACAATTCTGATCATACATCTAGTCCAGTGAACAGTGGGTAGCATAATCATCATAACTTTAAAGGGATTACAACAGATACTGATGTGTATGTTAAAACACAAAAGTTTTAGCTCCCCACTACACAACAGCAATACGATTAAGGAGAGGGACTGATTAAAACCCCAAATACATTAACATCAGCTAAACACAGAACAATAAAAAAAAAAGGTGGATACAAATCTCTCCTCTTTCAACGACAAATTAAACTACACACAAACTGTAGTCATAACATCTACAAACACTGATCTATAACCAAACAACCCATTTACCCCATGCAGTTAAATTACTCGATCAACCGTCTTGCCACATTTTTCAGTAAAGGGCAGGTAGGGGGTGTGGAAATCATGCAGGTTTTGTGGAAAATAGAAACAACGTTAATAAAAATGGTTTGCTGTGCCGAGTGAATAGTGCGCTGCTATACATGTACTGTGCCCATTTCATACTGCTTGGTTGCTTGGTTGGTTGGTTGGTAGGTTGACTTGGTTGGCTTTGCTTGTTTGTTTCATTGTCTAGTTGCTTGCTTGTTTTGCACGATTCTTTGGTTACTTGCTTGCCTACTTAGTTGCTTAACTTTCTTTTAAATGGTTGACTCATTTTTACTTCTCTTGGTCATTTGCCAAAAATGGCTATTATCATGGTTTTTATTTCTCTTGATCATTTGCCAAAAATGGCTATTATCGTGGTTTTTACTTCTCTTGATCATTTGCCAAAAATGGCTATTATCGTGGTTTTTACTTCTCTTGATCATTTGCCAAAAATGGCTATTATCATGGTTTTTACTTCTCTTGATCATTTGCCAAAAATGGCTATTATTGTGGTTTTTACTTCTCTTGATCATTTGCCAAAAATGGCTATTATGGGTTTTTACTTCTCTTGATCATTTGCCAAAAATGGCTATTATCATGGTTTTTACTTCTCTTGATCATTTGCCAAAATGGCTATTATCATGGTTTTTACTTCTCTTGATCATTTGCCAAAAATGGCTATTATCATGGTTTTTACTTCTCTTGATCATTTGCCAAAAATGGCTATTATCATGGTTTTTACTTCTCTTGATCATTTGCCAAAATGGCTATTATTGTGGTTTTTACTTCTCCTGATCATTTGCAAAAATGGCTATTATCATGGTTTTTACTTCTCTTGATCATTTGCAAAAATGGCTATTATCATGTTTTACTTCTCTTGATCATTTGCCAAAAAATGGCTATTGTCAATACACCATATCTTGATTTACTGTACACACATCATTTAAAATGTTAATATTTTCTTGCATAACAGACACCCTCCTCCTCTCTGAGATCACCCAGCAGCAACTATCCCTGTATAAATTTAACAACTGTCCCTTCATCAATCCGACAATACAATTGTCTCTTTAATTAATCCAACAATCCCATTGTCCCTTCATCAATTCAATAATCCAACAGTCCCTTTAGCAATCCAACAATCCAACTGTCCATTTATCAATCCAACAATCCAACTGTCCCTCTAATTAATCCAACAATCCAACTGTCCCTTTATCAATCCATCAATCCAATTGTCCCTTTATCAATCCAACTGCCCCTTTATCAATGCAACAATCCAACTGTCCCTTTATCAATCCAACTGCCTTACAGTGCAATCGTCCTTTTATAAATCTTTAGATGCAATCATCTCTTTATAAATTTTACAACTGTCCCTTTATAAATTTTACAGTCTGAAAGACGGAAAGCAGGCCTGAACACCAGAAAGTGTGTTATCCTACCGTAACATCTGACTGAATGTCTTGAGTCCTACCACACTTTTAACACATGCTTTTGCTACAGTTTGCTGGCTAGAAATCTTTTTTAAAAAATCAAGAAAGAAAAGTGCTCACAGGTAAAAATTTCGGAGGTGATTTCTTTAAATGAGAACACTGTACATTAGGAAGAAGTATCAAAATAGGGAAAGTAAAGAGGGAAACAAACGAAGTTGCAGCTGATTACTATATACACATTTTATGATGCAGCTTGTTTCATGTTAGGTGCACACATGTGTGTTCTTGTCTGAGATACACAATTGGGATTCTGTGTTTGAAAAAAGGTGTTTCAAAGTTTTCTGTTTACTGTTCTTATTATCTTCATAATTATTTTCATCAGGATTTTTACTTTCACTCCTAGTATCTAAAACAAGTTTGACTGCCCGCACCCAAGCAAACACAAACCAGAAGAACAAGAAAACCAATGTAAGCGCGTATCCAACGAGACAAAACAAGCGCAAATTTTCGGCCAACTAGCCTTTGTCAAGCCATTGTTTGGTGTCTGTGATCTGTCTGTGACCGTGCGTTCGCGCTTGACAAAGGCTAGTTGGCCGAAAATTTGCGCTTGTTTTGTTTTGTTTTGTCTCGTTGGATACGCGCTTACATTGGTTTTCTTGTTCTTCTGGTTTGTGTTCTCCTAGTATCTGTACTGTTGTCTTCTAGAAATGTGTCAGTGAGTTGATTTTTCTTCTTCATAGTAATGCACACCAAAAATGAGCCAGACACTTTCTATCTTACATGTAGATCATTGATAATTAAGTCTTGCTATAACAGAGGTTATTAAATACAATTATTCAGACCAATTCCTGCACAAGTTATTGCAATTAACGATAAACCCATTTGGAGTAAATTCCAAGCTACATTTCGTTTTTCTGTAACTGGATGAATCTGCTAAAAATGTGTTTTTCCTTTAAATACCTTTTTTTTCCAGTCTTCAGATAAACAATTTCAAGTTCTGAAAATCTAACAACATATTAACAAGGTGAATTGCTACATAATCACATATTTAGGGATATAATGAAATAGTCATCAATATACTGGTAAACAGAATCACCGTATCCATACTATTTTCAGAATAATGAACTCCAATGCTGATATGCTTCAGTGACATTATGCAAGAGTCAAGTACCTGCAGTGCTAGATAATGTGAAACTGATGTGGATACTGATGTGCTTCTTCTAAATAATTCAGACCTAGAAATATCTACATTTACAGCACAACTCCTATCAAGTGGCAAAGTTATGAATGTCTGCAGACAGCCTAAAATTGTCAATTAACATAGCCCAGTACATATGTTTACTAAATGACGGCAATGAAGTTGTTTCACATGTTTCATGAAGAATGTCTCGGCAGAAGACTGAAAACACTACAGCAATTACTGAAAAACCCTACAACTAAAATGTATTTTCCTACAGTGAACAAAGTTAGTAAAACATCCTATGGGTACTTACCTCACATTTCGAGAAGAAAGATGAAGACAAGAAGGTTCATCAAAAACAGCCAATGTCAAAGGAAGGGTCAAGGTCAAGGAATTCTGCATGCCATCCAATCAGTTGGAAGACGAAGATTTTTTAAATGATATTCTCGTAATGTGAACTTTTTTTTTTTTTTATCTCTATGTGATGTAAATTCTCTACACAACAATTATCCACATGCTGTTAGATTTAACATCATGAAATAAAACAGTATACATTTCATCGGTGACAAGTGCCTCAAAATATGGAAAACATACCGCGAAAAAAGTAATTGTATTAATTTACAAACAGATACAGAAGAAAAAAAAAATACAAAAACAAACACACAAAGAACAAAAACATCCCTACTAAACACAAAACAAAAGATAGCAAAGAAAACAAGAAGGAATAAACAAAAGAAGTGATGATTTCCTGTAAAGATATATTCAGAATATATGACTTTCTTTTCTCTTCCCCTTGGCACAAAAATACCATCTTCATATAAGCACATACATCACTAATTCATACTGAACCACAGATCTAAACAGCATCCGAGTCTTGAGGCTACTGTAATCAATCTGACCCACAGTATCATGGCTAAAGTCTATGAAAGCCCTAACCCTGTGTCAGCTCACATATAAATAGACACAAGTATACCATTAACATAATTCCCTTTTTTTTTTTTAAAGCAATCAGATCTTCTTAATTAAAGCAATCACACTTACAACTATATTGTATATTAAAAACATTTGCCATTAAATGTATTGTACGTATAGTAAAATTGCTTATTTCAAAATAAAAACCACACATGGATTGTGATGTGAAGAAATCTATTTCCGATGATTGCATGAGACATACAGATGAACAACTCAAACAGAAACAGAAAGGTAGCACCCTGTCACCCACCTCTCCATAACAAGTACAATGAACTTGGGGAGGGGTGGGAAGACAGGAAATCAGGAAGGAAGAGGACAGACAGACAGATAGAAGAAAGCAGGAAGGAGGAACGGGAAAAAAACACACAGGAGATAAAACACTGAATATCCTTACAACTATTCATCAAATGAATATCAATAATGACACCTTACAACTATTCATCAAATGAATATCAATAATGACACCTTACAACTATTCATCAAATGAATATCAATAATGACACCTTACAACTATTCATCAAATGAATATCAATAATGACACCTTACAACTATTCATCAAATGAATATCAATAATGACACCTTACAACTATTCATCAAATGAATATGAATAATGACACCTTACAACTATTCATCAAATGAATATTAATAATGACACCTTACAACTATTCATCAAATGAATATGAATAATGACACCTTACAACTATTCATCAAATGAATATTAATAATGACACTCTACACAAGTATTCATCTTATGCACATCTAACAGCTTATTTCATAAGACATGACCCCTAACATTATCATTATTACCAAAACCTTCTCAACAAAGTCAAAACAAACAGGACAGACGAGGGAAAGGTATGAAAATGAAACCAGCTGTGACATCAAAGTCACTCAGTCAGTGAAGAAGAAACATTTGATTATATAGATTTTGAGATGAAACTGAAATTTAACAAAATAAAAATGATGATCAACAAACAAATCTGACTTGCAAAAAAAAAAAAAAAAAAATTACTTTTGAATTTATACATCTGCCACTAATCTTCTCAGGACACATCCTATAATAAACTAAACTGAACAAATATACATACCACAACATCTAACTATTAACAATTATCATATATTTACACATGTATTTGTGTTGTAATCATGATTACCCTAACAAACGTGCACAGTATATTGTGTACATGTTTACAACATGTCAATAAATAACAGTAATCAGTACATATTCATGCTGCAATCATCAACAAGAATTTAGCACATATCAAACATGCACTCTATAGTATGTGTCTTGACAAACACATTTTAATTAAATGTGTACATAGATAGGCTTTCAACATAATGATAAGCACACATTTTTAAAGACACTTAAATATTTTCCCCTAAGCATTTCACCAAACACACATTTTAATATGGATCATAAATGTATTTTCTATCGTACCGATTTCAATAAACTCACATTTTTAAACTGAAAAAAAGAAACAGTCATCAATCAAACATTTAACCCTTTCACTTCCACACCTTATCCACCAGCTGCAAAATCTTAACCCTTTCAATCCCTTACCCTATCCATTAGCTTCACAAAGGAAGCTGGTGGACAGAGGACAAATGGGTTCAGTTTTGTGTTCTGCATCACGGCTGATAATGCAGAATGCTGGTGGACAGGGTGGGAGGTAGAGAGTTAACAATAAACAAACCAATAAAATGAAAAGACAAAAAGACAACAAACAGGCGTAATTTCAATCCTAACCACAAACTTGAAGCCAAAGAAAAAAACGACAACATCTGTAAATCAACAACACATATGATAAAGCCATTCCAACAACATCTATAGAAATCTAACAACTTTACAACAAATCTTAACAACAAATATAGACAAGACAATACAAAGAACAACTATGTATGCAGGAATCCAACAATATATAAAGTAAATCTTAATAACACAATCTAACAACAATGTAGGCATAAATCCAACAATATATACAGTAAATCTTAACAACACAAACTAACAAGACGGTAAAAGGAAACAACAACACATATGTAAATCAAATGGCATATGAAAACAATTCTAACAACAAGGTAGCAAAATTCAGGACAGTAGTGGAACAATTCATACATAACATCCTATAGGGTTGTGTTAATGGTGGGTGTTACAGAAAGCGTTACAAGCAAGCATGCAGACAGATTGGAGTTATGACAGAACAACAGGTAGACACCCACAGAGTATAAAAGCCAGTCAAAACAATTCATCATGAGCGCTTAATTTAATTAACTGTCTAAAAATAACTTAATATAATATATCAAATACTTAATAACCTATATCAAGCTGGCCTGAAACCAAACTGAAATAGCCAGTCACGTCAAATTCAACATGTAAGCTAAACTTACAGACAACAACCAACTCTGCATCATGAATATATCAAGTTTACAACAAATTGTAAAGCAACAAGGACCGACTCCAAATTCATCATATATCATAAACTATATTCTGTCATATGTCAAATATTCAAAACATAGCAAAACTGTTAAAAAGTCACTGCTTTTACCACAATTTCAAGATTGTAACAAAATAAAATCTGACATGCAAATTGTTATAATCAAAAAACGATAATGCCGTTTTAATCCGATTTGTTTATGTAAACACTTCTCTCTGCAATGTTATTACACACTAAATACAAAGTTCTATATATTAAAAGTATACTGTGCTTTTTAAATGTGACATGTTCATAATTATCAAGGACACATTTCTCTTTATCCTTATGCATAATTAACATTAAAATCATTCTACTCGCATTCTTTAGCAACCTTTCTATTTCACACCAATTCTACAGCACTAGTAAACAATGTTACAAATGACCTAACAATACTTCAATATCAACAACAGAACAATAAAAGTATATATTACAGTCTTCATATTGGTTTACCTATGACCAGATTTTACCTGAATGCCAAACCACAATACATTTCTAAACAACATTCAAAGTATAAGCCACAAAGTAATACTTTCACACATAAAAACAAACACTGTCTCAAGTACATATAGCATACAAATACATAAAACCAATTACATATTTAAAAATACACATCTCAAAGTAATACTATCTAAACATTTCAAAACCTTAAAAGAACATTTTACCACATGAACAAAATGCCTCAACACCCCAAAATCCCACTTACCACCGTGACAAGTTACAGACTCACCAGCAATGTCGACATCCAGCTTGCCATTGCCTGCACCCTTGGTGTGAATGGTGAAGGTCGTTGCCCCGGTCGACTGGAACAAGGCTGATGCCTTGGCCACTGAGGGTTACCAAAGCCGAGTCCACAATCTCCGTCGAGAAGGGAGAATCTGTGTGTTCATAATGTTGTTCATTGTAACTCATGACAAGCTATTCTTTGTCCGCTTTGTTAGTCAGTCTTTATCTTTAACCTGTTCGCTTGTACCATTACAGATGTCGTAGGGACGAAGCACTGATGGTCAGCAAAGAGTGGACAGACTGACTTGGAGAAATACCATGTACAGCACAGGTCTCCCTAATGCCATCAGTCCAGAGGCAAGTTTCTAAGGTGTAGCAAAGTGAGACAAAGCAAACCAAAAGGAGCCAAACAAGTGAGCAGTTTCTTACAGTCCCTTTGCACGAGCAAAGCTAGCGGCTATGTGTTAGCGAAATGTAGCGGTTTTTCAGTTTCTCATGATGACGTCTCCATGATCGGAATGATTTCCATGTGCACTAACGTCACAGGTGCCACGTGTATGGTGGCTGTGGCACATGCCTTAAGCCTGCACATTATCCCATGACTGGCCAGGTCCTGAGGCCCTACCTAGACTATGTTTTACCTAGACTATATCTTTATCCTCATTGGCACCCGTCAGAAACTTTCTCAGCTGCCTCCTCTTTCTCTCCCATTATGTAACACATCAGTTCCCAATTTCTGATTCAGCTAAAAACCTTGGTGTCTGCATTGACTCTACCCTCTCCATGAACAACTTTGTTTCTCAAACTGCCAGATCCTGCTACTATCATCTCCATCGTATAAGGCTGATCAGGAAGTATCTCTCTGTCGAAACAACTGCAAAACTCGTTCTCTCTCTTCATAATGTCTCGCATTGACTATTGCAATTCACTCCTGTCTGGTCTTCCTGCCTCCACCATTCACATCCTACAGCGCATTCAAAACAATGCTGTACGCCTTGTACTCAAAAAGAAAAAAGCTGACCACATATCTCCTCTCCTGGCACAACTTCACTGGCTCCCTGTATCAAAGCGCATACAGTACAAACTAGACACCATGTGCTACAAAAGCCTCAATAACGCAGCCCCCGATTACCTGTCAAGCCTACTTGAGATCTATCTTCCCTCACGTACCCTCCGCTCTGCCTCCGATCCTCTGACTTTTCGCTTTCCACGCACTAAGCTCAATACCTATGGTCCACGAGCCTTCTCTGTTTCTGGTCCACTCTCCTGGAACAAACTTCCTCTCTCAGTCCGTCAGCAACCTACTTTTGTCTCCTTCAAGTCCGCTCTCAAAACTCACCTTTTCTCCTCCGCATAAAATCCTAACCTCACTCAACCCCCCCCCCTCTGCAGCCTGTCTCCGCTCGGAGGGAATCACATGGTTATAATATATAATTGTATATGCTATGCTCTCTATAATTTTCCATTGGTTTTATTCTTGCTTTTATTGCTTTTATTCTTTCTCCCCATTTATAGCCATGCGTGTGTGTGTGTGTATGTGTGTGTGTGTGTGTGCGTGCGTGCGTGTGTGTGCGTGCGTGCGTGCGTGCGTGCTTGCGTGTGTGTCTGCTTCAGCGCTTAGATTTGATTTTATCAAGATTTTGCGCTATATAAATATTGTAATTATTATTATAATTATTATACTGGTATTTCATCAGCCCACCACTGGAATAATTTTGGATACATGTAAATGACATGCGTAGTGGTCTCAAAAAGGTACAAGTTTTCACTTTCAAGATGGCAACCATGTATGCATCAGGATTCACATATTTGTTCTCTGTAGTTATTGTAATTACATTTGCTGCACAACTGGTTATGATGTTCATCAGTACTGAAGAGACATCAGGCAAAGGGTGGTCAGTGAAATCACTCAGAAGCAACAACTTGACATGATTTTTCACGCATTCAGCCATCTTGGGTTTGCCAGATTTGCTTCGACCAGTTTTGTATACGTTCTCATCCCAAGATTAGCTAGCCACTAGTGTCTATCTTTCAGCTTGACTTGCTATGCCTCTCACCCCTAGATTAGCTAGCCGCTAGTGTCTATCTTTCAGCTTGACATGCTATGCCTCTCACCCCTAGATTAGCTAGCTGCTAGTGTCTATCTTTCAGCTTGACTTGCTATGCCTAAGAAACTCGCCTCTGGTCTTTGGTCTGCCTCTCACTATAATTCCAGATATCTTTCTGTCATGCTTGTTAAGCCAGCTGGTAGGGTTCCATTCTTATCAGATGACCAAACCAGTTAATTCTTTGTTTGATGAATATGATGCTGGTCCATGTTGTTGGTAGAGTAAGCTAGCTCACTTTTTCTCTCTCTCAAACACACACACACACACACACAACAACACACACACACACACAACCACACAACACACAACACACAACACACAACACACAATACACAACATACACAACACACACACACACACACACACACACACATACACACACACATACACACACACAAACACATACACACATACATACACACACATACACATACAACACACACACACACACACACACAAACACACACACACACACACACACACACACATACACTGACCTTTGACATTCACATCGTTCATGTAGACATAAGTGAAGTACGTCCCAGGACCTTGTGGTGTGAAGTCGATGTTGTACTGACCATTCCCATCACTACTGATGGACGACGGTACTTGTGACCCGTCGTGGTACACCTGCACCTTTAGATCCCCTTCTCCCGCATCTGTCGAGTCCGCTGAAATACACACACGCGCAATTTGTGTTTTACTTTCAAGTGTGGTGAATATTTATTATATTTGTATACCACATCTATTTCTTTTTTAATCACAATTTACCAGATGAAATTTGAATTGCTGTCTCTAAAGAATGCAACAGAACCTTTTTCTTTTCCATCTAGTTTTTGAATGCATATATTTCCATCTATCGGTGAAAAGGGAATTTTATACTGACCAGACAGAGACAGAGATGACCCTGTGTGTTTCTTTCACAAAAATGTGTCAGCACGATTCTCTACAAAGATTCTGGATAGATGTTTATCAAATGTGGCCCAAAGATGAAAGTTATTGAAAAGTTGCAAATGTAAAATTTTGAAAGTCATGGGTGCAAGGTGAAGACAGACCAAAATGGTGCCTAAAATCAGCAGTTTTGAGAGAGGTGTGTGAAGAGCAATTTCTCATTAACTTCTGTCAATATTCATATTCTGTTTTCACTGTCGTGACAGCCTAGTGCAAGCACTGTCTTCGCTTCATGTTGAGTTTTACTTCACTGATGCTTCTTCAAGGTCACAGTGACCCTGATAAGTACAAAATCTGGAGTTTCTGTGATAATTGATTTTTGTATAAAAAAAGGAGATTGTTAGAATGGCTGGACCATCTTGTGTTAACTGCATAATTAGAGCCACAGCATATGTCTTGTTGAATCAACCAAAAGTAACTGATGCACTGAGCATTGTCTATAAAAATGATCAAATAAAACACAGAACACTTTACATAAACTCTCTAAGTGGTGGTGTATGGGTAGGTAGCTAATAATAATAATAATAATTACAATATTTATATAGCGCAAAATCTTGATAAAATCAAATCTAAGCGCTGAAACAGACACACACGCACGCATGCACACGCACGCACGCACACACACACACACACACACACACACACACACAAATACACACACACACACACACACACGCATGGCTATAAATGGGGAGAAAGATTAAAAGCAGTGTAAAATTATAGAGAGCATATTATATACAATTACATATTACAATGTGATACAAAGGTGTATGGCAGGAGTTGTGGATGGGCATGCATGTGTGTGAGTGGTGTGAGTGTGTGACTCTGTGCATGCGTGCGTGAGTATATGTGTGTGTGTGTGTGCATGTGTATGTGTATGCATCATACACGTCTACGTGTATGCATACATGTGTGCGAGTGTGTGTGTGCGTTTGTGTGTGCATGTGTATGTGTATGCATCATCTGACCCAAGGAAAATGCTTCAAGTATTAAATTCTGTTTTAAATAATACTGATAAGTCGACCACTTTTCCTGATCTACCTTCTGAAGAAGCTGCAAACGCATTCTCTCAGTTCTTTTTTGACAAGATTCAGAAAATCATGCAGACTTTCCCACAAATTCATCACAATCTAACTGCTGCATCCTCTGCTTGTGGTCCTGATGCAATGTCTGATTTTGAGCCCATCTCACTTGAAACCACCCAGAAACTGTTGTATAAGTCCAAACCAACCACTGCAGCTGTAGATCCAATTCCGACAACACTCCTTCTAGAATTTTCGGACATTCTGCTTCCTGTAATTCAGGAAATCATAAATCTCAGCCTTCAGTCGGGAACCGTACCCAAACCTCTTAAGCAAGCTATTGTCAAACCACTACTCAAAAAGCCTGGTTTAGACCCTGAGATCCTAAATAATTACCGTCCAGTTTCGAACTTGCCATTTCTTTCAAAACTTATAGAGAGAGCCGTTGTGGATCAGTTGACAGCACATCTTGTCTCACACAATCTCGAAGTGAAGTTCCAGTCAGCGTACAAATGTGGACATAGTACTGAAACTGCACTTCTCCGCATATTAAATGACCTCCTTTCTTTTCTTGACCACGGTGACAATGCCATTCTTGTTCTGCTAGACTTGAGCGCTGCTTTTGATACCATGGATCACACCCTTCTCTTGCAGCGTCTTCACACTGAAATCGGCCTGAACAAAACTGTCTTGTTATGGTTCACTTCATATCTTTCTGAGAGATCTCAAAAAGTTCTTGTCCGGTCTTCATATTCGAAAGAAACACCTCTTCTTACAGGCGTTCCGCAAGGATCGGTCCTCGGACCTCTTCTCTTCTCTCTATACACAAGACCCCTGGCTTCTCTGATTGAACAGTTCAATGTTGACTTTCATTTCTTTGCGGATGATTCCCAACTCTATTCCCGCCTTCCCTCCGACAATACTCTCGCTCTTGAATCAAAGAAAAATGTTGAATTGTGCTGTCTGGAAATAAAACATTGGATGTCTGCAAACCGGTTGAAGTTGAATGAAGAGAAAACTGAAGTTCTGCTGGTCGGAACTGCTCCTAAAAGAGAAATTGTCCCTTTTTCTTCACTTTCGGTCTGTAGTGCAGACATCCCTTTCTCGAAGAAAGTAAAAACACTAGGAGTGTTTCTAGATGCTAATCTCTCGATGCGTGATCAGATCAATTCAATCATCAGAACTTGCTACTGCCATATCCGATCTCTTGGTAAAGCCCGCCAGTACTTGACTATTCAAGCTGCTAAGACTGTTGCTGTCACACTAGTACTCTCAAAATTAGACTACTGTAATAGTCTACTTGCTGGTCTCCCTCAGGTGAAAATACAGCGTCTGCAGGCTGTACAAAACGCAGCTGCCAGAGTAATCTCTAGATGCAGGAAGACTGAACACATAACTCCCATCTTACGGAATCTGCACTGGCTCCCAGTTCAACAACGCATCAATCACAAACTACTAACTATCACCTACCGTGCACTCAACTCTAGTAGTCCTTCTTATCTTAAAGATCTTCTTTCTGAATATAAACCTGTTCGCAGTCTGAGATCTGCTTCCAAGTCTCTTCTTCATGTTCCTGGGACAAGGGATGTTAAAACCAAAAGATATGGTCAGCGAGAATTTAAATATCTTGCCCCTACCAAGTGGAACATGCTTCCCATGAGCATCAGGGAGAAAAAGACTCATTCATCCTTTAAATCTAGTCTCAAGACACACTTTTTCTAATGTTGTATGGGATTGCTTATTTGAATGTGAATACCTTGAATGCCTTTATGAATGTTGGTGCAAAGGCTGTGTGGAATTGTTTTTGTGCCCCCCCTCCCCCCCCCCCCCCCCCCCCCCCCCCCCCCCCCCCCCCGTGCGCCGCGAGCATGCTTTTATAGCATGGAGATTTTTTGTTGCGCGATATAAATTTTCATTCATTCATTCATTCATACATGTCTACATGTATGCATACATGTGTGCGAGTGTGTGTGTGCGTTTGTGTGTGCATGTGTATGTGTATGCATCATACATGTATGCATACCTGTGTGTGTGTGTGTGTGTGTGTGTGTGTGTGTGTGTGTGTGTGTGTGTGTGCGTGTGTGTGTGTATGCATGTGTGTGTGTGTGCGTATGTGTGTGTGTGAGTGTGTGTGTGTATGTGTAGTGTGCGTGTGTGTGTGTGTGTGTTGTGTGTGTGTGTGTGTGTGTGTGTGCGTGTGTGTGTGTGTGCGTGTGTGTGTGTGTGAGTGTGTGTGTGTGTATGTGTAGTGTGCGTGCGTGCGTGTGTGTGTGTGTGTGTGTGTGTGTGTGTGTGTAGTGTGTGTAGTGTGTGTGTGTGTGTGTACAAGCATTTGTCACAAGACCATGCACACAAACATGTATGTCTGCAAGTGTATCATACCATAACTATCACTACATAAACTGTACAAACTTCACACAATTAATACCTGTTACATACACACACAATACACATCACTTACCGTTAAAAGTGAGAGTCTTTCCCACAGATCCCCCCTCCAGGCCGGAGACACGCACCAAGGAGGGGTCAAACACCTTGAGGGGGAAGGGACTGCCGTCAATGTGTTCCCCATCGTACTGAACATACATGTACCATATGCCTGAAACATGTTACAAAACATGTAGCTCTCATGCTGAATTTTTCACACACCATTATGCCTGAAACATGTTACAAAACATTTAGCTCTCATGCTGAATTTTTCACACACCATATACCTGAGAACATGTTACAAAACATGTAGCTCTCATGCTGAATTTTTCACACACCATATACCTGAAACATGTTACAAAACATGTAGCTCTCATACTGAATTTTTCACACACCATATACCTGAAACATGTTACAAAACATGTAGCTCTCATACTGAATTTTTCACACACCATATACCTGAAACATGTTACAAAACATGTAGCTCTCATGCTGAATTTTTTACAAACAACATGACTGAAACATGTTACAAAACATGTAGCTCTCATGCTGAATTTTTCACACACCATATGCCTGAAACATGTTACAAAACATGTAGCTCTCATCCAGAATTTTAGTCAAGTCTCAATAAGCTCAAATCAATCCAATAATGGCATTCAAGGGCATTGTAAACCTACAAACAGCACATTTTGAGGCTATTTATTTTAATGGGAGAAGACTGGCAGAATGGTTCATACGTTTGCCTGCCAATAACCAGACTCTAGGTTCCAGGATTCGTTTCCATTGTGAGACCCTGACTTTTCTTAGTTTTACCAGAAAATCAAACTGAACTTCTAGTCCTTTGGAAGGAAATGAAAAATGAGTCAGACCTGTGTTTCTTCTGGCCTGTGCACAGTAAAGATCCCACAACAGTTGAAAATCATGAAGAGCCATTCACCCAGATGCCCCACTATAAACACTGGAGAGACAGGCTGATATCCCAGTCCCTCCCCTTGAAGGTCAATCAGGCTTCTTGCCTTTCTAGAATCTTGAAACAAAATTGGGTGCACTGCAGCCATGTGCTCTCATAAGCGAGAGCAGCCCAAGCTTCACATGATCAATTTCCACTGTGACAAAGAACTGAATATGAATACAAACATGAATATGAACATGAACAATGAAAAAAAGATCAATGGCTGCTGGCCAGATCAAAAATAGATATCAAAAAGAAATGTACTGTACACCGCTCAGGAGTTGACTTTCAATAGTGTTTATGCCAACATAGTCATATTCGTCTACATCTGTCTTAGTGTGACCACCATTCAAGTGCTAAGGTGAGTCCAATACATTTCTTTCTGATACCTGTTGGGTTTTTTTTTTTCTTAATTCCCATAAAAACAATAACTACACGTAGAGAAATAAAAACAAAATTAATCAGAAAGATGAGAATAAATAATTTTACAACAGACTGACCTTACTCTGTACACAGAGCAGGTTGTCAGACAAGCAGATACCGAAGACATGGGAATAAAGATTACTGATCCAAACTCCACAAATGTATATGTTGATGATATTGCACCGACATCGCTCCCCACATGTGGCAGGTTGTACTGGACAACACGTTTAACAGTAGCAGATGACAACCTTTACTTGATCTGGAAGCTGTGGGGGGAGGGAAATGGAGGAGGACAGAAAAAGACGATGGATTGACAGAGACTGGATATACTGCTTGCAGAGATCTAACCTCAGGCACACAGGATTGACAGTGACTGGACAAGCTGCTTGCAGAGATCTAACCTCAGGCACACAGGATTGACAGTGACTGGACAAGCTGCTTGCAGAGATCTAACCTCAGGCACACAGGATTGACAGAGACTGGACAAGCTGCTTGCAGAAATCTAACTTCAGGCACACAGGATTGACAGAGACTGGACAAGCTGCTTGCAGAGATCTAACCTCAGGCACACAGGATTGACAGAGACTGGATATACTGCTTGCAGAGATCTAACCTCAGGCACACAGGATTGACAGAGACTGGATATATTGATTGCAGAGATCTAACCTCAGGCACACAGGATTGAGAGAGACTGGATATACTGCTTGCAGAGATCTAACCTCAGGCACACAGGATTGACAGAGACTGGATATACTGCTAGCAGAGATCTAACCTCAGGCACACAGGATTGACAGAGACTGGATATACTGCTTGCAGAGACCTAACCTCAGGCACACAGGATTGACAGAGACTGGACATACTGCTTGCAGAGATCTAACCTCAGGCACACAGGATTGACAGAGACTGGACATACTGCTAGCAGAGATCTAACCTCAGGCACACAGGATTGACAGAGACTGGATATACTGCTTGCAGAGATCTAACCTCAGGCACACAGGATTGACAGAGACTGGATATACTGCTTGCAGAGATCTAACCTCAGGCACACAGGATTGACAGAGACTGGATATACTGCTAGCAGAGATCTAACCTCAGCACACAGGATTGACAGTGACTGGATATACTGCTTGCAGAGATCTAACCTCAGGCACACAGAATTGACAGAGACTGGACATACTGCTTGCAGAGATCTAACCTCAGGCACACAGGATTGACAGAGACTGGACATACTGCTTGCAGAGATCTAACCTCAGGCACACAGGATTGACAGAGACTGGACATACTGCTTGCAGAGATCTAACCTCAGGCACACAGGATTGACAGAGACTGGACAAGCTGTTTGCAGAGATCTAACCTCAGGCACACAGGATTGACAGAGACTGGATATACTGCTTGCAGAGATCTAACCTCAGGCACACAGGATTGACAGAGACTGGACATACTGCTAGCAGAGATCTAACCTCAGGCACACAGGATTGACAGAGACTGGACATACTGCTTGCAGAGATCTAACCTCAGGCACACAGGATTGACAGAGACTGGATATACTGCTTGCAGAGACCTAACCTCAGGCACACAGGATTGACAGAGACTGGATATACTGCTAGCAGATATCTAACCTCAGGCACACAGGATTGACAGAGACTGGACAAGCTGCTTGCAGAGATCTAACCTCAGACACACAGGATTGACAGAGACTGGACATACTGCTAGCAGAGATCTAACCTCAGGCACACAGGATTGACAGAGACTGGATATACTGCTAGCAGAGATCTAACCTCAGGCACACAGGATTGACAGAGACTGGACAAGCTGTTTGCAGAGATCTAACCTCAGGCACACAGGATTGACAG
Organism: Monoplex corrugatus; assembly: GCA_030674185.1. Lineage (NCBI taxonomy): Eukaryota > Metazoa > Mollusca > Gastropoda > Littorinimorpha > Ranellidae > Monoplex > Monoplex corrugatus. The sequence continues at coordinate 69,395,646 of JAPXFY010000021.1, read as the reverse complement.
TGACTGGACAAGCTGTTTGCAGAGATCTAACCTCAGGCACACAGGATTGACAGAGACTGGACAAGCTTGGAGAGATCTAACCTCAGGCACACAGGATTGACAGTGACTGGACAAGCTGCTTGTAGAGATCTAACCTCAGGCACACAGGATTGACAGAGACTGGATATACTGCTAGCAGAGATCTAACCTCAGGCACACAGGATTGACAGAGACTGGATATACTACTTGCAGAGATCTAACCTCAGGCACACAGGATTGACAGAGACTGGATATACTGCTTGCAGAGATCTAACCTCAGGCACACAGGATTGACAGAGACTGGACAAGCTGCTTGCAGAGATCTAACCTCAGGCACACAGGATTGACAGAGACTGGATATACTGCTTGCAGAGATCTAATCTCAGGCACACAGGATTGACAGAGACTGGACAAGCTGCTTGCAGAGATCTAACCTCAGGCACACAGGATTGACAGTGACTGGGCAAGCTGCATGTAGAGATCTAACCTCAGGCACACAGGATTGACAGAGACTGGACAAGCTGCTTGCAGAGATCTAACCTCAGGCACACAGGATTGACAGAGACTGGACAAGCTGCATGTAGAGATCTAACCTCAGGCACACAGGATTGACAGAGACTGGACAAGCTGCTTGCAGAGATCTAACCTCAGGCACACAGGATTGACAGTGACTGGACAAGCTGCTTGCAGAAATCTAACTTCAGGCACAGAGGATTGACAGAGACTGGATATACTGCTTGCAGAGACCCAGCCTCATGCACACAACCAACAGAGCTGGAGGAATCTGGTGAACAGTTCTTCAGTGCAGTGTTCACATGACTCTTCACAGAGTTAACTCTGTTGTGACTGGAGCTGCCACTAACAAATCATTGTGCTGGCCTGAGCATGTACTGGGGAAAAAGCCAGAATGAGACTGCTTGTAAACAAACACCTGTTACACGCCTAAATAAAGTCTGATGCATACCAAACTTGTTGCCAGGGTCTAACCATCTGCCATTTTCAGGGCCACTTCTTCCACACCCACACGTAGCTGCCAACTGACTTCAAGTTCAAACTCCTCGCTGACCACTCCTGCCCCTAGTAACACTGTGTGTTGATTCATTGTCGCTGCCACTGATACTGGGTACACTTTTTATGACACTTTCTGCTTCCTCCTCAGCACTTTCACAACTTTCTTCTTCAAAATCTGATCCATTTTCAACGTTACTTTCATTCTCATCAAGGTCAAACAACCGTAGAATCTCCTCGCGACTCAAACCTCTACTTGTTGACATTTTTCTGGCCAAAAGCACTTCAAATCTTGATGGAAAACGCACACAATACGGCTGCCGGAAAAACTGTTATAAAGGAAGTAATTGACCAATCAAACAACTAAAGTGGCAAGAAAGAGAAGTGAGTTGTGTACCTTACACCGTCTGTCCTACGATCAAAGGGTCCCAGCAGTGGGTGTTGCTCTGCTAGACCCACAGTTGAAGGGTCCCATCACGGATGTGCTAAAGGAGGAGAAGAAGATGATGATACATGCAGAAGAAAACAAGGCCCATAACTATACTTACCCACTTCATCAGGCGTGAAGAGTGCCTCGTACACATCAGGACGATAGAGGGTCGACACATCTTTCAGATTGCCGCTAGGACTGCGAGCTTCCATCTGGACCTCACCCTGTCCTGCTGATGACACGTCCACCTGAAAGTCAAAAACTTACTATAGTATGTCTTTTTTTTTCTCTGTACTGTTTATTCAAAGGTCTTGTCCTTTGTTGTTGTCTCATGTTCTTTGGAACGAAAATATCTTCTATGGAGGAAACAGCCACTTTCCAAAGATAACAAGTCCCAACTAATTTTTTTTTTCCAAAGATAATAAGTCCCAACTAATATTTTTTTCCAAAGATAATAAGTCCCAACTAATATTTTTTTTCCAAAGATAATAAGTCCCAACTAATATTTTTTTTACATACATCTTCTTACATCTCAAAAGCAAAAAAAAGCCAAGCCAAAACAACATTCAATAAGATGAAAAGCATTCATGCCAACAAATGCCTATCAATTAACATCAGGAAGAGAGTTCTTGAATGTTACAAGAACCAATACTGTTGTACGGTTGTGAAGCATGGACAGCCAACAAGCAAAGCCAAAACAAGATTGAGGCAGCCGAGGTACCGTTTCTAAGAAGAATGCTGAGAGTTCCATGGACAGCACAGAAAACAAATGAGACAGTCTTAATGGAGGCAGACACAAGAAGATCATTCATAAGGAAGATCAGGAAAAGACATGACAACATTTATAGGCCATTTTACGAAGAAAGGGGAATTAGAGCACCTGGTCACAACAGGAAAGCTGGAGGGAAAGAGAGCCAGGTAGACCCAGGGAAAAAATATTGGCCCGACTTGCAGAGTGGCTGGGGACAGAGAGGGTGGAAGATGTGCTAGCGGCAACAAGAGATAGATGCGTATGGAGAGTCATGATGGCCAACGCCATGCGGCAGGGCACTTGATGATGATGATGATATCTATTTTCCCTCAAATAACAACATAAGCCCAGCAGTCAAACGGACGAATGTCAGACTTCCAATAAGAAGGTTCTGGGTGTGATCTACCTAGACAACTCCACCTGGTTGGTAAGGGGTGAACAATTTTCCAATCTCCCTTGTCAACAAGTATGCACACCTGGCATTGCTTAACCCTTTCATTCCCACATCATAGCCGCCAACTGCAAAATCTTAAAGCTCTCACTCCATCACCTTTTCCACAAGCTTCCTAATAGTGGAAAGGATGAGGGAGTACGAGTACAAGGTTTAAGTGTTTGCTTTGCTATTATGGCTGGCTTGATGAGTCATAACACAAAGATTCCATTAAGATTTATCATTATGAGGACAAGGAACAGAATCTAAAGAGAAACAGCAGAAGAACAATACAGATTTGCTGAAGGGAAAGGAACTATTAATGCTATATGATTCTAAGAACTCTCATAGAAAGAATGGAGTTGATAAGGATTTATATTTATGTTTTGTTGATTATACCAAGGCTTTTGATCAGGTAAGACACAAAGAATTGATTCATTCACCCAATGGACACCTCTCTATCTTATTTATTTATTTATTTATTCTTCTTTGGGTTTTTTTCGTCTTAAAGCAAGTATGTGAATAGATCTTAAAAGAAATAATGAACACACACACACACACACACACACACACACACACACACACACACACACACACACACACAGAAACACACACACACACACCTGCATTTCAGTACAGTCTCCAACACAGGCACGTTCAGGGGGCTTGTAGACAACCTGTGAACGGTCGGCCATCACTCTGAAGTAGACTGGACTGCCAGAGATGGAGTTGTCATCACAAGTCACGTCCAGCTGTACACAGGGAGACAAACATCATCAATCTGTTCTTCCTGTTGTAAGATTATATTGTTGGGTGGTGGTGTACTGTGTGGTGTGGTATGTTATGGTATGGTGTGGTATGTTATGGTGTGGTGTTGTACTGTGTGGTGTTGTCTGTTCTTCCTGTTGTAAGATTATATTGTTGGGTGGTGGTGTATGTGGGGTGTGGTATGTTATGGTATGGTGTGGTGTTGTACTGTGTGGTATGTTATGGGTGTTGGTATGGTGTGTGTTGTACTGTGTGGTGTGGTATGTTATGGTGTGGTGTTGTACGTGTGGTGTGGTATGTTATGGTGTGGTGTTGTACTGTGTGGTGTGGTATGTTATGGTGTGGTGTTGTACTGTGTGGTGTGGTATGTTATGGTGTGTGTGTGTACTGTGTGGTGTGGTATGTTATTTGGTGTGGTGTACGTGGTGTATGTATGGTTGGTTTGTGGTTGTATGTGGTTTATGGTGTGTGGTTGTTGTATGTATGGTGTGGTGTGTATGTGTGGTTGTATGGTGTGTGTTGTACTGTGTGGTGGTAGTTGTGTGGTATGTGGGGTGGTGTGTATTGTGTGTGGTGTATGTGTGTGGGGTTTGGTATGTTAGTGTGTTGTACTGTGTGGTGTGGTATTGTTATGGTGTGGTGTTGTACTGTGTGGTGTGGTATGTTATGGTGTGGTGTTGTACTGTGTGGTGTGGTTTGTTAGGTGTGGTGTTGTACTGTGTGGTGTGTTGTTATGGTGTGGTGTTGTACTGTGTGGTGGTATGTTATGGTGTGGTGTTGTACTGTGTGGTGTGGTTTATGGTGTGGTGTTGTACTGTGTGGTGTGGTATGTTATGGTGTGTGTTGTACTGTGTGGTGTGGTATGTTATGGTGTGGTGTTGTACTGTGTGGTGTGGTATGTTATGGTGGTGGTGTTGTACTGTGTGGTGTGGTATGTTATGTGTGGTGTGTGTTGTATGTTGGTGTGGTGTTATGTGTGGTATTTATGTTGTGTGGTGTTGTACGGTGGTGTGGTAGTTATGGTGTGTGTACTGTGTGGTGTGGTATTTATGTGTGGTGTTGTACTGGTGGTGGGTATGTTATGGTGGTGGGTGTTTGTACTGTGTGGTGTGGTATGTTATGGTGTGGTGTTGTACTGTGTGGTGTGTGTATGTATGGTGTGGTGTTGTACGTGTGGTTGGTGTGTGGTGTGTGTACTGTGTGGTATGTTATGTGTGTGTGTTGTGGTGTATGTTTGGTGGTGTTTGTACTGTGTGGTGTGGTATGTATGTTGGTGTGGTGTTGTACTGTGTGGTATGTTATGGTTATGTGTGGTGTTGTACTGTGTGGTGTGGTATGGTGTGTGTGGTACTGTGTGGTGTGGTGTGGTTTATGGTGTGGTGTGTACTGTGTGGTGTGGTATTTTGGTTGTTATGTGTGGTGGTGTTTGTACTGTGTGGTGTGGTATGTTATGGGTGTGTTGTACTGTGTGGTTGGTGTGGTATGTTATGGTGTGGTGTTGTACTGTGTGGTGTGGTATGTTATGGTGTGGTGTTGTACTGTGTGGTGTGGTATGTTATGGTGTGGTGTGTTGTACTGTGTGGTGTGGTATGTTATGGTGTGGTGTTGTATGTGTGGTGTGGTATGTTATGGTGTGGTGTTGTATTTGTGTGTGGTATGTTATGGTGTGGTGTTGTACTGTGTGGTGTGGTATGTTATGGTGTGGTGTTGTACTGTGTGGTGTGGTATGTTATGGTGTGGTGTTGTACTGTGTGGTGTGTATGTTATGGTGTGGTGGTTGTACTGTGTGGTGTGGTATGTTATGGTGTGGTAGGTTTGTTGTGTGGTGTGGTATGTTATGGTGTGGTGTTTTGTATGTGTGGGTGTGGTATGTTAATGGTGTGGTGATTGTACTGTGTGGGTGTTGGGTGATGTGTTGGTGTTATGGTGTGGTGTTGTACTGTGTGTGTGGTATGTTATGGTGTGGTGTTGTACTGTGTGGTGTGGTATGTTATGGTGTGGTGTTGTACTGTGTGGTGTGGTATGTTATGGTGTGGGTTGTACTGTGTGGTATGGTGGTTTATGTTATGGTGTGGTGTGGTGTGTACTGTGTGGTGTGGTATGTTATGGTGTGGTGTTGTACTGTGTGTGTGGTATGTTATGGTGTGGTGTTGTACTGTGGTGTGTATGTTATGGTGTGGTGTTGTACTGTGTGTGGGGATGTTATGGGTGGTGTTGTACTGTGTGGTGTGTATGGTTGTTGATGGTGTGGTTTGTTATGTGTGGTGTGGTATGTTATGGTGTGGTGTTGTACTGTGTGGTGGTGTAGTTATGGTGTGGTGTTGTACTGTTGTGTGGTATGTTATGGTGTGTGTTGTACTTGTGTGTGGTATGTTATGGTGTGGTGTGTGTACTGTGTGGTGTGATGTTATGTGTGGTGTTGTACTGTGTGTGTGTATGTTATGGTGTGTGTTGTGGGAGTTGTACTGTGTGGTGTGGTATGTTATGGTGTGGTGTTGTACTGTGTGGTGTGGTATGTTATGGTGGTGGTGTTGTACTGTGTGGTGTGTATGTTATGGTGTGGTGTTGTACTGTGTGGTGTGGTATGTTATGGTGGGTGTGTACTGTGTGGTGTGGTATGTTATGGTGTGGTGTTGTACTGTGGTGTGGTATGTTATGTGTGGTGTTGTACTGTTGTGTGGTATGTATGGTGTGGTGTTGTACTGTGTGGTGTGGTATGTTATGGTGTGGTGTTGTACTGTGTGGTGTGGTATGTTATGGTGTGGTGTTTGTACGTGTGGTGTGGTATGTTTATGGTGTGGTGTTTGTACTGTGTGGTGTGGTATGTTATGGTGTGGTGTTTGTACGTGTGTGGTAGTGTATGGTGTTTGATGGTTGTATGTATGGTGGTAGGTGTGTAGTTATGTGTGTGTGTACGTTGGTGGGTTGTATATGGTGTGGTGTTGTACTGTGGTAGTGGTATGTTATGGTGTGGTGTTGTACTGGGTGTGGTTGGTGATGGTTGTATGGTTGTGTTGTACTGTGTGGTGTGGTATGTTTATGGTGTGTGTTGTATGTGTGGTGTGGTATGTTATGGTGTGGTGTTGTACTGTGTGGTTGTTATGGATGTTTGGTGTGTAGGGTTCTGTGTGGTGTGGTATGTATGGGAGTGTGTACTGTGTGGGTGGTAGTTATGGTTGTGTTGTTTGGGTGTATGGTGGTTGTACTTGTGGTGTAGGTATGGAGCTTAGGTGGCTAGCTGATAGGTATTTCTGTATGGATGTGTGACATGGTCAATCTCAGCTGGCCACAAGTTGTGTATTTACCAGTGCTCATAGGCACATTGGCATCCATTTGGTCCCTTTTATCCACTGGACGAGGCGGCAGGGAAGTTTTAGTCTTTTGTTATTATCCCTTGTTTGTGTGTGTTTGTGATCGTGCATTCGCGCTTGACAAAGGCCGGTTGGCCGAAAATTTGCGCCTGTCTTGTCTTGTTGTATTGAATACGCGTTTTT
>JAPXFY010000021.1:69361247-69383747 GCA_030674185.1 Monoplex corrugatus | reverse complement strand
AAAAAAAAAAATTGTCACATTTTTAATTAAATCATGTCTGCCATCATCTAAGAAATCTACGACATTAAACAAAAGAATAAAAAGAAAGCAACAATTATCTAAAGCATGATTAGGCAGTCTAAACTAATGACTTTCATTTGAAATGAATATTGGCAATCAAATCGCGAACTAAATTTCTGGAAAGCCCAAACAGTAAAATGAACATCACTAAGATTAGCTACACGATAAACAGTATGAGTAAAATAAAACAAATATCAAAAACAACAAACACACTAACTAAAATTTAAAAAAATCAAAAAAGCAAAAATGTAGCCAGCATATCACACAGGCAATACATTTCTAGCTGTTCACAACGCTGTCTGTCTCTCTTCTCTTCTAGCTGCCAGTCCCCATTCCCACTGACCAAACCATGCCACAAACAACACATGATCAAAGTTGTGTCTACACAGGGTGGCCTGTCCACCACTAACTCATGATTTCAAGGGGAGAACATGCAGGTCCACAGCCCACAGAGAGGGACAGCAGGGTTGTCTGTCTTGTACGAGCGTACAGTAAGGGCAAACAAAGAAACAAACAGAAAAACAGACAGGCAAACAAACTAAAGACATTTCACTTTACAGAATTAACTGTCTACAAAAATCAAAGATGCTGATACTCTTGAAGACAAGACAAGACAAGACAAGACAAAACAAGACAAGACAAGACAAGACAAAACAAAAACCCATACAGCAACGGAGAGAAAGAATGAAAAAACATAAATCAAATATTCTGTGTGTGTGTGTGTGTGTGTGTGTGTGTGTGTGTGTGTGTGTGTGTGTGTGTGTGTGTGTGGTGTGTGTGTGTGTGTGTGTGTGTCTCCCTCTTTCCCTCTCATCCACCCTCTCTCTCCTCTCTCTCTCTCTCTCTCTCTCTCTCTCTCTCACTCACACACACATATCATATTGATGCATGCCACCGACACATGCATGTTTGCACAAACAACAACCCCCCCCCCACCACCATTACTACCCCCCCCCCCCCCACATACACACACAGACACACAAGCAACATGGTAAGGAGACACACTGACACACATGTTTGTACACATACATACACACACCACATCACAATCAAAACGATCTCCATCCATACCATCTGATGAGACTAAATCCTCTTTCATCTCAGACAGTCAAAGACAACCAAAGCAGATATACCTTTTGATCCAGACTTTAGTATATTTAACAAACATCTGATGAGACTAAACTCCTCTTTCATCTCAGACAGTCAAAGACAACCAAAGCAGATATACCTTTTTATCCAGACTTCAGTATATTTAACAAACTCACAACCCACAGGCCATACTGATGATGTCCCCATTGTTAGTGCTCTCATTTTAATGCTTGTAGGGCTTGTAAAAAAATTTTATCAAGAAGCCTGAGGGGAGACAGAATGTGTGTGTGAGTGTGTGTGTGTGGTGTGTGTGGTGTGTGTGTGTGTGTGTTGTGTGTGTGTGTGTGTGTGTGTGTGTGTGTGTGTGATGTGTGTGTGTGTGTGTAGATGTGTGTGTGTGTGTGTGTGTATGTGTGTGTGTGTTGTGTGTGTGTGTGTGTGTGTGTGTGTGTGTGGTGTTGTGTTGTATGTGTGTGTGTGTGTGTGTGTATGGTGTGTCAGAGAGAGAGGAGAGAGAGAGACAAGTGTGTGACAGACTGTATGAGTTCTGTGTGGTGTGTGTGTGTGTGTGTGTGTGTGTGTGTGTGTGTGTGTGTGTGTGGTGTGTGTGTGTGTGTGTGTGTGTGTGTGTGTGTATGTGTGTGTGTGTTGTGTGTGTGTGTGTGTGTGTGTGTGTGTGTGTGAGACAGTGTGTGTGTGTGTGTGTTTGTGTGAGACAGTGTGTGTGACTGTATGGGTCTCTGTATATCTGTGTGTGTGTGTGTGTGTGTGTGTGTGTGTGTGTGTGTGTGTGTGTTGTGTGTGTGTGTGTGTGTGTGTGTGTGTGAGACAGTGTGTGTGTGTGTGTGTGTTGTGTGTGAGACAGTGTGTGTGACTGTATGGGTCTCTGTATATCTGTGTGTGTGTGTGTGTGTGTGTGTGTGTGTGTGTGTGTGTGTGTGTGTGTGTGTGTGTGCACACGCGCGTGTGTCTGTTCATTTGACTAAGTGTGTGACTGTATATAAGTCTCTGTGTGTATGTTTGTACATATGTCTGTGGATGTACACTGGTCAGCATAAAGTAACAAATAATATTTACGAGGTGCTAGATCTTGATGTATAACTCAAATCAAAGTGCACACGCACTGTTCTTTCAAACATTCATTAAATGTGGCAAAATAACTCAAGGACAGGGAGGAGAAACACATGCATACTGAAAGGAGGAGGACAAGACAGAACTAGGATCATGGTTAGGGAGGAGGGGAGGGGGGGGGGAATCACTGCTGGTCAAAAAGGTATGCATGTGTTTTTATGAACTAGAAAAAACACGAAAGAAGAATACGAACGCCTGTTTAATACAACAAGACAAGACAGGCGCAAACTTTCAGCCAACTGGCCTTTGTCTAGCGTAAGATTACAAACAAAAACACAGATATAAAAATCTTGTCTTGCTGTATTAAATACGCGTTCATATTCTTCTTTCGTGTTTTTTCTGGTTCATGTTTGCTTGAATGTGGGCAGTCACACTTGTTTTGGATTATGTATTTTTATGTTTTTAAATTCAGGACCAGGACCTGGATGCAGTGCAGCCCCCTTACAGTATAAGTTTAGGGCTGAGATACTTGCTTAATGGGGAATTCTTCTCTGAGGACCTTCTGCTGTCCTGCTCTCCCCTGAGTTTTTTGTTACTTAATTAAGTTAGACTTGATAGACAAAAGATGTATTCTGTATTTGTTGAAGAAACAGGGAAAGGTTATTCAAGCTGTATGGACCAAACACAGAAATTGGGACAGTGGACAAGTGTGGAATGTCTGTTATATACATGCCTACATAACGCACATAGCCATCAATCTACTCCCCATGCACACCAGCACCATCAACATCACTAACCACAACCCAGTTACATGTTCAGGATGAGGTCCACACCACAGTGACACCACTGAAAACAAAATCTCAGGCATCCATTTCCTTTGCAACATGCATAGTGTGGCTGAATGCGTCATTACTATCTCAACTTGCATCTCCTATCATCACAAACATTCCACATCACCATATAATCTGTGTAGTACTTGGGGAGACCCAAAATGTAAAATGTCATCACCTGTCCACAGTGTTATCCACCTGGACACATCATCACAGGTGTCATCACCTGTCCACAGTGTTATCCACCTGGACACATCATCACAGATGTCATCACCTGTCCACAGTGTTATCCACCTGGACACATCATCACAGATGTCATCACCTGTCCACAGTGTTATCCACCTGGACACATCATCACAGATGTCATCACCTGTCCACAGTGTTATACACCTGGACACAACATCACAGGTGTCATCACCTGTCCAAAGTGTTATCCACCTGGACACATCATCACAGATGTCATCACCTGCCCACAGTGTTATCTACTTGGGCACAACATCACAGATGTCATCACCTGTCCACAGTGTTATACACCTGGACACAACATCACAGATGTCATCACCTGTCCACAGTGTTATCTACTTGGGCACAACATCACAGATGTCATCACCTGTCCACAGTGTTATCCACCTGGACACAACATCACAGATGTCATCACCTGCCCACAGTGTTATCTACTTGGGCACAACATCACAGATGTCATCACCTGTCCACAGTGTTATACACCTGGACACAACATCACAGATGTCATCACCTGCCCACAGTGTTATCTACTTGGGCACAACATCACAGATGTCATCACCTGTCCACAGTGTTATCCACCTGGACACAACATCACAGATGTCATCACCTGCCCACAGTGTTATCTACTTGGGCACAACATCACAGATGTCATCACCTGTCCACAGTGTTATACACCTGGACACAACATCACAGATGTCATCACCTGTCCACAGTGTTATATACTTGGGCACAACATCACAGATGTCATCACCTGTCCACAGTGTTATCTACTTGGGCACAACATCACAGATGTCATCACCTGTCCACAGTGTTATCTACTTGGATACAACATCACAGATGTCATCATCTGTCCACAGTGTTATACACCTGGACACAACATCACAGATGTCATCACCTGTCCACAGTGTTATCTACTTGGGCACAACATCACAGATGTCATCATCTGTCCACAGTGTTATACACCTGGACACAACATCACAGATGTCATCATCTGTCCACAGTGTTATACACCTGGACACAACATCACAGATGTCATCATCTGTCCACAGTGTTATACACCTGGACACAACATCACAGATGTCATCATCTGTCCACAGTGTTATACACCTGGACACAACATTACAGATGTCATCATCTGTCCACAGTGTTATACACCTGGACACAACATCACAGATGTCATCACCTGTCCACAGTGTTATACACCTGGACACAACATCACAGATGTCATCATCTGTCCACAGTGTTATACACCTGGACACAACATCACAGATGTCATCACCTGTCCACAGTGTTATCTACTTGGGCACAACATCACAGATGTCATCATCTGTCCACAGTGTTATACACCTGGACACAACATCACAGATGTCATCATCTGTCCACAGTGTTATACACCTGGACACATCATCACAGATGTCATCACCTGTCCACAGTGTTATCCACCTGGACACAACATCACAGATGTCATCACCTGTCCACAGTGTTATCTACTTGGACACAACATCACAGATGTCATCACCTGTCCACAGTGTTATCCACCTGGACACAACATCACAGGTGTCACCACCTGTCCACAGTGTTATCTACTTGGACACAACATCACAGGTGTCACCACCTGTCCACAGTGTTATCTACTTGGACACATCATCACAGATGTCATCACCTATCCACAGTGTTATACACCTGGACACAACATCACATATGTCATCACCTGTCCACAGTTTTACACACCTGGACACATCATCACAGATGTCATCACCTGTCCACAGTGTTATCCACTTGAACACAACATCACAGGTGTCATCACCTGTCCACAGTGTTATCTACTTGGACACAACATCACAGATGTCATCACCTGTCCACAGTGTTATCCACTTGAACACAACATCACAGGTGTCATCACCTGTCCACAGTGTTATCTACTTGGACACAACATCACAGGTGTCATCACCTGTCCACAGTGTTATCTACTTGGACACAACATCACAGATGTCATCACCTGTCCACAGTATTATACACCTGGACACAATATCACAGATGTCATCACCTGTCCACAGTGTTATCTACTTGGATACAACATCACAGATGTCATCACCTGTCCACAGTGTTATACACCTGGACACAACATCACAGATGTCATCACCTGTCCACACTGTTATCTACTTGGATACAACATCACAGATGTCATCACCTGTCCACAGTGTTATCTACTTGGACACAACATCACAGATGTCATCACCTGTCCACACTGTTATCTACTTGGATACAACATCACAGATGTCATCACCTGTCCACAGTGTTATCTACTTGGACACAACATCACAGATGTCATCACCTGTCCACAGTGTTATCTACTTGGATACAACATCACAGATGTCATCACCTGTCCACAGTGTTATACACCTGGACACAATATCACAGATGTCATCACCTGTCCACAGTGTTATCTACTTGGATACAACATCACAGATGTCATCACCTGTCCACAGTGTTATACACCTGGACACAACATCACAGATGTCATCACCTGTCCACACTGTTATCTACTTGGATACAACATCACAGATGTCATCACCTGTCCACAGTGTTATCTACTTGGACACAACATCACAGATGTCATCACCTGTCCACAGTGTTATCCACCTGGACACAACATCACAGATGTCATCACCTGTCCACAGTGTTATCCACCTGGACACAACATCACAGATGTCATCACCTGTCCACAGTGTTATCCACCTGGACACAACATCACAGATGTCATCACCTGTCCACAGTGTTATCCACCTGGACACAACATCACAGGTGTCATCACCTGTCCACAGTGTTATCTACTTGGACACAACATCACAGATGTCATCACCTGTCCACAGTGTTATCTACTTGGATACAACATCACAGATGTCATCACCTGTCCACAGTGTTATCTACTTGGACACAACATCACAGATGTCATCACCTGTCCACAGTGTTATCTACTTGGATACAACATCACAGATGTCATCACCTGTCCACAGTGTTATACACCTGGACACAATATCACAGATGTCATCACCTGTCCACAGTGTTATCTACTTGGATACAACATCACAGATGTCATCACCTGTCCACAGTGTTATACACCTGGACACAACATCACAGATGTCATCACCTGTCCACACTGTTATCTACTTGGATACAACATCACAGATGTCATCACCTGTCCACAGTGTTATCTACTTGGACACAACATCACAGATGTCATCACCTGTCCACACTGTTATCTACTTGGATACAACATCACAGATGTCATCACCTGTCCACAGTGTTATCTACTTGGACACAACATCACAGATGTCATCACCTGTCCACAGTGTTATCTACTTGGATACAACATCACAGATGTCATCACCTGTCCACAGTGTTATACACCTGGACACAATATCACAGATGTCATCACCTGTCCACAGTGTTATCTACTTGGATACAACATCACAGATGTCATCACCTGTCCACAGTGTTATACACCTGGACACAACATCACAGATGTCATCACCTGTCCACACTGTTATCTACTTGGATACAACATCACAGATGTCATCACCTGTCCACAGTGTTATCTACTTGGACACAACATCACAGATGTCATCACCTGTCCACAGTGTTATCCACCTGGACACAACATCACAGATGTCATCACCTGTCCACAGTGTTATCCACCTGGACACAACATCACAGATGTCATCACCTGTCCACAGTGTTATCCACCTGGACACAACATCACAGATGTCATCACCTGTCCACAGTGTTATCCACCTGGACACAACATCACAGGTGTCATCACCTGTCCACAGTGTTATCTACTTGGACACAACATCACAGATGTCATCACCTGTCCACAGTGTTATCTACTTGGATACAACATCACAGATGTCATCACCTGTCCACAGTGTTATCTACTTGGACACAACATCACAGATGTCATCACCTGTCCACAGTGTTATCTACTTGGATACAACATCACAGATGTCATCACCTGTCCACAGTGTTATACACCTGGACACAATATCACAGATGTCATCACCTGTCCACAGTGTTATCTACTTGGATACAACATCACAGATGTCATCACCTGTCCACAGTGTTATACACCTGGACACAACATCACAGATGTCATCACCTGTCCACACTGTTATCTACTTGGATACAACATCACAGATGTCATCACCTGTCCACAGTGTTATCTACTTGGACACAACATCACAGATGTCATCACCTGTCCACAGTGTTATCCACCTGGACACAACATCACAGATGTCATCACCTGTCCACAGTGTTATCCACCTGGACACAACATCACAGATGTCATCACCTGTCCACAGTGTTATCCACCTGGACACAACATCACAGATGTCATCACCTGTCCACAGTGTTATCCACCTGGACACAACATCACAGATGTCATCACCTGTCCACAGTGTTATCCACCTGGACACAACATCACAGATGTCATCACCTGTCCACAGTGTTATCCACCTGGACACAACATCACAGATGTCATCACCTGTCCACAGTGTTATACACCTGGACACAACATCACAGATGTCATCACCTGTCCACAGTCTTATCCACCTGGACACAACATCACAGGTGTCATCACCTGTCCACAGTGTTATACACCTGGACACAACATCACAGATGTCATCACCTGTCCAAAGTGTTATACACCTGGACACAACATCACAGGTGTCATCACCTGTCCAAAGTGTTATACACCTGGACACAACATCACAGGTGTCATCACCTGTCCACAGTGTTATACACCTGGACACAACATCACAGATGTCATCACCTGTCCAAAGTGTTATACACCTGGACACAACATCACAGGTGTCATCACCTGTCCACAGTGTTATACACCTGGACACAACATCACAGATGTCATCACCTGTCCACAGTGTTATCCACCTGGACACAACATCACAGATGTCATCACCTGTCAACAGTGTTATCCACCTGGACACAACATCACAGATGTCATCACCGGTTTGTACATTTCAACTTTTGAAATGCGTCATATAAATGTAGATAGACGGTGCCAAACATGGAGTCAGTCTGCGTCATTAACAGTTCCATAGTTGCATCACTGAAGAAAAGTATAATACTGGTGTAGAACCATTCACCATTCAATCCATGATAATCGTTTTGACAAGCTGTGACCAAAACAAAGACATCAGTGAAGATGAAATGTATTCCAAAGACTATCTACATCACACTTTAATGCCTACATCTACACACATGCTCAAGCATCTAACTTTATTCATGCTTAACTCAAACACTTAAATCTACCAACACTAAAGCTCACACATAAACACCTAGATCTACTAATAATGAAGTCAAAATCAATGGTGGCCAATGGAAACTTTTTATTTCTGATCCATTCTCACAAAGGGAACATAAATTGAGCTTAGGAGAAATCAAGATATTGTTATCATTGGAAAGGGCATAGAAATTCCTTTTCACTAATAATACAAATAATTTTTTACGGCAAAAACTGTCAGAGCTGTGGCTAATTGAAATGTCCCTTGTGCATAACCCTTGTTTTGAAAAAAAATCGGAGAAGAACGGTTGAAAACATTCACTGTCAGGTTTTCCTTAGCAACCACTAAAAACGTTATTTGAATTTCTGCCGGCATCACTCAAAAGTTGATATCATGAACTTCAAAACGACGTATGCAATGTTGGGATTTTGTGTGGGCTTGAGACATGGCCCCATGTGAAAACTGTTAATTTCATGTAATTTCAATAAAACACTGCCAAGGGACATAGCCATCATTGTCTAATCTTAATATTTTCCATGGTGAATTAAACTGAAAAAATACGTATACTCTACAAAAAATCTTGGAATACAAGCTGCAATAAGACAGTTTCACCTACACAGACTTTCACCACTTATCTCAGGTTTTGTTTTTTTGATTCAGGCGCAAGCAACTTACGTCTTGTTAGTGAGGGCTGGTCATGTTTTGTTAATTAAGAAGTTCTAGGGGTTTCCATAGGCCAATGTCAAATAAATCACCAAAGTCTATCTACACGTTAAACTCACACCGCAATTCTGTCAGATGCAATAGGGGTGGGGTTGTTCAACTTTCTACACCAGCTGGCTTCAAGCCGTCTGTACACTACGTGCCACTAGCAACATGCAGGAAGGAGATGAGGGACAAAGCAAAAAGTTATCATAGCTTGGCAACACTTTTCCAAATCACCTCCTTGTGATACCGCACATCATCAAACGTTCCCTCAACCATGGCCCGAGTCGCTGATGAGTCTTGAGCTCATTGGTGAGCGATTCGTCTGGCTGAGCGGCCACCATGGCCACTGTTTCAGCTGTCAGAGTACCACATTCATCTTCTGTGTGCGAGTCTTCATGCTGGTTCTGTTCACTAGTCAGCCTATTGCCTGGCTGACTATCATCTGAATGTTGTGAAATGCTGTCATCCACCTGTATGTTGTCTTCCAGAGAGGTGTCCACTTCTGCATCCAACAAGGCAATGGTTGCCCTGGTTTCGTCAGATTCTCGTCTGACGAGGCTTTCTTCCTCAATCTGCAAGTGGAGTGGTAGCCCACTGGACAAAATGCCCAAAAAAAAAGCCCAAGGTTCTGAAGTTCAAATCCTGGCTGGACAGGAATTTTTCTCACCTGTCTCTAGACCCAATGTGATGATCAGGTGTTATTGTTTTGCCTGACACAATAACCTAAAGTTTCATGTGCAGTATGCACTTCATGCAGGTAGAAGAACCCATGGCAACAAAGACACTGTCCCTGGAAACATTTTCTGGAAATGTCCATTCTGACAGGTAAACAATACAATACACAAAAACATCTGTGCAACAATTATGACAAGCTGGTCCCACAGCTTCATTTAGTATTATGTAATACACACACACTGCATGCACGTACACACACATACAAATACACATGCGTGGCCGCGTGCACACCCCACACACACACATGCACATACACACACAACATAACACATGTACATACACATGTACACATGCACACACACACAAAAACACACCAACACATACACAAACAAGCAATATACACACAAACACACACTCTTTGGTGGCAATAATCATCAGCTGATCATGGTAATTAAAGCACTGACATCATGATGATGATGGATGATGATGATGTGATGATGATGATGAGTGATATGATGATGATGATGATGATGAAATATATGATGATGATGAATGACAATGATATGAATGATATACAGTTATGGTGCACCTAACAGTGCTCTGGATCCTTACAGTTCTACAATACAAAAATAAATGAAGTGAACACATAACACACAGTCACTGTTTTTACCCATTAACAATCATGCACACACTCTCAATAACATCCACATACAAAGCACTAAAAAATACACTAAAACAGGATGGTATAGGGTGAGCAAAACAAAACTTGATTTAAACAGGATTCACAGAAAAGATGGACTTTTAAGTTGGGTTCTGAAGTAGGGCCCTGATCGTCCGACGTTCATTCAACGTTCGGTCCAAATCCAAGTGTCTTTCTACCGCAACTTTATTTTATGCCTATCTACCACAATATACCACAGGTTCTAAAACAAGGAAAGGTTAGGCAAATTTCTCAGATCAAAGGGCAGATTATTCCACAGCAATGGTCCAGAATGGGCAAAACACAGGCAAGCGCGAGTCTAGCCTCTGTATCGTCTGTATTTGAGGGAGTATGTCACATTGTTAATTTTATGTAATTTCAATGAAACATTGCCAAGGGACATAGTCATCATTGTCTAATCTTAATATTTAATGTTATATGTGTTGCTGAGCAGCATTTGCTTCTTTTTTCTTTACAGAATGTATTCCTGTACTTATGTTGCACAACATTTGATTTTGAACGTCATATAATGTCACTGGGCCACAGAACCGAATGAGAAACATACAAGGTGAAAAATAATTGATGAAGACCTCTCTCAATCTCATGAAACATACGAACACCCACAACACACATACATCTACAGGCACATGCACATGCACAGAAACATTCACATGCATGCACATTCTATCTTCCACTCTCTCTCTCTCTCTCTTCTCCTCTCTCTCTCTCTCACTGTCTCTCTCTCTCTCACACACATACACACACACAGCACAGACACACACACAGTGTTTACAGACAAAAGAGAAATGCATCAATAGAAGCATCTGTCTCCTCCTTTCTCTCTCTCTCTCTCTCTCTCTCTTACACACACACACACACACACACACACACACACACACATCACACACACACACAACACACACACACACACACACACACACACACACACACACACACACACACACACACACACACACACACACACCACACACACATCTCACCATCATCACCACCAGCATTACCATCACCATCACAATCAAGAACATTCTACCATCCACAATCTTAACTGCAGCACATCTCCCAATCCTACCTCTTTGCCCACGTAGGCAGAGTCCAGGTTAGCATCCAGGGTGGCAGGGTTCCACTTGAGTTTGACAGGTGTCAGCTTCGTGTAGTATGCAGCATATGCCATGACCCCCAGGTGTTCTACATCCGGGTCAGCTATTTCGGTGGCCGAAAAGATTGGTTCCACTCCGAGGCGTTGTCCCTCATCCAGACCTGATGATGATGATGATGATTTTCTTTCAGTTTTTAGAGGCAGTTTATCACAACAGAGGCAGTTTAT
Source organism: Monoplex corrugatus (assembly GCA_030674185.1). Taxonomy (NCBI): domain Eukaryota; kingdom Metazoa; phylum Mollusca; class Gastropoda; order Littorinimorpha; family Ranellidae; genus Monoplex; species Monoplex corrugatus. The sequence continues at coordinate 69,371,726 of JAPXFY010000021.1, read as the reverse complement.
CACAACAGACAGTTTATCACAACAGTTTATCCAAACAAAGACAGTTATCACAACAGTTTATCACAACAGACAGTTATCACAACAGTTTATCACAACAAAGACAGCTTATCACAACAGTTTATCACAACAAAGACAGTTATCACAACAGTTTATCACAACAAAGACAGTTTATCACAACAGTTTATCACAACAAAACAGTTTATCACAACAGTTTATCACAACAAAGACAGTTTATCACAACAGTTTATCACAACAAAGACAGTTATCACAACAGTTTATCACAACAAAGACAGTTTATCACAACAGTTTATCACAACAAAGACTGCTTATCACAACAGTTTATCACAACAAAGACAGTTTATCACAACAGTTTATCACAACAAAGACAGTTTATCACAACAGTTTATCACAACAAAGACAGCTTATCACAACAGTTTATCACACAACAAAGACAGTTTATCACACACAGTTTATCACAACAAAGACAGCTTATCACAACAGTTTATCACAACAAAGACTGCTTATCACAACAGTTTATCACAACAAAGACAGCTTATCACAACAGTTTATCACAACAAAGACTGCTTATCACACACACGTTTATCACAACAAAGACAGCTTATTCACAACAGTTTATCACAACAAAGACAGTTTATCACAACAGTTTATCACAACAAAGACGCTTATCACAACAGTTTATCACAACAAAGACTGCTTATCACAACAGTTTATCACAACAAAGACAGCTTATCACAACAGTTTATCACAACAAAGACAGTTTATTCACAACAGTTTATCAACAACAAAGACTGCTTATCAACAGTTTACAAACAAGACTGTTATCACAACAGTTATCACAACAAGACAGTTTATCACAACAGTTTATCACAACAAAGACAGTTTATCACAACAGTTTATCACAACAAAGACGTTTATCACAACAGTTTATCACAACAAAGACAGCTTTATCACAACAGTTTATCACAACAAAGACAGTTTATCACAACAGTTTATCACAACAAAGACAGCTTATCACAACAGTTTATCACAACAAAGACTGCTTATCACAACAGTTTATCACAACAAAGACTGCTTATCACAACAGTTTATCACAACAAAGACTGCTTATCACAACAGTTTATCACAACAAAGACTGCTTATCACAACAGTTTATCACAACAAAGACTGCTTATCACAAACAGTTTATCACAAACAAAGACAGTTTATCACAACAGTTTATCACAACAAAGACAGTTATCACAACAGTTTATCACAACAAAGACTGCTTATCACAACAGTTTATCACAACAAAGACTGCTTATCACAACAGTTTCACAACAAAGACAGTTTATCACAACAGTTTATCAAAACAAAGACGGTTTATCATGACAGTTTATCACAACAAAGACTGCTTATCACAACAGTTTATCACAACAAAGACTGCTTATCACAACAGTTATCACAACAAAGACAGTTTATCACAACAGTTTATCAAAACAAAGACGGTTTATCATGACAGTTTATCACAACAAAGACAGTTTATCACAACAAAGTTTATCACAACAAAGACAGTTTATCACAACAAAGACTGCTTATCACAACAGTTTATCACAACAAAGACTGCTTATCACAACAGTTTATCACAACAAAGACAGTTTATCACAACAGTTTATCACAACAAAGACAGTTTATCACAACAGTTTATCACAACAAAGACAGTTTATCACAACAGTTTATCACAACAAAGACAGTTTATCACAACAGTTTATCAAAACAAAGACAGTTTATCAAAACAAAGACAGTTTATCACAACAAAGTTTATCACAACAAAGACAGTTTATCACAACAGTTTATCACAACAAAGACAGCTTATCACAACAGTTTATCACAACAAAGAGAGCTTATCACAACAGCTTATCATAACAAAGACAGCTTATAAAACCGCTAATCACAACAAAGACAAGTGTAGTCATTTTCTCTTCAGTTTTTGTCTGTAGAGTTAGGAGTTTGCTCAAGAGGCTTTCTCCGCACTAAGGCAATTCTCCATACACTCTACCCATATCTACCAACAATTATCAGGCAGACTCTCTGAGCAATATCCTCTGCATTGGCATGTTCTTGAAATGGGGAGGAGGGAGAAGGACCAATGAAATACTAAGCTGACACTACCAGAACAACAGAAACATTAACCCTTTGACTCCTGCACCCTGTCCACCAGCATCCTGCATTGTCAAGCATGCTGGCAAAGCAAAAACTTACCCCTTTGATTCCCTCACCCTATCCACCAGCTTCCTGTAGGAAGCTGGTGGATAGGGTAAGGGATTCAAAGGGGTAAGTTTTTGCAGTTGGTGGATAGGGTGCAGGAGTCAAAGGGTTAAGATGGACAGCAAACAAGCCAGTTTTTTTATCCATTTGACTCCCGCATGCTATTCACCACTTGCAAAAACCATAACCCTTTAACTCCTGCAGGAAGCTGGTGGATAGGATGAGGAGAAACAAAGGGTTAAGCTGTTGCTTTGCTAGTATGGTTGACAATGCAGGATGCTGGTGGACAGGGTGTGGGAGTCAAAGGGTTAATGTTATGGGCTGGGATTGAACTCAAGATATGAGATCTTGAGTACAGGGCTTGATCAAAACAACTGACCGGCCTGCAGTGAAAAAGTGGCCAACCTGAAGGTTGAAATCACAAAGCCTGCATCATGAGCATGGTGCTTTAACAACCGTTTGTCAGAAGACAGTTTATCATCACAAAGATGAGTTTATCATAATGAAGACCAGTCTGTTTTTCCCTTCAGCTTGTCAATAGACAGTTTATCATAATGAAGACCAGTCTGTTTTTCCCTTCAGCTTGTCAATAGACAGTTTATCATAATGAAGACCAGTCTATTTTTCCCTTCAGCTTGTCAATAGACAGTTTATCATAATGAAGACCAGTCTGTTTTTCCCTTCACCTTGTCAATAGACAGTTTATCATTATGAAGACAAGCCTATTTTTCCCTTCAGCTTGTCAATAGACAGTTTATCATTATGAAGACAAGTCTGTTTTTCCCTTCAGCTTGTCAATAGACAGTTTATCATAAAGAAGACCAGTCTATTTTTCCCTTCAGCTTGTCAATAGACAGTTTATCATAATGAAGACCAGTCTGTTTTTCCCTTCAGCTTGTCAATAGACAGTTTATCATAATGAAGACCAGTCTGTTTTTCCCTTCAGCTTGTCAATAGACAGTTTATCACAATGAAGACCAGTCTATTTTTCCCTTCAGCTTGTCAATAGACAGTTTATCATAATGCAGACCAGTCTGTTTTTCCCTTCAGCTTGTCAATAGACAGTTTATCATAATGCAGACCAGTCTGTTTTTCCCTTCAGCTTGTCAATAGACAGTTTATCATTATGAAGACAAGCCTATTTTTCCTTTCAGCTTGTCAATAGACAGTTTATCATTATGAAGACAAGCCTATTTTTCCTTTCAGCTTGTCAATAGACAGTTTATCATTATGAAGACAAGCCTATTTTCCAAGGGCAGAAATCACCGACACGCCTTATTATTATAATCCTCGTATGTTTATTCCAAATGCTGGAGATATTGAAACATACTTGCATTTTTATATATTTTTTAATATCTGTACTTGAAGTTTTAGTACATGACTGGTCATTTTGTTTGATTCCTCTATTACAACAGCCATGTTCTGTTTTCAGAGGAATACATGACGGACATTTTTTATTTCCATACGCCGCTCAACACTGACACAGCTCCATAGATTTTTACAGCAAGCACTTGATATTTTGTGTGCACCTTACACACAAAGCCTGTTCAGGCACTAAAAGTCTTGTACACACTGACCTGGGTGAAGGGAAAATCTCCACCTTTTACCCACCAGGTGGCGCCCAAACTGGTTTGAACTCAAGACTCTCCAATTGGAAAATCAACAGCCTAACCAGCTGACTGTTGTGCCTATTGAAAAACGTTGTCAAAGTGATCAGTGCATAAATAGAGCTGTCCAATAACTGTTAGGATACCGAGAAGATAGCGCACCTGAGTGGATATAAACAAATCTAATCTACATGTACATTCATTTGTTTGATTATTCAGTATCTGTCACCTGTATCCAAACAGACAAAATATGGTGGTGTTTTTTCCCCTGTCCCATGCCCTGCACCACCTCAGACACACTGATCCCACGCTGCTCATTCCTGCTTTTCAACACACCATCAACCCCATGTTCATTCAAAGTCCCAAAGTCAGGAAGACCATGGAAGCCATCATTTCTCAATGTGAGATGATAAAGTTGACTTGACTTCTTTATTCTTGTTCTTTCCTCGGCTTTCTTCCAATCGCCCACTTCTACAGGGAAGATGTTGCAGGGAGATGAAGGTAACAACTGCTGAAAGACGGAGGCCTGGATTAACATCATACTGTGGGCATAAACTATGTTCGAGACTATCGATCCAATGCCGCTCTGATCTTCTAATAGCTCTGAAGTCTGAGTACTTAGTGCTGTAGGCTTGCCTGGCTGGCTGGTTGACTGGCATTCTTGTCAGGTGACCAAACCACTTTTTTTGTTGGTGCACTATGTACTAATTGATATCTGTAGCACCAACCATCCGTGTGATGTCGTAATGTCTGACTTGTCAGGTGACCAAACCGCTTTATGTGTTGGTGCACTATGTACTAATTGATATCTGTAGCACCAACCATCCGTGTGATGTCGTAATGTCTGACTTGTCAGGTGACCAAACCGCTTTATGTGTTGGTGCACTATGTACTAATTGATATCTGTAGCACCAACCATCCGTGTGATGTCGTAATGTCTGACTTGTCAGGTGACCAAACCGCTTTATGTGTTGGTGCACTATGTACTAATTGATATCTGTAGCACCAACCATCCGTGTGATGTCGTAATGTCTGACTTGTCAGGTGACCAAACCGCTTTATGTGTTGGTGCACTATGTACTAATTGATATCTGTAGCACCAACCATCCGTGTGATGTCGTAATGTCTGACTTGTCAGGTGACCAAACCGTTCTATGTGTTGGTGCACTATGTACTAATTGATATCTGTAGCACCAACCATCTGACCAATGTCACTGTTTTTAACCCTTTGACTCCCGCACCTTATCCACAAACTGCAAAAACTTAACGATCTGACTCCCTCACCCTATCCACCAGCTTCCTGCAGGAAGCTGGTGGATAAGGTGAGGAAGTCAGATCGTTAAGTTTTTGCTTTGCTAGCATGGTTGGCAACGCAGGACGGTGGTTGACACGGTGCAGGAGTCAAAGGGTTAATTCGGTCTCTTTTAGCTTTGCCAGGTGCTTGCTGAACACATCTCTTCTCGCAAATTGTCTGACACTGGAAGGTGAGGGTGGCAACAAAGATTGCGTTTATCAGTCTGGCAATGGTTTCCATGTGTGCTTAGGTGTTTTAGATGTGGTATTAGCTGACAGTTGACTGAATTTGCCCTCTGGACTCCAGCCTCTATTTCCCTGGCCAGCTTCCATCCTCAACAAAGTTGCTCCCTCGACTTGATGACTTGACTTGATCTTCTAAATGTGACTTTCTTCTTCCTCAGACGTGCACTTTTTCTGTGTATACATCTCACTGAGACTTCCCTCCCCTTCTGATCGAGAGTTTCTTACCTTTCTGCAGGTTGCCAACAGGGTCGTCAGGGAGGCTGGGCCATCCCGGGATATTTCCACCCACCGACATCACCAGGTTACACAGCAGCTTGCCGTCATTCCAGTCATTCTGAAACATGGACACAGGCCTTGTTTTATTATCCCTACCATCTGTGGTAGACATCAGTTTGTAGTCTGATACTGTCAATAGTATTTAGAGCAGTAAATCCAGTCAAAAACAATTCAGAACATGTTCATATAACACAAAGCTGAGTGGCCCTGTTGGCTCACTTGGCCAGAACTCCAACCTGATAATGCGGGAGTCACGGTTTCAACCCACAAGTGGGTCACAGGCTATTTTCAGACTTCAGCGCAGGAGTCACGGTTTCAACCCACAAGTGGGTCACAGGCTATTTTCAGACCAGCGCAGGAGTCACAGTTTCAACCCCTAAGTGGGTCACAGGCTATTTTCAGACTTCAGCGCAGGAGTCACGGTTTCAACCCCTAAGTGGGTCACAGGCTATTTTCAGACTTCAGCGCAGGAGTCACGGTTTCAACCCCTAAGTGGGTCACAGGCTATTTTCAGACTTCAGCGCAGGAGTCACAGTTTCAACCCCTAAGTGGGTCACAGGCTATTTTCAGACTTCAGACTTCAGAGCACTTTATCACTCACAGACTGTAGCATGAGGTCCCACTGGACTTGATTTACAGCTAGTCCCTGCTACTCTATAAATATAAATATGAGTGTAAAAAAATAATGAGCCATAACACATAAAACATGAGACGAATTATAAATTGTGATAATGTACTGACACTGCTATGTAAGCGCCAATGGCTCATGCATTTTATGAAAGCACGAGAGACAAAGGTAGACCATATGCAGATAAATACAAGTCAAGCTATTACAATAACAACAGTAGCAATAACATAACAATACTACAAGTAGTTTTATTAATATTCAATTCAAAAAGTAAATTATAGACACAGAACCAAAGGCAAAGAAGTGAGCTAGCGGGCTCTTTCGAAGGAGCCATGATCTTCAGATCTCAGGTCTAGAGTTCAATCCTACTCAGCAACATAAAACTAAGCTTACTCTTTGTTCCTCTTATCGCTCCAATCATTCTGCAGTGTCAGTGCTGTAGAGATCCTGTTCACTTTGCATTTTAAGACCTCGCCAACACACAGGGTTTTGCACAAGTTCAATGGGCTACCAAACAACTACAGGTACATTCAGGTGGAGAGCATATGGAAATGTCCAAGTGTGATGAATCCCTCTTGAACAAACTCCAAACTCAAATTCAAAATATATACATACATACATACACGTTCACAGACATAAAGGCACAGACATATATATTCCCTATCATGAACACATGGTCTCTCTCACAAGCTGAAACACACACACACACACAACAAATAGGCTCTCTCATGCACACACAAACTCGATCATATACACACACACCCCAACACATACACACACAAATCCCTCCCAACAAACACACACACACACACCACACACACACACACACACACATACACACACACACACACACACACACACACACACACACACACACACACACATACACACACACACACATACACACACACACACACACACACACACAAACACACACACACACAAACACACACACACATTAACCTTCAAACCACAAGATAGCAACATACCGTAAAATTATCAACAGAGCCCGTCTGCAGAATTTTGCGGATTTCCCTGCGGGTGGCACAGTATCCAGGTGAGTCCTGTTTCATGTAGTAGGACAGGTAGGTCATACCAGACAGATCGTCCAGGTGAACTGAGGAGAAGTCTTCAGGTCTCACCACCATAGGGATGTTGAGGTTTTGCCGTGCAATGCCCATGGCGTTGGTGCAGTTGTCCAGTCTTAAGCAGACAAAACACAAAATATACTGACCAACACAACAGTCAAGTGGGTAAACTTCACACTTCCAATTGAAAGGTTTTGAGTTCAATCCGCCTGATCATTTCTGCTTGGTGGTAAATGGTGGAGATTTTTTTTTTTTTTAGGATCACTGCACTCAAGGTGGTTACCTTTGTGCTCACCTTTTTTTTTTTCCGTCCCATTTTCTACGTCACTTTAATGGCCACAGAAGCTGAAACGTTTTTATTATGCAATGATGATGAAGTCGATGTGGATGATAATCATGACGCTATGGAGTTCCATCTAGGATTGAGACTGCGTGACAGGGTTGTACTCCACGCTTACTATCATAATATATCCTGGCGTCAAGCAGGCCTGAGAGATACAGACACCTGTGGTGTTGGTCAGATGATTTGAGCAACACCCTCAATGACGCATCCGTGAAGTAAACGAGATTCGACTGTGTGGTTCCAGTCTTCCCAATGAGCCCATAGCATGCCCAACTCTGGTTAGGAGCCGGTTAGAGCCGAAAAATCCCACAATGGTGGCCATTTTTCCATTCTCCCAGGTCAACATGTGTATAGACCTGCCAGTACCTAAACCCCCTTTGTATGTATATGCATGCAGAATGATAATTATACATATAAGCTAAAGATCCCTTAAGTCCTGTCAGTGGCTGGTTAATGGAAATATGAAAACACCTAGCACGCACACCCACCAAAGAAGGAGTATGCAGACTGTCCTGCACGGTGTAAACAAAAGAATGCATGCACGTACTTTTGAAAAAGTGGAACACTTAAAAACTTCTTTAAATTCATGATAAAAAGAGGATTATGAAGTGTACGGCTTAGGGGATAAACTAAAAACCTGGAATGTGTGAAACATAAGTTCAATTCACGGCCAGACAGGGATTTTAAGTGGATTTATCTGAAAGTTTGTTGGCATACTCCTTTCCCTTAACACTAGTATTTCCAGGACAGTGTACAGTTTTACATACATCAATACAAGAACAATAACGACCAAAAGAAAATCTGCTTACTTGTTGTGGCGACTCAGGCTTCTCCAGTTTGGGTACAGACCTGGCTGGCAGTATTCAATAAGAGCGCTGCAACAAGTACACATAATCTACTATAGAAATCAAACAAAGGTAAATATTGCCGGTTTCATCAACTACACACTTTATAAGTTCATGCTGCATCAGTGCATGCAGCTTTCACATACTATCAGATGGTTGACTGGGATGGCTGGGTTGTTTGGTTGGATTGGTTGGTTGGTTGGATGCCAAATTACTGACTGGTTGGTTGGTCTTATTGTAGAAGGGAGGGAGGGGGGACATTCAGATTCAGATGGTTTATTTCAATAATGCCAATGCCCTTTATAAAGGGGAGTGTGTCAAAAATGTATATATATATATAATAAATGACAAGAAATCAGGTGGACATAAACATACACAATAATTCAAATTAGAAATCAAAGAACATTTTAGGGGTATAACATAGCTACAATACTGAACTTCTCTAATCTTGAATACTTTATATCAAAAGATACACACGTTTTTCACAATTTCATATTAGTTTTTGAGGACATTAGTTAACAAAGCCTGACTGTGAGTTTGGTGTTCTAACGTACTTAGGGGCAGCATATTCTCTTCTAAGCTGTTCAATGAATGGACAGAAAAAAAAAACCCTTAATTTTCTGTGAACTTTTTGCATAACAGATATCACGTCTCTGTCACTATGGTGCCTATACCTATAGAAATGTACAAGATCAAATGCTTCGAAATGAAATCTGTCATCATAAATTTCAAGTGACTATCCATATTCACTCATATAAATGTGAGCAAATTATTTTTTAAAAATTACCAAACATTCGATATATGTTGAATCTTTGGCTATTTTGCATGTGCTCATTACATTTTGCCACCCACAACCAATTAATTGCTAAGTATTCATAAAAATTCAGCTACTCTGCCAACACTCTGATTTATCTGTACAACCAAATCCGTATTGGATCAAGCACAATCTTACATGTGTAACCTATGTTGTTTTAGTCCTGCATCCAATTCATAGTGCCTTTCTTGGTAATCACTGAACATCCTTTTGTGTTAACTTTAGAAGTGGTGATAGAGGCAAAAACTAATAAAACACCCATGTTTTCTTATCACAAAATAATATAAATAATGTCTCTGACCACACACCGATACCACACACACACACACACCACACACACACACACACACACACACACACAACACACACACACACACACACACACACACACACACACACACACACACAAGAAACTTGAATCCAAATCACAGACTTTTCTCTCCGCCCACCCCCCCCCCCACCATCTCTCTCTATCTCTCCCTGCCCTCCCTTCAGTAGACCTTAAATGGTGGTCTAGGCACTATTCTTTCAGATAAGATGATAAACCAAAGACCCATATGCAGCATGCACTCAGCACATATTAAAGATCTCACAGCAACAAACAAGTTGCCAATGACAAATCACTGTATAAAAACACACTTTCAAAAGTAAACAGCAATATGTGGACACAGAAAATAAAGAAAAAAACTAGGTGGCACAGTACTGTGGCAACGCACTCTCTCTGGGAGAACATCCTGAATTTCACAAGGTAAATCCACTGTGACAAAGTAAAGAAATAAAATATACACAAAAACAATACACAAACATAAACACACACAACAACACCAACAAAACGATAACAACCAACCTAAGCGCCACCCCATCGTTCCAGTCAGAAGTAAAATTGGTGATGCGGCATTCTGGTATGACGCCTTCAGCCACGCCAGCATGAGCTTCTTGGGAGGGAACTTGGTCTTGCCAATCTGGTATCTCAGGATCAGGGTCCATACCAGACCCAGGATCAGCTTCAGGCTGCCTTCTGCAATGTCCTGAGCTCCTGTCAACATGCAACCAGGAACATTTTAACCCTTTGGT
>JAPXFY010000021.1:69341247-69356247 GCA_030674185.1 Monoplex corrugatus | reverse complement strand
ACACGTACACTATATGAAGACGTTAATCAAGGACGACGACACAACACACCACAAACACGCTCTTCCTCTAACACAACCACCAATCAGCCAGACTTACGGATCACAGGGACACACATTAATACAGAGCAAAAGTGGAAGCTCCATTAGCTAAAATCCCACACGGATCAGCAACACACACACACACACACACACACACACACACACACACACACACACACACTAAAGCCTTCATCCTACATGACCAGAAATCAGGTTGGTATGTGACATAACAACTTTGGTGAATGCTGTCATACCTTATTCTATTTTGGCACTGCAGGCCAGCTACATAGTACAGTATTTATCATAAAATTATGGGGTGTGACTCTAGTTCTTTGCCTTGCCAGCACACACAGTTCGCTTTCCTAATGCCTCTTGTTTACCAACAGCTTTCTCTGCTGTAAGCCCTCACAGGTTGATGGAGAGGTGATTATGATTAGTATTATTGTTTAAAGCAGATGACTGTGTGGAGACATATCGGGGCCATAACCATCACAAAGTGTACAGAACACCTCAATAACCGTGAAAAAAAAAAAAAAAAAACTGGAGAAGAAAATAAGTACACCTATCAACACATTTGTGCATGTAATCTGAGGATACACATATGGTGATGACCATTCACCCAATTTATTACCATGTGGGTAAAAAAATAAAAAAAAAAAAAAAAAATACAAAATTATATGGTTTAACCCTTTGACTCCCGCACCCTGTCCACCAGTTGCAAAAACGTAACCCTCTGACACCCTCACGCTATCCATCAGCTACCTGCAGGAAGCTAGTGGATAGGGTGAGAAAGTCATAGGGTTAAGTTTCTGCTATGCCAGCATGGTTGATGGTGGACGGTGAGCGGGAGTCAAAGAGTTAAACATAACTACAGACAATAAAGTGTACATAAACACTGGTGTAAATTGACCTAAAACTGCCTCTGCACATCACAAGTCCTTAGAGCCAAAATGCAGTTAATACATGTAGCCAATTATCAATCCTAATAGAAAGTATGAAAGATGTTATAGAACACATGTATGATGTATACAGGTGAACAGACCAGCAAGGCAGAAAATGACAGGAAGAAATGACAGAAAGCAAAGGAGCAAGGCAGAAACAAAGACAGTGACAGAAAAGAGGACATTTCTAGCACAGAATTTCCAGGGGACAATACCATTTATACTGAAAAAGCCCCCAGCATCCCCACAGGGAAAAGATGAGGAGAAAGTCAGCCCTTGAAAAGTTGATTCATAAACTGAGGTTACCAATCACCAAGGTACAGTGGTTAGCGCAATATATGAATGACTGGAAGGTTGTGGATTTGAATCCCATCAGTCATGTATATGTATGTATGTATAGGATGTGTGATCTAAATCAAACAACATGCCATGTTTCATGTGTTCTGTATAAACACACTCTGCAGAAGTCTTCCTCAGACATCACACAAAAGGTCCTTGACCAGAACTAGAAGCAGAACCCATGACAGACGAAGAGTGGGAAGGCCAAAACAGACATAGCCCTAGAGTACTGATGCAGATGTGAAGGCAGCTGGAATAACATGGGTACAGCTGAAGAGGCTCTCCCAGAACCAAATTCAATAGCGAAATGTCGCCGCAGCCCTATGTTCTACTGGGAATTCAAAGGCTTAGGTCAACTAAGTAAGTCAAGTTATCATTCAATGTGACAGGTGTGGTTGTCATGTGGATAAGACAGACTTCTAATCCAAAGGTCTGGGTTCAATCCTGCCCACGTAGCTCCTGTCTGATGGGTAAAAGGTGGAGATTTTTTCCATCTCCAAAGTCAACATGTGTGGAGAACTATTATACTGTATATGCACACAGAATATATGCACGGTAAAGTTCCTGCAAGTCATGGCAGCTTCCAGTGGCATATGGAAACATGAAAACACCCAGTATATGTGCCCACCAAAGATGGCAGTACACAGACTGTACATCAACATGCTGGCTGTACAGCATGGGCAAAAAATGTGCATATATGCATCCAAAAATAAATGAATAAATAAACAACTAAACAAATAAATAAATAAATAATAATAGCTGTACTGATACCTATTTCTGGTCTTATGTTATTATCTGTTGTCAACTGATAAACTGATACTATTAATAATCAACTATGCCTGCAACATATACATATATTCTTGTTGTTTTTACTTTCTTGTTGTTTTTACTTTCGCAGATGAGACCCACTGTTTTCATTATATGAAATATAATAATGACCTTTTACTATGTTAAATACAACACACATACTGTGGACATGGACTGTTTGTGTTATAGAAATAAAATCAGCAATTAGCTGTGTGAGTAGCAGAAAGCCTGAATACTACAACAAATATTGTTATAGAAATGCAGAGTGAAAGGACAGGTTTTATATTGTAAACAAAATTAAGGATTGATATAGCTGGTGAGAATGGATGGGTGTGTCAAACTGGTTGATATATGGCAGGTGAGAATGGATGAGTATGTCAAACAGGTTGATATATGGCAGGTGAAACTGGATGGGTGTGTCAAACAGGTTGATATATAGCAGGTGAGAATAGATGAGTATGTCAAACAGGTTGATATATAGCAGGTGAGAATAGATGAGTATGTCAAACAGGTGATATATGGCAGGTGAAACTGGATGGGTGTGTCAAACAGGTTGATATATGGCAGGTGAGAATAGATGAGTATGTCAAACAGGTTGATATATGGCAGGTGAAACTGGATGGGTATGTCAAACAGGTTGATATATAGCAGGTGAGAATGGATGAGTATGTCAAACAGGTTGATATATGGCAGGTGAGAATAGATGAGTATGTCAAACAGGTTGATATATAGCAGGTGAGAATAGATGAGTATGTCAAACAGGTTGATATATAGCAGGTGAGAATAGATGAGTATGTCAAACAGGTTGATATATGGCAGGTGAAACTGGATGGGTGTGTCAAACAGGTTGATATATAGCAGGTGAGAATGGATGAGTATGTCAAACAGGTTGATATATGGCAGGTGAAACTGGATGGGTGTGTCAAACAGGTTGATATATAGCAGGTGAGAATAGATGAGTATGTCAAACAGGTTGATATATGGCAGGTGAGAATGGATGAGTATGTCAAACAGGTTGATATATAGCAGGTGAAACTGGATGGGTGTGTCAAACAGGTTGATATATGGCAGGTGAGAATAGATGAGTATGTCAAACAGGTTGATATATAGCAGGTGAGAATAGATGAGTATGTCAAACAGGTTGATATATGGCAGGTGAGAATGGATGAGTATGTCAAACAGGTTGATATATAGCAGGTGAGAATGGATGGGTATGTCAAACAGGTTGATATATAGCAGGTGAGAATAGATGAGTATGTCAAACAGGTTGATATATAGCAGGTGAGAATAGATGAGTATGTCAAACAGGTTGATATATGGCAGGTGAAACTGGATGGGTGTGTCAAACAGGTTGATATATGGCAGGTGAGAATGGATGAGTATGTCAAACAGGTTGATATATAGCAGGTGAGAATAGATGAGTATGTCAAACAGGTTGATATATAGCAGGTGAAACTGGATGGGTGTGTCAAACAGGTTGATATATAGCAGGTGAGAATAGATGAGTATGTCAAACAGGTTGATATATAGCAGGTGAGAAAAGATGAGTATGTCAAACAGGTTGATATATGGCAGGTGAAACTGGATGGGTGTGTCAAACAGGTTGATATATAGCAGGTGAGAATAGATGAGTATGTCAAACAGGTTGATATATGGCAGGTGAAACTGGATGGGTGTGTCAAACAGGTTGATATATAGCAGGTGAGAATGGATGAGTATGTCAAACAGGTTGATATATAGCAGGTGAGAATAGATGAGTATGTCAAACAGGTTGATATATGGCAGGTGAAACTGGATGGGTGTGTCAAACAGGTTGATATATAGCAGGTGAGAATAGATGAGTATGTCAAACAGGTTGATATATGGCAGGTGAAACTGGATGGGTGTGTCAAACAGGTTGACGTATAGCAGGTGAGAATGGATAGTTGATATATGGCAGGTGAGAATGGATGGGTGTGTCAAACAGTTGATTATAGCAGGTGAGAATGGATGGGTGTGTCAAACAGCTTGATGTACAGCAGGTGAGAATGGATGGGTGTGTCAAACATGTTGATTATAGCAGGTGAGAATGGATGGGTGTGTCAAACATGTTGATTATAGCAGGTGAGAATGGATGGGTGTGTCAAACAGCTTGATGTACAGCAGGTGAGAATGGATGGGTGTGTCAAACAGCTTGATGTATAGCAGGTGAGAATGGATGGGTGTGTCAAACAGTTTGATATATAGCAGGTGAGAATGGATGGGTGTGTCAAAGATGTTGATATATGGCAGGATGGATGGGTGTGACATTGATTTCTACCAAAGAAAAACAGAAAAATGTGGTTAAAGTAAACCATACTAAAAAAATCAATTTTGTACAATGGTTAACCCTTTGACTCCTGCAGCTTCCTGCAGGAAGCTGGTGGATGGGGTGAGGGAATCAAAGGGTTAAGTTTTTGCTTTGCTAGCATGGTTGGCAATGCAGGATGCTGGTGGACAGGGTGCGGGAGTCAAAGGTTAAGTTTTTGCTTTGCTAGCATGGTTGACAATGCAGGATGCTGGTGGACAGGGTGAAGGAATCAAAGAGTTAAGCTGTTGCTTTGCTAGCATGGTTGACAATGCAGGATGCTGGTGGACAGGGTGCGGGAGTCAAAGGGTTAAGTTTTTGCTTTGCTAGCATGGTTGACAACGCAGGATGCAGATGGACAGGGTGCGGGAGTCAAAGGGTTAAACCATACTAAAAAGAAATCTATTTTGTTCAAACTACATTATCTTTATATAATTACTAAGTACCAGTCTACTCTGGAAACAAAAGATTGCACTGATCACATATTCTGGAAATGTCTATACATATACCAAACAATTATGGTAAAGGATCCACGTAATGTCAAAATTGGAATATAAAACATGTACAAATACTAGCTTAACTCAAAACTTAGTGTCGTTAGGGGTTAATGAAAATACACACATGGACTCCATATTTAATTCAATAATCCTTCTCAGAAAAATGTATATTTATAGATGCAAATTTGAAAAGACTGCCAAACACAATAACCAGCAAAATGTTATCACAACCACAAAAAAGTCACCGTGAAAAGTTCAATGCAAAACTGACGTGGAATTTATACTCCTTCAACATAAATGGCTGCATGCCATATTAACAATTACAGCAGAAACTTGACAGTATTCTCTGTAACTATAAAGCATAAAATGTTAGTGGACATGGTAAAATTTAAAGGGAAGTCTACCTTTCTTTAACAGCCTACCTGTGCATGTTATCTTTTTCTTCATTTTTTTCGTTCAAAATTTTGTTTTATGCTTTCTGCCAAAAATGTATAATTTGCATGTCCATGAAATGTCATGTCTTTTCATGCACCGATGCTTTACCAGTACAGTTCTGTATCTGTCTTTGTACCTCGTGAAAATGAATTTAAAATAAGTTTTAAAAAAAAAAAAACACTACTGGTCCACTTTTCCTACATGCTGACACCAAAACACACTCAGCAAGGGTAGGTCGCTTTCCTAATACTTGTGTTTACCTTCAATTTTCTCTTCAGTAAACCTCTGTATGGGAGTGTGGGACTGTTTGATCAAAGTAACAGGCAAAGGTTGTCCCTCAGGTCATATGGGTGTGAGGTGGTAGAGACCTCACTATAAAATGTAAAGCTTGAGCCATAACCCCGAGGTCATAGGGGCGTGAGATGGTAGAGACCTCACTACTGTACATAAAGGTTTGTCCCTGAAGTCACTGGGGAGTGAGGTGGTAGAGACCTCACTATAAAATGTAAAGCTTGTGCCATAACCCCGAGGTCATAGGGGCGTGAGATGGTAGAGACCTCACTACTGTATGTAAAGGTTTGTCCCTGAAGTCACTGGGGAGTGAGGTGGTAGAGACCTCACTATAAAATGTAAAGCTTGTGCCATAACCCCGAGGTCATAGGGGCGTGAGATGGTAGAGACCTCACTACTGTATGTAAAGGTTTGTCCCTGAAGTCACTGGGGAGTGAGGTGGTAGAGACCTCACTATAAAATGTAAAGCTTGTGCCATAACCCTGAGGTCATAGGGGCGTGAGATGGTAGAGACCTCACTACTGTACATAAAGGTTTGTCCCTGAAGTCAGTGGGGAGTGAGGTGGTAGAGACCTCACTATAAAATGTAAAGCTTGAGCCAGTAAAGACCTCACTACTGTAGGTAAAGGCTGTCCCTGAAGTCAGTGGGGAGTGATGTTGTGGCGGCCTGACTACTAGTGGTAAAGCTTGTCCCATAACCCTGAAATTGTAGGAGTGAGTGGTGGAGGCCTGACTACTGTTGGTAAAGCTTGTCCCATAACCCTGAAATTGTAGGAGAGTGAGGTGGTGGAGGCCTGACTACTAGTGGTAAAGCTTGACCCATAACCCTGAGGTCACAGAGGAGTGAGGTGGTAGAGATCTCTCTACTGTTGGTAAAGCTTGTCCTATAACCCTGAGGTCACAGAGGAGTGAGGTGGTAGAGATCTCTCTACTGTTGGTAAAGCCTGACCCATAACCCTGAGGTCACAGAGGAGTGAGGTGGTAGAGATCTCTCTACTGTAGGTAAAGCCTGACCCATAATCCTGAGGTTGCAAGAGAATGAAATGGTAGAAACCTCATTTTTTCTCAGGGCCACCATAATGAGAGCGGTGCTCGTCTCGCCTCGTTTTGCTCTTTGATTTTTCACAACCCTAAACAGGGTCAGGTATCCATTAATAGCTGGGAGGACTGAAGGTAGCATACACAAAGTTTTTCTTGAGCCAGTTTTGAACCCTTGCACTCAGATTACTATCATAACTATGTGTTACTTTAGGTGCTGTTTTTCAGTAGCATTGCTTACTGTGTGGGGTTGTGATACTAAAACAAGTCCACAGGATTGCTTCATTTTCCTAACACCTCTGTTTACCTGATGCCTTCTCTCTGGAGTTTGGAGTTCGCTCAAAAGGATTCATCACACTCACACAATCCCATATGCGCACCACACAAATGCTCCAGCGGTTACCTCACAGACTTCTCATGCCTGCACAAACCCCCATGCATTGGCAAAGTCTTGAAACAGGGAAAGGGACAGACCTACAAAACACTAAACTGCTACAACCATATTGGAGCACTAAGATAGGTAGCAAACAGGTCAGGTTCTTATGCTGTGGGCTAGAATTGAACTTAAGGCATCAAATCTTGAGCCCAATGCTCTTTCAAAAGAACCAACCTGCCTGCATAAAAAAAAAACAACCAAACAAACAAAAACTGGCCCATTAGAGGGTTGAATTACAACCCCTCAGCTATCACTGATAGTATCAGTATCTACCCACCAAACCAACAGACCTAAAAAAAAAATCTCTTTTTTATGTTTAGAGGGACTGTGTGATTGAGTGAGATAAAAAAGGGAGTGAAGTGGTTGAGATCTCACTTGAACAGGTAAAAATCGTCCCATAACCCAGAAGTCATAGGGCAGTGAAATGGTAGAAATTTCACTACAACAGGTAAGAATTGTCCTATAGCCCTTAAGTCACAGGGGAGTGAAGTGGTAGAGATCTCACTACAACAGGTAAATATTGTCCCATAACCCTTAAGTCATAGGGGAGTGAAGTGGTAGAGATCTCACTTCAACAGGTAAAAATTGTCCCATAACCCTTAAGTCACAGGGGAGTGAAGTGGTAGAGATCTCACTTCAACAGGTAAAAATTGTCCCATAGCCCTTAAGTCACAGGGGAGTGAAATGGTAGACATCTCACTTCAACAGGTAAAAACTGTCCCATAACACAGAAGTCACAGGGGAGTGAAGTGGTAGAGATCTCACTTCAACAGGTAAAAATTGTCCATAGCCCTTAAGTCACAGGGGAATGAAGTGGAAGAGATCTCACTACAACAGGTAAAAATTGTCCCATAACCCAGAAGTTATATATGGCAGTGAAATGGTAGAAATTTCAGTGCAACAGGTAAAAATTGTCCTATAACCCAGAAGTCATGGGGAGTGAAGTGGTAGAGATCTCACTACAACAGGTA
The DNA here is from genome assembly GCA_030674185.1 of Monoplex corrugatus. Lineage (NCBI taxonomy): Eukaryota > Metazoa > Mollusca > Gastropoda > Littorinimorpha > Ranellidae > Monoplex > Monoplex corrugatus. Next base: position 69,348,127 of record JAPXFY010000021.1, on the reverse strand, counting down.
AAAATTGTCCCATAACCCAGAAGTTATAGGGGAGTGAAGTGGTAGAGATCTCACTACAATAGGTAAAAATTGTCCCATAACCCAGAAGTCACAGGGGAGTGAAGTGGTAGAGATCTCACTACAACAGGTAAAAATTGTCCCATAACCCAGAAGTCACAGGGGAGTGAAGTGGTAGAGATCTCACTACAACAGGTAAAAATTGTCCCATAACCCAGAAGTCACAGGGGAGTGAAGTGGTAGAAATCTCACTACAACAGGTAAGAATTGTCCCATAACCCAGAGCTCCTCATAAGGTAGATTAGGAAAAGAGAGGCAACATTTATAGGCCATTTTATGAGGAAGAGGGATTTGGAGCACCTGGTCACAATGGGAAAGCTGGAGGGAAAGAGAGCACCGGATAGACCCAGGGAGAAAATGCTGGACGGACTTGCAGAGTGGCTGGGGACGAGGAGGGTGGGGGAGATGCTAGGGACAACGAGAGATAGAGGCAGATGGAAGTCCATGATCGCCAACGCCATGCGGCAGGGCACCTGATGATGAATCCAGAGCTCAAAGGGGAGTGAAGTGGCAGAGACTTCATTACAACAGGTAAAAGCTGTCCCATAACTCAAAGCTTATAGGGGAGTGAAGTCGTAGAGATCTCATTACAACAGGTAAAAATTGTCTCTTAATCCAGAGCTTGTATGGGAGTGAAGTGGTAGAAATCTCACTACAACAGGTAAACTGTCCCATCACCCAGAACTCATGAGGAACTCAGGAAGTGACGCAGTAGACACTCTATTATAGGAAAAGGTTGTCCCATAAACGTGAGGTCATAAGGAATGAAGTGGTAGAGACTTCATTACTACATGAAAAGGCAGACCCAAAATCCTGAGGTCACTGGAGAGTGAGGTGGTAGAGACCCATTACTGATAGATAAAGGTTGTTCAAGAACCCCCAGGTTATTGAGGAGTGAGGCGGGTAATGACATTCTTAAAGGTAGAGGTTGTCCCATAACCCTGCAGTTGTAAGGGATTCAGGTGGTGAAGGTCTAAGTTTATTCCATAACCTTGAAGTCATAGAGGAATCCCTGTTGTGAGGTGGTACAAATCTCATTACAATTGGTAATAACAACAACGACAACAACAACAATAACAGTAAATTGGGCTGTTCGCTGCCCACCTTAGTTAATGCTCCAATCATTCTGGTGGTGTCAGCTTAGTGTTTCACAAGTCCCTTTTCTGTCCTACTACCACCTATCCCCATACTCTTTCCACCACCACACTCCCCATATCAAGACTCTGCCAGTGCGCTGGGTTTCGTGCAGGCTCGAGAAGTTGACCAGATAATTGCTCGCAGATTGGGTGAAGCACATATGGAATTCCTGAGTGTGATGAAGCCTTCTCAAACAACAACAATAATATAATAATATAATAATAATAATGAAGCTTTGTATAATACAAGACGATGATGATGATGATGATGATTAAAAAAAATTAACACAACACGCTAGCAAGCAAGCTCCTAAATGCTTTGCAGATAAAGCTGTCCCAGAAGACTGAGATTATAAGGGAGTGAGGTGGTAGAAATCTCATAACAATTGGTAATAACAACGACGACGACAAACAACAACAATAACAACAACAATAATAATAATAATAAAAATGAAGCTTTGTATAATGCAAGATGATGATGATGATGATTAAAAAAAAAAACATAACACGCTAGCAAGCAAGCTCCTAAATGCTTTGCAGATAAAGGCTGTCCCAGAAGAAGAAGAACAACAATAAAATTTTATTTATATAGCGCAAAATCTTGATAAAATCAAATCTAAGCACTGAAACAGACACACACGCACGCACGCACGCACATACACGCATAGCCACACACACACACACACACACACACACACACACACACACACACACACACACACACACACACAACACACACACACACGCACGCACATGCACACGGCTATAAATGGGGAGAAAGAATAAAAGCAATGGAAAATTATAGAGAGCATATTACTGAGATTATAAGGGAGTGAGGTGGTAGAGATTTCATTACTGCAGGTACAAGTTGTTCCATAACCCTAAGGTCAAAAGGGAGAGAAGTGGCAAAGGATTCCACCTTTTTTTGCTTGGGAGGGGGGGAGGGAGGTGGGGATAATATAAAGTTGTGCCCATTTCCTCTCTCTTATCGCTTTACCTTTCTCAAACCTGAACAGGATACAGTACCCATGCACAGCTGGGTGAACTAAACAACACACAAAGTTGTTTTTTTTCCTTAAGCTAGACTAAAACCTGTACAATTAGACTGGAAGATGGGAGCTCTACCTCTATACTAATCTAGTCTCCACTGTGCAAAAGGGAATAAATAATGAGGACGGAAATACATACAGGTGGGGGGGGGGGGGGGGGGGGTCAGGTTTGCGGATGTAAGGGATTGGTGGTATGTAAACAGGTGAGTGCGTAAGTGTGTCATTGTACACAAGTTTTGAAAAGGTGTGGATCATATTGGATGGCAGGGGGAACAGCTCTCACATATCAGCGTCTTTGTATGTATTCAAAACCAGTTCGCAAAAATGTATGTTTCATTCATCACTGTAGGTAAATTATTAAGCCCAATAATGTGCAGGTTGGCTGGCATTTTTGACAAGAGTCATGGGGTCAATTCCTGATGTCTTGAATTCAATCCCAATCTACAACATAAAAATTGGGCTGTTCGCTGCCCACCTTAGTTAACCCTTTGACTCCCGCACCCTATCCGCCAACTTCAAAAACTTAACCCTTTGATTCCCTCACCCTATGCACCAGCTTGCAGGAAGCTGGTGGATAGGGTGAGGGTATCAGAGGGTTAAGTTTTTGCTTTGGTAGCATGGTTGACAATGCGGGATGCTGGTGGACGGGGTGCGGTAGTCAAAGGGTTAATGCTCCAATCATTCTGGTGGTGTCAGCTTAGTGTTTCACAAGTCCCTTTTCTGTCCTACTACCACCTATCCCCATACTCTTTCCACCACCACACTCCCCATACAAGACTCTGCCAGTGCACTGGGTTTTGTGCAGGCTCGAGAAGTTGACCAGATAATTGCTCGCAGATTGGGTGGAGCACATATGGAATTCCTGAGTGTGATAAGCCTTCTCAAACAAACTCCAAACTCTATGTTGTTGTTATAAAAACTGACAGAATTTAGACTTCAAACTTTATGTTGTTGTTATAAAACTGACAGAATTTAGACTTCAAACTCTATGTTGTTGTTATAAAACTGACAGAATTTAGACTTCAAACTCTATGTTGTTGTTATAAAACTGACAGAATTTAGACTTCAAACTCTATGTTGTTGTTATAAAACTGACAGAATTTAGACTTTAAACTGTATGTTGTTGTTATAAAACTGACAGAATTTAGACTGCAAACTCTATGTTGTTGTTATAAAACTGACAGAATTTAGACTTCAAACTCTGTTGTTGTTATAAAACTGACAAAATTTAGACTTTAAACTCTATGTTGTTGTTATAAAACTGACAGAATTTAGACTGCAAACTCTATGTTGTTGTTATAAAACTGACAGAATTTAGACTTCAAACTCTATGTTGTTGTCATAAAACTGACAGAATTTAGACTTCAAACTCTGTTGTTGTTATAAAACTGACAGAATTTAGACTTTAAACTCTATGTTGTTGTTATAAAACTGACAGAATTTAGACTTCAAACTCTATGTTGTTGTTATAAAACTGACAGAATTTAGACTTCAAACTCTATGTTGTTGTTATAAAACTGACAGAATTTAGACTTTAAACTCTATGTTGTTGTTATAAAACTGACAGAATTTAGACTTCAAACTCTATGTTGTTGTTATAAAACTGACAGAATTTTAGACTTCAAACTCTATGTTGTTGTTATAAAACTGACAGAATTTAGACTTCAAACTCTATGTTGTTGTTATAAAAACTGACAGAATTTAGACTTTAAACTCTATGTTGTTGTTATAAAAACTGACAGAATTTAGACTTTAAACTCTATGTTGTTGTTATAAAAACTGACAGAATTTAGGATTTAAACTCTATGTTGTTGTTATAAAAACTGACAGAATTTAGACTTTAAACTCTATGTTGTTGTTATAAAAACTGACAGAATTTAGACTGCAAACTCTATGTTGTTGTTATAAAACTGACAGAATTTAGACTTTAAACTCTATGTTGTTGTTATAAAACTGACAGAATTTAGACTTTAAACTCTATGTTGTTGTTATAAAACTGACAGAATTTAGACTTTAAACTCTATGTTGTTGTTATAAAACTGACAGAATTTAGACTTCAAACTCTATGTTGCTGTTATAAAACTGACAGAATTTAGACTTCAAACTCTATGTTGTTGTTATAAAACTGACAGAATTTAGACTTCAAACTGTATGTTGTTGTTATAAAACTGACAGAATTTAGACTGCAAACTCTATGTTGTTGTTATAAAACTGACAGAATTTAGACTTTAAACTCTATGTTGCTGTTATAAAACTGACAGAATTTAGACTTTAAACTCTATGTTGTTGTTATAAAACTGACAGAATTTAGACTTTAAACTCTATGTTGTTGTTATAAAACTGACAGAATTTAGACTTTAAACTCTATGTTGTTGTTATAAAACTGACAGAATTTAGACTTCAAACTCTATGTTGTTGTTATAAAACTGACAGAATTTAGACTTCAAACTTTGTTGTTGTTATAAAACTGACAGAATTTAGACTTTAAACTCTATGTTGTTGTTATAAAACTGACAGAATTTAGACTTTAAACTCTATGTTGTTGTTATAAAACTGACAGAATTTAGACTTTAAACTCTATGTTGTTGTTATAAAACTGACAGAATTTAGACTTCAAACTGTATGTTGTTGTTATAAACTGACAGAATTTAGACTTTAAACTCTATGTTGTTGTTATAAAACTGACAGAATTTAGACTTCAAATTCTTTGTTGTTGTTATAAAACTGACAGAATTTAGACTTCAAACTCTGTTGTTGTTATAAAACTGACAGAATTTAGACTTAAACTCTATGTTGTTGTTATAAAACTGACAGAATTTAGACTTTAAACTCTATGTTGTTGTTATAAAACTGACAGAATTTAGACTTTAAACTCTATGTTGTTGTTATAAAACTGACAGAATTTAGACTTTAAACTCTATGTTGTTGTTATAAAACTGACAGAATTTAGACTTTAAACTCTATGTTGTTGTTATAAAACTGACAGAATTTAGACTTCAAACTCTATGTTGTTGTTATAAAACTGACAGAATTTAGACTTTAAACTCTATGTTGTTGTTATAAAACTGACAGAATTTAGACTTCAAATTCTTTGTTGTTGTTATAAAACTGACAGAATTTAGACTTCAAACTCTGTTGTTGTTATAAAAACTGACAGAATTTAGACTTTAAACTCTATGTTGTTGTTATAAAACTGACAGAATTTAGACTGCAAACTCTATGTTGTTGTTATAAAACTGACAGAATTTAGACTTCAAATTCTTTGTTGTTGTTATAAAACTGACAGAATTTAGACTTTAAACTCTGTTGTTGTTATAAAACTGACAGAATTTAGACTTTAAACTCTATGTTGTTGTTATAAAACTGACAGAATTTAGACTTAAACTCTATGTTGTTGTTATAAAAACTGACAGAATTTAGACTTTAAACTCTATGTTGTTGTTATAAAACTGACAGAATTTAGACTTCAAACTGTATGTTGTTGTTATAAAACTGACAGAATTTAGACTTTAAACTCTATGTTGGTGTTATAAAAACTGACAGAATTTAGACTTTAAACTCTATGTTGTTGTTATAAAAACTGACAGAATTTAGACTTAAACTCTATGTTGTTGTTATAAAAACTGACAGAATTTAGACTTTAAACTCTATGTTGTTGTTATAAAACTGACAGAATTTAGACTTTAAACTCTATGTTGTTGTTATAAAAACTGACAGAATTTAGACTTTAAACTCTATGTTGTTGTTATAAAACTGACAGAATTTAGACTTCAAACTCTATGTTGTTGTTATAAAACTGACAGAATTTAGACTTCAAACTCTATGTTGCTGTTATAAAACTGACAGAATTTAGACTTCAAACTCTATGTTGTTATAAAACTGACAGAATTTAGACTTCAAACTCTATGTTGTTGTTATAAAACTGACAGAATTTAGCAAAATGTTTAACTAGAGCACAGACTGATATATTCACAGTTCAAGTTCAAAACAAGTCATGATATATATGTGTGTAGTCACTATTTCCATGTTACAGGGATAAACACCAAGACTAGCTCTAGACATGTCCTAAGCATAGAAACTGCATTAGTGTTTTAAAACTAAAGCTTATGAGTGAAGTAATTCATTTTTAATACCACATGACTGAGTATGTGCCTCTTTACACACACACACACACACACACACACACACACACACACACACACACACACACACACAACGCATGCACGCACGCATGCACGCACGAACACGCACATGCGCAACACGCGCTCATGCACACACACATAGACACATGCACGCATACGCAAGCACATACACATACATGCACATCAACACACACGCACACAGCACACACCACACACACACACACACACACACACACACACACACACACACACCACACACACAACACACACACACACACACAAATCTTCACACGCTTATTTTCCACTTTACTTCCACTGGTGAATGCTAATTCCTGAATTGCTAGACACTTTCCAATTCCTGCACTAAGTAGAAGCTTGGTTAGCTGGAGATAATGGGATGGGTGCTCTTCAAGGAGATAAGAACCCTGTATGGAGATTACAATAGGGACAGGTATTTACCAAGAAAAAAAGCACAGGAAATATTTTCAGTCTAAAA
>JAPXFY010000021.1:69326247-69338747 GCA_030674185.1 Monoplex corrugatus | reverse complement strand
CGGCATGGCATTGGCGGTCATGGCCCTCCATACGAATCTATTCCTTGTCACTGCAAGTACATCTCCCACCCTCTATGTCCTCAGCCACCCTGCAAGTTCGTCCAATATTTTCTCCCTGGGTCTACCTAGTATTCTCTCCATCCAGCTTTCCTATTGTGACTAGTGCTCTAATTCCCCTTTTCTCATAAAATGTCCTATAAATGTTGCTTGTCTTTTCCTAATCTTCTTTATCAATGATCTTCTTGTGTCTGCCTCCATCAAGACTGTCTCATTTTTTTTCTTTGCTGTCCATGGAACTCTCAACATTCTTCTTAGAAACCACATCTCGGCTGCCTCGATCTTGTTCTGGCTTTGCGCGTTGACTGTCCATGCCTCACAACCATCAGTATCGGTTCTATATAACATTTAAGAACCTTGCCTATCTACAATGAAAGAAACAAGCCCCTGGTCTTTCAGCTATGTACGATGAAAGAAACAAGCCCCTGGTCTTTTCAGCTATGTACGATGAAAGAAACAAGTCCCTGGTCTTTTCAGCAGACTCCCACAGGAGTTAAAGAACCAGTAGATCAGGTCAGGAAATTCACTTACAGTTACATGCACGAACTACTGTGTTCAATGACTTACATGCATGAACTACTGTGTTCAATGACTTACATGCATGAACTACTGTGTTCATGACTTACACCAGACTGTGGACATAGACAATAACACAGATTGACTTCTCAACAAAGTAACAGCCTACGTCAGCCTTAGTATGGACTCTTATTGGTTTTGTTAGATCAACACCTTTATACCTCCAAGCAATGTGAGAACAAGTTAAACTAAGATTGTTGCCTAGTAAATGTTACTGTTTTTATGTGTTTACAGTTTGCTCCTGTTTGTAAATTATGCTTAGCATTACTAACCAAGATGAAAGGTTTTCTCAAGCCTTTTTGAAAATTGACATCTTTCATTTTGTTTTATTTTGTGGTGCATGCTGAAATCCTGGGCACTGCAATTATTTTTCTACAACATCTAAGTTGACTGTTCATCATATTCTGTTTTCTGATAGCAGAAATTTGCCACAGATTTGAACAGAAGCAGGCAGAATGACACAGGATGTTATTCAGCTCTGTGTGCTCATGGCTTGTACTGCAGTGATGCACAGTCTGGGGCAGACCTATTTGCCTGTCTCCCTATTCATGTCTATGGTGTTGATAACACAGGAAGGGATAGAACTAGTCGCCCGCTTCTCTGTCCATGTCTACAGTGATGGTTTTCACAGTATGAGACAGACCTAGTTGCCTGTCTCCCTATTCATGTCTATGGTCAGACTGAGAACTGAAGTCTATAGAAGTCATATATGGAAAGCCGGGCGGAAGGTTTACCTTTGGGATTACAGACAGTGATTGTGTACCTGGTGAGGGGGTGTGGTAAGGCAGGCATAATGGAAAACTACTTCATGCTTGGCTACCTGAAGAGGACAAAAATTTATTGTGTTCCGGTTCAGACCTACGTGGCATGGCATATTTTCTGCTGAATTCAGAGTTTGAAACTTGAAATTCTAGATGGCTTGTTGGCTGATTTAAATTTCAAGACATGCTATTTATGTAACATTTTGATTCACTGAATCACATGGCTTGCTACTGTTCAACTCTGATTTAAAAAGATACTATGTATATATTACATTTCGACATGCTGAATCATAAGGCATGGCAATATTCAATTACAATGTCTGAAACTTATAATCCTATGCAGATTGCCTGTCAGTTGACTAAGGCACAAACACACAAAGAAACAAGCACACATGAAAAAACTGAACAGTATCAATCACATATCCAGGACACAATGACCCCAGGATTGGCACAAACTCCAAGTAAGTCTCTGTCAGGTTTTCATCTATTCTTATTGTTTGAACAATTAAAAGTCCAGTCAGATATGCAGAGCCATATCAGGGCTACAACCAGTTCAGAACATACAAACACATTGTTGAAAAGGAAAAAAATCTGGACAAGAAAATCAAGTATACAATCATAACAATGCATTCTATATAATCTAAGGACACACTGATCATTCTGCCCAATTCCACCCAACTTATCACCAGAGGGTTTAAAAATACTTGTAACCTGAATACAAATCTAACCATTAAAAATACAAACCTGAATATAAATATTTATAAACATAAGTATGGACACTGAAACATATATATATATATATATATATATATATAATATATATATATATATATATATATATATATATATATATATATATATATATATATATATAAATAGGCCTAAATTACCTAGAACAGCTTCTATGCATCACATTTAGAGCCAAAAATGCAGTCAATACATGCGCCCAATTATTAATCTAAGAGCAAGTATGTAAGGCTTTATAGAATCAAACAGGTAAATGGATCTGCAAGGCATTAAATGATAGCAAGAGGTGACAAAAAGCAAGGGAGCAAGACAGAAACAAGAGTGACAGGAAAGAGCAAATTTCTAGCAAAGAATTTCCAGAAAGCAAGAACACTGTTTACACTGAAAGAGCCCCCCCCCCCCCCCCCACACACACACACAGACATTCCCCATGGGGGAAACTGTCAAATCATATAGATGTACTATTATTCTTACTCATGCATAAATACCACATATTATGGACTGACCACCTGTATGGTCAATCAGCTGTAGTGTACAGAATTGATATATCATGTGTATATATATATGCAATGTGCGCATGCGTGGTATGACAACGACCTGATTTAGTGTCTGCATTGTAATTTTTTGGAATGGTGAGAGAGAGAGAGAGACAGGAAGAGAGAGACAGAGACAGAGAGACAGAGACAGAGAGAGATGTACCTATACACAGATATATATACAAGTCTGTCAGTTATTAAGCTGATCAAAACAGAATGAAACGTCAAACTGACACACAGACTGACAGATGTGTGCAAACATATTTCACGACAGTCACCTCTTCACCCTTATCTATTAATCAAACAAACACTATGCCATTGACAGCAAAAGCTCTTGTCACTATCTGACAAATTATCTTGTGGCAAGTCATGTTATGCAATTCAGACATTTGGGAGGGATACAAACACAATGCTGACCATTGTCATGTCTGCTGGTGTCTCAGATATATGTCAATATAATATGAGTAGAGACTATAACAATATTTTAATGTCATTATCAGATCATCAATTTCAGTTAACTGTTAGTTATATTGTCACATGTACACATGTCTTACTTTCAAAACTCCTTATTTTGAAGGGATCGGGTGGAGAGAGATCTATACTAAGTATGAATCAGAATGTTTTGGTGCAAGTTTGACAACAAAATCACATAAAAAATGAAGAACACTTAGTTATTAAAATAACTTGATCTCTCTCTCTCTCTCTCTCTCTCTCTCTCTCTCTCTCTCTCTCTCTCTCTCTATCTATCTATCTATCTATCTCTCTTTCAATCTCTCTCCTGCACACTGATGCTCTTTAAAACACATGCGGCTGATTCAGTATTAAGCTCTGCTGACAGTATACAATATTGAGAGGGGGTGGAGAAATGGGACGTGTAGCTGCATGTAGTCCTGGATCTAATGGGACCATGCTGGTTATGGGATTAGAAAATGGCAGCAACACAGAATCAAACTGATCCTGTTACTGTCATTGTGTCACCTTTTTATCTCATTTTTCAAAAAAATTGGTCCAGCACAAAGATCCATCATACTAAAGTTTCATTTCCGGTACTCTGGGATATCACTCGCTAGTGTTTACCTCCTCTGAAAGCAGGAGGCACGCTATGCTGTAAAGTTTCAGTTTCAGTTTTTCAAGATAACACTCCATGATATGATGTGCAGACTCAGTGTCTACTACACACACAACTGCATTACAGGATAACTTACTTACAAGACAAAAGAGGATTCTTTTTTCAGTGACAACACTCACGACTCAGTATTCTGTACACAAGCTGTGACTGCTGCACTGAAGCATGACACGAGTAGTTCTAACTATAATGTACATTCTAGATTTAGAGAATAAAGCTTCCTTTTTGAGTTTTTCTTTTTGTTCAAACTAGATGTTAAGTCAGTTAAGCAACTACTGTTCACAGTTTTATTACAATAGATTCTTTATATCTTTAAAAAAAAATCAAATAATATGTGTGATTGAGCTTTGATATAACTTTTTATTTTTACTAGTATCATGATAATACTAGTCGGTTTAACATTTCTGAACACACACACGATATGCACACACACACACACACACACACACACACACACACACACACACACACACACACACACACACACACACTGTCACATGACACAACAAGACAGTCAAGTCATACTAACAATCTCCCTTTTACTTTCAGGAATAAAATTATTTGTTTGATCATGACCAAAACTTGAAAGTCTGAGCAGTATGCAGCCATTCACATAGTCATTTTATGACATGTATCTATAGCAGAATTCATTGACAAAAAGTTCTGGGATGACAATTTTAAATTATTAGCTTTTGTTCCATCAGACCATTAAATGAAATGAGGCATCTGCAATATCTCATACTATAGACTGGGCAGAGAGAGAGAGAGAGAGAGATAGATAGAGTAGGAGACAAGAATTGGGGGGTGGGGGGTGTCTTTTGACTTACTAAGTTACTATCTCTTGGACAATTTTTGGGACAAAACAGTAAGTAGTCTAGAGGCAGTTCTTTTTTTAAGATTCAAAAACAAAAAAATCAAACTCATTACAGTTACACACAAACTAAGGGACATCATAAGACCAATATCACATCAATGAAAGCAATGTTCTTACTAGTATGCCTCTTTCACATTTAAAAAGGGAAGAATTCAGTATCATGTTTCTAAATGATGGACATGATAGTCAAGTGGCTAACATGTTGATCTTCCAATCAGAAGGTCCGGGTTTGATCCTACTTGGGTCTTTAATGGCTGAAGGGTGGAATTTTTTTTTCTGATCTCCCAGGTCAGCATATGTGCAGACTTGCTAGTGCCTAAAACTCTGTGTGTACATGCACATGGAACATGTCAATGTCGTGTGGTTCATGGAAAAATGGAAACACCCAGTATGCACACTCACCAGAGATGAAGTAAGCAGACTACAGCAACACATTGCTTGCACAGTGTGGGCAAAACAACCTGCATACACACATCTGGGACAACTGGAAAACTAAAATAAAACAACATATCTTTCTAACATATAACTTTATAAGATAACTGGGACAACTGGAAAACTAAAATAAAACAACATATCTTTCTAACATATAACTCACCAATATTGACGGACAACTGGAATACTAAAATAAAACAACATATCTTTCTAACATATAACTCACCAATATTGACAAGTCGAACATTGTCATCAGCAACAGCTTTAAGAGCAAGAGAAACATTCTCCAAGGACTGATGGTGGTTGATTGGCTTTTTGATCACCTGCAAAAACATCAACAAGAAATTGATTTTTTTCCTATTATTTATTCGCTTGGTCTCTTTTGCTTTATGTTTGCTTGTGGTTTTTTGAGTGTGCGAGATTTGTTGTGATGGTGAAAATGCTGGACTAAAACTGCCGTTTACTGCTTTGATGATTTCACAGTGACGGCAAGGTGCAAGCTGGAGAAAGACAAAGGAGTTGTGATGACTTTGGCAAAGATGGTGATAATGAGAGGGATCAGGAGGACAGTGTATTTGAGCGTGCTTGTGTCTGCTTGTCTGCCATTAATCACAATGCCAGTCTATCAGTCCCATCTCAATTAATCAGTCTGATTACCTAATTTAAAAAAAAAAGGCTCAGAAGCAGAGCTGAACATTATCGTATATCTGTCAGTCTCATTGCTTTTAACTGAATCATATATAAAACAATATATATATACAATACATGCTTTCACAGATCCACACATAAACACACAAAAGAAAATGCACAGAAAAAGACTGACATTCTAATCATACTGGTGTGTGATTGTCATATCACCATACATTTTGCCATTGCATCGCACTTTCATTCATCAAAACACCTAATGTAAGAAAACACAAGCACATCATATTGTGCACAATAAAGCGGTGTATGAACATGAATTATTTTATTATTTATTAACTGTTCCATGAGAATAGTGTGTGAGTGAGTGAGTGAGTGTGAGTGTGTGTGAGTGTGTGTGTATGAGAATAGTGTGTGAGTGTGTGTGTGAGTGTGTGTGTGTATGTGTATGTGTATGTGTGTGTGTGTGTGTGTTGTGTGTGTGTGTGTGTGTTGTGTGTGTGTGTGTGTGTGTGTGTGTGTGTGTGTGTGTGTGTGTGTGTGTGTGTGTGCATGCGTGAGTGCGTGTATGTGTAACAGTGTCTGTGCATGTATAACTTACAAGCATTACTCTGTGTGTTGCACAGTGCATTGCATATGTGTGACAGTGTGTGTGTGTCCGTGTGCGTGTTCATCATCATGTGTGTGTGAACATTAGCATTGTGACACTGACAGTGTGAGTAAAACGGAAAGTCTACAACTGATAGGCTTAATAAAGACTGACTAACACTAACACACACACACAACGCACACACACACACACAAACACACACACATACCACACACCACACACACACACACACACACACACACACAGTCTACTGGACTGTTCTAGTAAACACACATTTACTAGATCTAGTCATTTTAGAAACTGAGCATGATATGCACTGAATGATTAGTATGGTACACTCTGCACGTGTGCGCACGTAACGACACACATACATACACTCTGCACGTGTGCGCACGTAACGACGCACATACAATACTGTGAATACATACACATACACACAGTACACACACATACGACTGACCTTGCCAATCTTTTTGTGCTGAAGTGCTTCAACAAGTGCACACAACTTCACACCGTCGTCGAAGTCGGTCTCGAAATCATCCACAACAAGCCCGGATCCCTGAAGCTGCAGATTCACCCAGTTTATGAACGTGTTTTTCTGGATTGTAATCCATTTATCACTGTCTCCACCTCGGACCGACAAACCTCGGCCTTGAAGCGAACGCGCTTGATTACCAAGAATATCGTCGCTAGACATGTTAGATACAGAATTTTCCTGCTTTCCTTCTCAAAGAAAGAGATCGATCTTGCTCCTCTGCAACTTTCTGTTCTAAAGGTATCGAGGTGTGAGACCCGATCAACAAGACATCAAGCTGACTTTGCCGTGTCTTTTCCTGGGCGTTTCCTTTTGCCGACCCCCTACAGTCTGTGCTGTCTGGAACGCACACACATTCGCTTGCTTACTGGACTGTCACTCAAAGCCCTACCGTCACTATCCCGCGCCAGAGCGTGACGACACTAATTTGTCGTCTGCTTTCTTTTTTTGGTAGAAGTTTTCTCCCTTCTTTTTCTTTCATCCCACTTAGAGAAAAAGAAAAAAGAAAAGATAAAGTTTGTAAAAACAGTCAAGGTGGTGGAAGTTGATGGGGATGGGTCTAGGAAAATTATTCTATAAATGTTATTCTTATAAACTTGTTTTATTTGCTCGAGGACTTCTTTGGACTGCGCTAGCCACGCCAGTCGTCCCACGAGATTTATTAATGCATATTCATGAGCACTCTGAAAAAACCGGTTTGGTGTCTACTGAGTGGCTAGATAAGTTCTAAATTTAACATCTGCGCTCTCATGGCGTGTGGAGCACGTGGTCTTGTTGATCGAATATATCTGGGTCAACATTCTTTTCAAGGAACTACATACAGTCATTGTCCTCAACCAGAAATGGCGAAAACATTCGGCTTTACGATGTTAAGAAAACTAACAACACGGTGGATTTTTCTTTTCATGACCACTGTCTTCTGTTTCTTCAAAAGAACACTAAGTGATGCAGATCAACCATAACGATGCAGGCATATATCTGGCTGTAAATATAAAGGATTCAGCTGTTTATGGTGGATTTTCTTTACTTACTATTAATCTGGGGCGTCGATATACTTAAAGCATAGATATATAGGTGAGGGGGTGGAGGGGAGATAGCTCCGTTTCCCGCCCTTTCTTCTCATTCTTCTTGTCGGTATTTCTCAGATTGTTTGAATGTCTTTTTAGAGTGTTGTATGTTTCATATAGTGTCCATCTAATTACAACATTTGCACCAAATGTGTCACCAAAGGCTTAAACAAAAATTCAAGGCTATTTGTTCACTTTGTAAATTTTGTGTGAGAAGATAGATAAGAATGTGAACATTGTATGTAGTAGTAGTAGTGTTATGCGCAATCGACCGATTTGCGCTATCGGTCGATTGCGCTGCGCCATCGATAGATCCATGGTTTGCGCAGCAATCGGTAGATAGCGCTGCGCAATCAATTGATATGGTTGTTCGTTG
The DNA here is from genome assembly GCA_030674185.1 of Monoplex corrugatus. Classification (NCBI taxonomy): domain Eukaryota; kingdom Metazoa; phylum Mollusca; class Gastropoda; order Littorinimorpha; family Ranellidae; genus Monoplex; species Monoplex corrugatus. The sequence goes on along the minus strand of JAPXFY010000021.1, from coordinate 69,330,408 downwards.
GTTTGGTCACATGGTGGGGGCAGCAGTTGGATACACATAATTATTATGTTGTGTGGTCACACACACACACACACACACACAGAGAGAAGTAAAAACTAAAATGATTGTACATTCACATTTAGAAATCAAGTACACGAAATGCAAGCAGCAAGTTAAGAATGTAATACATTGTTAAACCTGTAAAACACACACACTCTCTCTCTCTCTCTCTCTGGACTGTCCTCCACTGGATGCCTCTTTGTCTTTACAAACATGAGTTGCATTTACTCCAGGTTTTCACCAACTTCCTCGACAAGTTTAGACAGGACACATGGTACCATTCATTGCACTCTTCGCACTCGACCATCAGAGTTCCGTCGTCTGGACACCGACAGTCACAGTAAACTTCTGTCTCGACCTCATGAAGAAGTTTGAGCTGGCGATAGTTGACACGGGCAGGAAATTATGAAATGGCTCCTTTGTCAATACATTTTCCGAAATGAATACGTAACAGCATTTCATCAAACTGCAGTTCCGTTGGATCCTTCCCGAACAAAAGCGAAGTTGCAAATGCAATCGCGTATAGTCCACAGTCATTGGCGTTCGGCTGCCTGTCGACGTTCATTACGTTGATGATGAGTTTATCCTCTCTGCAGTGGATGTATTTTGCAATAGTCTTGGTGGTCGTTGGACTTGGTTTCTTTCTAAGTGAGTCGTAAACGCAAACTGTGTTGGTTTCTGTTTGGCCGATATTAGAAACTGTTATCCAATGGCTGTTGTCAGCGTGTATGAAACTGTACGAAATCACCAGTTGGAACTTTGAATGAGCAGTTCTGCTGAAGGACAGTATCTTGCAGGCCGGACTGGTTTGGAAATTCCGTTTTCAGTAGTTCGTTTGCTGCTCTCATGTGTCGATCGGTCATCCATGCTGTTCCGTTTATGTCCTGACGCTCTTTCTTTGAGAGAAGTGGTGGCAACTTTGATCCTGTTCCATTGGGTATCTCTCTGTTTGCGCATGTGGATTTCGGATGGCAGGTGTGTAGAACATTCAATCCCTTGGCCCGACATGTGCATTTACCAGTTTTGCAGCTACCCTTGCAGGAACAATGTGTTTTCAGGAATCGATTTTCTGGATGATACTTCTGAGCTGCCTCACGTAGAGTTATGCATTTCTCATTGTTCGTCTGAAGATCACCGCTGTACACCTGAAGATCGCCTCCCGTGAATTTCGTGCTGATCACCCCGTATGCTGTACTCAGCGAATATGTCTTGACTTTGCTCCCATGGATAGAGCTTACGATGGCTGGTAGACGCGGCAAGTCTGTTGATGTTCGGTCCAACTTTGGTACAGCAACGCTGACCCGATCTCCCACAGAAAACTCTTGAACTTTAATTCTTTTCCTCTTGTTGTAGAACTCGGATATCTTGGCAGCTGACACGTATGTGTTGTCCAAAGCTCTTTTGCGAATGGCAGAGTGGCGAGTTGGAGATGGTTGCTTTTCAGGTGTTGCTGGTGGTTCAGGGTGCATTGGCGATGGTAGTGAATGGGAAGTGTCTTCTTGTGACAATGGTGATGGCTGGTTGTAGAATCTTCTAGTGGTGGCTGTGATGATGGTTGAGTTTCTTCTAACGATGGTGATGGCTGGTTGGTGGCATCTTCTAGTGGTGGCTGTGATGATGATGATGGTTGATTGTCTGCTGAAGGTGCAGGCTTGAAAAGGCGTGGTTCTGGAATTGGCATCAATTTTCGGCGTGGGGCTGGAATCGGGTTCTTCACTGACGACGGTTGGCTGAGTTCTTGTGCTTGTTGGCCCACTGGACTGTCTGGAGGTGGTGGCTGGCTAATTTCGTCTTCTTTGTTGTTAGTTTGGTCTTCAACATCACCGACATCTTCCTCTGCAAAGCATCCTTTGGCACCAGGAAATATCCCAGTCGGCGCACTCCTCCCAAAGACAACGTGGTAAGGAGCATCTTTGATAGTCTCTTGTTTGGCACAGTTCATGGAGAATTGTATGCGTGGCAGCCATGATGCCCAAGGATACTGCATTGCATCATCGTCTATCTTCTCCTCTTGCTTCATTGCAGCGATCTTCTTTTCTACAGTTTGATTCCCTCTTTCAACAAGCCCTTGTGACTGGGAATGGCGTGGGCGGCCGTTGACGAATGCTGTCTCTCCTCCCCATCTGCTGAACAGTGCCTGGATAAGCTGGTTCACGAATTCTCTGCCATTGTCTGAGTGGAACATTTTTGGTGGTCCGAAGTACGCCAAAACCCCTCTTCAAGTAATCTTGCTACTTCTTCTGCCGACTTCTGCTTGAGTGGAAACAGTACATGATACTTTGAAAAGTGATCCATAAAGTGCCCGATGTAGTTGTAATCTCTGTCTGGTGAATGCCTCATGTCAATGAGATCGACTTGAACCCTCTCAAGAAAGTCTTTGTGAATTATTGGTCGAAGTGGTGGTCTTGTCACTACTGGACAGTTGCTTTAACAGCAAACTAGAACTGGAATAGGGACATCCATCGAACGTGCAGCGCAATCGATCGATGGTTGCGCGATCTACCGATTGCTGCACGAACAACGGATCCATAGATTGTGCAGCGCGATCGACCGATAGCGCAAATCAATCGATAGCGCCAGACAGTAGTAGCTGAGGGCTGGCTCGTAGCCTAGGCCTTCTGGCCTTTGAACGCCCTGTCTTTTTTGTTTTACGCTTTCTTCTTCGGGGTCTGAACAGCATGCCTTAATATTCATACTTGAGCAAATCTGCTTCAGTCTATTTTTTTAAATAAAATTTTGAATTCTGCGTCATCGTCCAGGACATTTTTGAATTTGTTAATGCTGTTAGTAAATTTAATTTCAAAAGGAATTTTATTCACAATTTAACAATTCTGTTAGAAAAACAAAACGCTCTTGTGTTAGTATTTCTGTGTTTAACAAATATTTACCTTCAGCATTCCTTGTTATACTAGCTTGTGGAAAGGAAAAAAATGTTTCAACTGATAGCTTATCCATCCCATTCATTATTTTGTATACCTGTATTAAATCCCCCCTAACCCTCCTACCTTTCAGTGAATGAAGTTTTAAAAACTTAAGCCTTTCTTCATAACTCATATTTTTACACTCTATAAGCAACCTAGTTGCCCTTCTTTGTACATTTTCAATCATTTTTGACTGTCTTAATGATGTATGTACGACAATGATGTTTATTCAAATTTATAACACCATTTACGTAAAGACAACGACTGCAAGGGGATATATTTTATGGACAGTATATTCAGGCATGTGCCCTCAGCCCTGATTTTTGTTTTGTTTTTCCAATTTCAGTTTCTCAAGATGACGTCTTGGAATGAATTCCATATGCACTAACGTCACACGTGCCATGTGATGGAGAAGATCCAGAATGATCACGGCACAAGCCTTAAGCCTGCACATAAACCCATGAGCAGGCCAGTTCCTGAGGTCTTACCTAGATAGTTCCATAACCCTGGGGTCGAAGGGGAGTGAGGTGGCAGAGACCTCAATTTTTCCCGGGGCCAGTACCACGAGGGCGGCGCCCATCCCCTCCAAACCCTAAGAGAGGGGAAAGCAGGGTTGTGTCCCTTACAATGGTACACACCAACAGGAAAACAAACAAACAAAAAATAAATGAATAAAATCCAAGCAAACAACAGAAAGAAATATATCCAGAAACAACTGAGAAAATCTTGCCTAACATTGCTTGTTTGTTTGTTTGTTTGTTTGTTTGTTTGTCACAGATAGACACAGAGGTCAATTTGAAAAAATCTCTGTGTTTTCATTTGTGTCCTTCCTGATGCAATTTTCCAGTTTTTACAAGAGATCAACAGATTTCACCTGATTTGATTTTACGTCTGTTTTTCCTTTTAATCGCATTTTAGATTTGCAAGGTTAACGGTGAGCATGGTTTTTAACTGTTGCCTTTTATCTTAAGGAGTTGTTCTTTTTTACGTGCTGTTAGCCCTGATATGGCTCTAGTAGTCGGATGGGCTATAAACAATATGAACTGAACCGAATTTGTTCATTGTTGTTGTCTTTTCGTCTTTTGCTTTATTTTGGTTTGTTGTTGTTTTTCTTACTGTTTTGTTTTGTTATGTTTTGTTTTATTTTGTTTTTCGTTTCATTTTATTTTGTTTTATTTTTGAAAATAAAAACAGACGCCGA
>JAPXFY010000021.1:69298747-69323747 GCA_030674185.1 Monoplex corrugatus | reverse complement strand
AGTGAATATGAATATGAATTTGAATTGAGGGAGAGGGGATAGGCGCCGCCATAGTGGTGCTGGCCCCTGGAAAAATTAAGATCTCTTCCACCTCACTCCTCTACGACCCCTAAGTTATGGAACTATCTAGGTAGGACCTCAGGACCTGGCCAGCTCATGGGTTTAAATGCAGGCTTAAGTCTCGTCCCGTGATCATTCTAGATCTTCTCCATCACATGGCACCTGTGACGTTAGTGCATATGGAATTCATTCCGAGCGCGGAGACGTCATCTTGAGAAACTGAAACTGACGGCAACAGTTCGGGACAATGCCTGTACGTCCAGCACTGAGGGAGTTAGCTCCCATACTGAAGAAACAGGCTCTGCTGGCGACAGAGCTACCGATACCGGGGGAGGGGAGATCAGACAATGAGCGTCTAGGAAGGACATCATGGACAAAGTTGCTTCCCTTGGACTGCTGGTAGGGCCGATGCAGATGATCTGGGATGTTTGACCCCGTAAAAAGGATCTCTGACACTGTTCCCACCACAAGAATAGAAACATACCCGTGAATCTCGGCTGAAGTATGACAGACGGGCAAGCCACGATCTTAACCCTTTGACCCTCGCACCCTGTCCACCAACATCCTGCATCATCAACTATGCCAGCAAAGCAAAAATTAACCCTTCGACTCTCTCTCCCTATCCACCATCTTCCTGAAGGAAGCTGGTGGGTTGGATGAGAGAGTCAAAGGGTTACGTTTTTGCAGTTTGTGAATAGGATGCGGGAGTCAAATGGTTAACGATCTGGACCGATAACCGATAGCATGAAAAAGATCTTGTTGTTATATGGCTTTTCTCGACTTAAGCTTCCTGTTCGTTGAAGACCATCAGTTATTTGTCCACGTGACCCCGATGACGGTACAAACGCACAGATCAAAGAAAGAAAAAGAATATAGAATGTAACCAATGTTGATTTAGATCTGTATTGTTATACAAAGCCTCACTGAAGATGTTCGTTTCATTCACGTATTTTCAATCTGTTATTATTCTAAATCGTTCTAGAAATCATTGTCCGTGTCATTTGGATTCACTGACTATGACGCATGATCTGACTGTTTAATTAAGTAAGCGGGGAGAATTTAAACTGTTAAGCTAGCTGACCAAATAGTCTGTATCCTTGGCCGGCTTGCATGTTGCGTGTTTTCGTGTTTCTATAAACCAGCTATTGACATTAATTACAGGATTTTTACCGTGCACAACTCAGTTTATTTTACATTCTATAGTTCAGTTTCGGTTTCAGTTTCTCAAGATGACATCTCCACGCTCGGAATGAATTCCACGCGCCATGTGATGGAGAAGATCCAGAATGATCACGGCGCAAGTCTTTAAGCCTGCACATAAACCCATGAGCTGGCCAGATCCTGAGGTCTTATCTAGATAGTTCCATAACCCCGAGGTCGTAGGGGAGTGAGGTGGCAGAGATCTCAACTTTTCCCGGGGCCAGCACCACGAGGGCGGCGCAAACACTCTGTATGCGTACACATAGTGGTGATCAAGGCACTGGCAGATCTGCACGCATTTTGACCCAGGCGATCAGAAAAACATTCACCCCTATATCAACCAGATGGAGGTGTCTGGACAGATACAGATCGACTGAGCCAAAGACCTTCCGATCGGAAGCCACGGTCTGACGTATACTTACATGACTCCCATGCCCATCGACTGTTCAAGCTCTTATTAAAAATAAATAAATAAATAAAAAAGGAACAAGGGGAAAAAAAAGAAAAGAAATTTTCAGTGAGAAGTAGAGTAGAGATGGTCAGTTTCATTCACAGAAGCAGTATGGATTTTTTTTTCATACGTATCTCACACATTATTTTTACGGTATTCAAAATACTTTAGTTGTTTGGAGTATGTTGGTCCAACTCGCACATCAACTGTCCAAGCTCTTATTCAAAAAAAAAAAAAAAAAAAAAAAAAAAAAAAAAATCAGTGAGAAGTAGCATAGAGATGGTCAGTTTCATTCACAGAAGCAGTATGGATTTTTTTTCATACGTATCTCACACACTATTTTCACAGTATTCAAAATACTTTCCTTGTTTGGAGTATATTGGTCCAACTCGTACAGGCCGTTAACACTGTGCTGAGAAACAGAATCAAATGTGCACGTTAAAGATCCTATAAGGCACGTCACAGAGGCTGGATTTGTGGAAATATGAACACATTCAGCATATATGCCCAGTGATGATGAAATATGCAGATGGTGCTGCAACACTGCAACTACAGAGTGGGCAAAGCAGTGTACAAGCAGACATCCGAGAAAAAAAATCAGGAAAAACAAAAACAAAAACAAAAACAAAAACCATAAACAAATAAAAGCCTATCAAACATATGTAAAATCTCTCTTTTCATACAAAATTAATAGAAACAAAAGAAATATTCGCTTCTAATACAAGCATTTCTCATTTCAAAACTGTGCAGATGAGAAACTGAAAACCTAGAACTGCACTATTTTATTTTTCGTGTTTACGAATGGTACAAAATAAAGCTTTAGGTTTCGTGTACACACACACACACACACACACACACACACACACACACACACACACACACACACACACACACATATATATATATATGTATGTATATACTTACCTAAACTTAACCCTTTCACTGTGTCACCCCATTCACCAGTTTCCCACACATGTGTCAATCCTTTTTTCACACCACCCAATCTACGAGCTTTCCACACTTAACCGTTCCACTTACCCATCCCTCCTACACCTAGTGATTAAGATGACGAATAAAAGGATCAAGAAATGTGCCAACATCTATTGTTGTATCTCTGTTGTAGGAGAGAATCAAGCAGCCTGAATTTGTCGAGGTGAAATCATCTTCTGTCTTATCTGGAAAAACACACAAATAAACAGTAGTTTATAATAATTATAATAATAATTACAAATAAGTATTGTAATTATTATTATAATTATTATAAACTACTGTTGCCTGAATGCAAACTTTTCATAAAAATGTCGAGATCTTTCACCACTTCAAACGATGCAATGAATTCTGAAAACAGCATCACTTTGCGATTCGTCGTCTCAAAAAACACACACACACACACACACACACACACACACACACACACACACACACACACACACACACACACACACACACCACACACACACACACACACACACACACCAAACAAGAAAGTTGCTATGTTTTCACACATGTAATAATCATTATTTACATCACACGTGATGGGTTTGGTCTTCAGACACGTAGAACCGAAACGAAATAAATAGAGGATTTTTTCCTGAGCGCGGAATTAATTAACAACAACTTTGATGGGATGCTTTTAAATACACATGTAAGAACAGAAGTTGTGTGGAAACAGTAATACCTAACCTTTTCCGTCAATATGTACTTATAAATTTCTTAACACTTTGATTCCCGCACCCTGTCCACCAGCATCCCTATGCTGGCAAAGCAAAAACTTAATCCTTTGCTTCTCTCATCCTATCCACCAGCTTTCTGCAGGAAGCTGGTGGTTAGAATGAGGGAGTCAAAGGGTTAAGTTTTTGCAGTTGGTGGATACGGTTCAGGAGTCAAAAGGTTACACTTCAGCTTCTGTCGGGTGTTGAAGGTACTCAAAACCACATTTATCGAAGGTACTCAAAACAACACTTTTGTTGTACTGTGGTTGTATTCTGTTCGAAGAAAATTAAATATAGATTAAAGAAAATGTTCTTCTGAAGCTTAGGCCTGTACATAAAGTCGATTCCTGGAAATTGTGACAATTTTTGTTTCAGAGTAATCATGAAGATGCAGATGGTCTTGAATATCAATCGCTCTGCCAAAAATAAAGTACCACATGAAATAAAACTTGACGTACATCTACGACAATTATAGACTGTCACAACTGCAAAAACGGAGTTTAAATATTGTGAGAACTTCACGAGAAAGTGTTGTTCACGCACTTTTCTCGAAAAGTACTTAACTTTTTTTTTCCTTTCAGCCATCGAAAGTCCATTGTTGGACCTAGGCCTTCCCCAGCTGCTTCCATTCACTTCGTTCCAGCGCTTTTCTCTCCAGTTCTTGTCAAATCCATCTAGGTCGTTTCTCCATCTAGTTTTCTGTCTTCCTCTATTGCGAGTGCTACTCTTGGTATCCAGAACGTGGTTTTTGTTGTCCAACGATTGTCCATTCTCCGGGTCAGATGTCCTGCCCAGTTCCATTTCAGTTTGTTGATGGTTTCCAGGATGTCTCGCACTTTTGTTCTTTTTCTGATCCACCGAGCTTTCTTACGAACAGAAACAGCATATCAAATATAATAATAGTCATAATGACAACAACAACAAAAAGAACAAGAACAAGAACAAGAAGAACAAGAACAAGAACAAGAAGAACAAGGACAAGAACAAGAAGAACAAGAACAAGAACAATAACAATAATAACAATAACAATAATAATGATGATAATAATAATAATAATATAATAATGATAATTATAATTATCATAATAATAACAATATTATGATAATATTAATAATGATGATGGTGATGATGATGATGATGATGATATGACGATGACAACATGATGACGACGATTACGGTGATGACAGTAATGACAACAACAACAACAACAACAACAACAACGATGATGATGATGATGATACTTATAAGGCGCACACCCCATTATTCACCAAAGCAATCATCAACAACGACCAAATCTCCAGGGCACAAAGCACACGCAGGAAGGGGAAGACAGGAGAGGAATAGGGCGCGTGACCTCTGACCCAAGCCCTCTCTCTCTTTGTCTGTCTGTCTGTCTGTCTGTCTCTCTTTTTTTTAACCAAGACTTCAGAAAAGCAGAAAGCTAATTGAGCTTCAAGGGGAGGGACCTGGGAAATAAATCTATCTTTCCCTTTTTTTATTTTTTGCCAGGGCAGCCGGGCGAATGCCCTACTCTTTGTAATTTTCAACTGCCGTGCGTGCGCAGGCCAGAAGGCAGAACGAACCCTTGATCGAGTTTACTTATTGGCGGCAAGCGTCTTGACCATTCGGCCACCCTTCTCTCTAAATAGCCATCGAGAGTTATTCCTCCTTGTTCACCTATTCGGAAGTAGCATAACCGCGCGACTTCCCTTTACGCACGTTGTTTCGACGACTTAAAATGGGTGGTGCGGTTTAATTACAACGCACCAAACAAGCGATTCACCATGCAAGTTTTTGGTGTTGTGCATTCTTTATACACATAACAGTTTACGTACAGGAGAACTGTGATAACGATGGCGGACGACAATGTATTCTCCGTTGACTTTTTCTCTTCACTTGGGGAATTATGTGCCACTTGTTCACAAAAGGACAAGGTAGGTCTAACTTTACTTAGTCAAAGCCATTTTTCCTATTTTTAAAACAGTTCTTAGCGCTGACATAAAGGTATGATAATCATCAGAACGATAGTAGACATTGAGTTTTGTTTTGTTCTCTGATGACAAAGGTGTATAACTGTAAGTGCAGTTTAGGTCTCCCTTGTCTTTAGTTCTATTTATCCTTTACCGTGCTCCATATTAGAAGTTAAATACAAAAATCGTGCTTAAGACAAAGGATAACTAGCCGTCACTACCTGTGTTCTGGTTTAGGGCTTTTATGTGCTTATTAGTAATGTTAGGTAAACTTATACATTTTTGGAAAGTAGATATAATGTGCAACGTGATGAAGATAAAAAAAAAAAGAAAGAGATTGTATCTGATATCATCATCATCATCAGGTGCCTTGCTGCATGGCGTTGGCGATCATGGACTTCCATCTGTCTCTATCTCTTGTTGCCTCAAGCATCTCTTCCACCCTCTTTGTCTTCAGCCACTCTGCAAGTCCGTCTGGTATCTTCTCCCTGGGTCTACCTGATGCTCTTTCCCTCCAGCTTTCCTGTTGTGACCCGGTGCTCCAATTCCCCTTTCCTCATAAAATGGCCTATAGGCCTAAATGTTGCCTGTCTTTTCCTGAACTTCCTTATGAATGATCTTCTTGTGTCTGCCGCCATCAAGATGTGTCTCATTTGTTTCTTTGCTGTCCATGAAACTCTCAACATTCTTCTTAGAAACCACGTCTCGGCTGCTTCAATCTTGTTCTGGCTTTGCTTGTTGACTGTCCATGCCTCACAACCGTGTAACAGTATTGGTTCTATATAGCATTCAAGAACTGTCTTCCTGATGTTAATTGATAGGCATTTGTTGGTAAAAATGCTTTTCATCTTCTTGAATGCTGTTTTGGCTTGGCTGATTCTCCTGGCTATTTCTGATGTGCATCTCCTGTCTGATGAAATGATCGTTCCCAGGTATTTAAACTTATCAACCTGTCTCAAGGTTGTGCTGTTTACTGTTATTTTGCATTAGGGGATTTCATGTTTTTTACTGATCACCGTGACTTCATTCTTTCTGCTCTTTAGTTCCAACCCCTTACCTTTGCTTTCTATTTCTAGTATATTCACAAGGTTTTGTAGGTCCCTTTCATTTTCTGCAATTAGCACGGTATTATCTGCGTATCGGATGTTGATCATTTTTCCTCCAACCTTTAATCCAGGGTCTTCCTCAAGGTTTCTCATGATGTTTTCGCTGTAAAGTGAAAACAGATCTGGTGACAAATCACAACCCTGTCTGACTCCTCTTTTGATGTTTTGGAAAGAGCTTATAATATATATTGTTTTCTATTCTCATTGCAGCTGTTTGTTCCCAATACATATTTCTGATTATTCTTAGATCTTTACCATCAGTATTGAGTCTTTCTAGTTCAGTAGTTGGTTGATCAATTCTTCATGTCTTACCCAATCGAAAGCCTTGGTATAATACTATGATCAACAAAGCATAAATATAAATCCTTATCCTTATTACTGGACCTCTGTATGACAGTTTTTAGGATGTATATTGGCTTTAATAATTCCTTTCCCTTCCACAAATCCACACTGTTCATCTGCTATTTCTCTTTTGATTCTATTCCTTGTCCTCATCATGATTATTCTGAATAGGATTTTTGTTACATGACTCATCAAACTGATTGTGCGATGGAGTTCGCATTCTGTAGCCCCTGTCATCTTTGGAAGTGCAATGAAAATTGATTTTGACATATCTTTGGGGATTTTTCCAGTGTCATAAATTTCATTTAGGAAGACTGTTATTTTTTCAATAGGCCTACCAAATTCCAACAGGGCTTCAATCATCTCTGTAGTAATGTTGTCTGGTCCTGGGATTTTTCCTGGTTTCATCTTTTTCAGTGCTGCTCTAACTTCATCTTTCATTATGGCTGGTCCTTCAAAGTTCTTTCTTATAGTTATAATGTGCTCTTTATTTCTGTCATCTTCAAAAAGGTCTTTAATGTACTCTCTCCATGTGTCTAATATTTTGTCTTTTTCCATGATAATCATACCATCTTTCGATTTTAAGCAACCAGTTGATGTGCATGTCTTTTTTCCTGTGGACAATTTCTTCAGTTCGTCTGTACATACCCTGAGGATCCATTTTGTGTCGGTCTTCTGTTTCTTTGCATTTTGTTTTCAGCCAAGCTTCCTTAGCTTCATTGCACCCTATTCCTGATTTCTTTGTTTATCTTCCTGTATATCTCCTCGCTTCTCTTTGCCTTCCTCCGTTCCTCCATCAAGCCCAAAATTTCTGTTGTCATCCAGTTCTTTTTTGCTTTTCTATCTACTTCAGGGATTTCTGCACAAGCTTTATTTATCGAATTTCTCAACTTTGTCCATTGTTTCTCACTGTCACTAACGTCTTCCAGAGCACTGAATTTGTTTTGAACATGTACAATAAAAATTTTTATCTATACTTCATCAGTCTTTAATAGTCCAAGATTTAGTTTGATATTGCTTTTGGTCTGTGTCTGGTATATAGTGATAGATATTCTATAAAATGTATCCAGAGAGGCAGAGAGAGAGTACATGTACTGTGTGTGTGTGTGTGTGTGTGTGTGTGTGTGTGTGTGTGTGTGTGTGTGTGTGTGTGTGTGTGTGCAAGCAAGCAAGCATGTGTGTGTATATGTGTGTGTATGTATGTGTGTGTGTGTGTGTGGTTCTTTTGGCAGACAAGTTGATAGAGATAATTCATTATTGAATGAATGTCACATTTGTTAGGCATACAGTACTCTCATTTAATCCTTTGACTCCCGTACCTTGTCCACCTGGATCCTGCATTGCCAACTGTGCCAGCAAAGCAGAACCATGACCCTTTGAGTCACCTGCCCTAGCCACTAGCTTCATGCAGGAAGCTGGTGGATAGGATGAGGAAGTCAAAGGGCTAAGTTTGTGCAGTTGGTGGCAGGATGCGGGAGTCAAAGGGTTAAATGTTTGCGTTGCAGATTTCAACTAAATGACACTGAAATACTGGTAAGCATATTATGTAATCATTACCATAAACTTTCAAATGATAACGAAACTAGTTGTTAGTTACGTACAAAGGTTGTGAGTTTATAGAAAATACATAATTGTTATTATTTTTTTTAAAGCATATTAAGACTTACTGTCAGCTGATATCAAGAATGTTGTCTGGAGGACATGTCTGGCAATTTTCAGCTTCATATGTTGGCAAGTGAGTAACTTCAGTAAGTTACTAGAATTTCTATGCTCACAGATGGAAAAACGTTAAGCCCATTAAGGCAATTAATTAGTTAATTACCTCTTAATCAAATATCAGTTCAAGATTGACACAGTTAGCTCAGCCAACCCTGCTTTTCTCACACTGGACCAAGCAGCAGGGAAGTTTCAGTCTTTTTCTCCTCATTTTTGTATCTGGTGTTTGTTTGTTTGTAATCTTACGCTTGACAAAGGCCACTGGCCAAAAATTTGCGCCTGTCTTGTCTTGTTGTATTAAATATGCGTTCTTATTCTTTTTTCGTGTTTTTTTGGTTCCTGTTTGCATGTACGCAGGCAGTCACACTTGTTTTGGATAACCCTGAAGTGATCGTTTTAGTCTGACAGATTTTACTCCAGGTTTGCAGCTGACAGGAATATTTCAAAGAACCAGCAGAATTGTCTGTACTTACAACATTTGAATTTAGTATGATAAATCAGACAGCACATTATCATTATTACTGCTAATACTAGACACTGAAATCATAATAACTTAATAAGCATTGTACTCTCTGGATGAGACAGACCCACTCATGCCATGCCCATTCAAATCTTGTTCAGTAATTATTTGAACTAACCAAAAGCCAAAACCAATAAATTTTTCTCAGTGTAAAGTTTTATTTTAGTTGCTTTCAGAAGCAGCAAGAAATGCTCTGAACTAAAAATTCAGTCTCCTCGCTTGAATTTGGCCAGAAACATCAATGGATCTATGCCTGACCTGTCCTCCCCCTCCCCCACACCTGTTGCTCACCCCCTCCATTTGTGGCATATAAACACACAATGAACAACAGACCAAACCAACACCCAGACGCAGAGACATAACAAAACTACTTCGCTCACCATGATCGCTTTCATCACATTTGCCTTCAACAACCGACTCCTTGGTGGTGGGTGACATGTTCACTCATCTCTTCATTCCAGTCAGCTTCAGGACTGCTCATTATTTTGCAAAATCATGGGCGCCAGGCTCTAAATTTTCACAGAGAAATCAAGACAAACATGTGGAGGAAGAATACAAACAAAAACAAGGCAGTTTTCTGAAGGCTGCTGGCAATCGTCAAATGAGTTTGGATCTTATGTAAACGCAAGCCAAGATAGTGTCCTATCGCGCTCTACTGTAAAGCCACGATCGTGGCCTATCATGCTCTAAGGGAACAATTGGTAAAATTAAAAATAGGTAACTGAACTCGGTAAAATAACTAGGCCCCTATGTAGTCTAACCTTTAAAGGAATAAAAACCTCAAAGATGTATTTCACTTTTTGAGGTACAGCATTGAACATGTGTACCGCATGACTGTATCTTTATCCTTGTGTTTGGTTCTCTTCTCCTCAAGAACAATGGTGATGGAGTTAGGAGATGTGGCGGGATATTTTTGTGTTGTACCATAGGGGCAAAACTTTAAATTAGTAAGCGTATGTACAGATTATCTTAGTTAAAGCAGCTTAGGCAAGGCTTGATTTAGGTATTTTTGTATAAGATTTGCAAGAGTGAGGGCTACCTAAATTGCACCATTTTCAAAAATTCGAGATCTGTGTGTTGAAAACAGGTTAGGCCGATATAAAAAAGCAAAATCTTAATTCTGTCAATGCAGCAGTTAGATGGAACAGTTAAAACTGTGAATATTTTAACATCAAGAAAGGAGTCTGCCAGGGATGCATCCTCTCACTGCATCTCTTCAACATATCCATGGAGCAAGTTGTGAGAGAAGCTGATAAGTGATATTGAAGATGTGGGAATAAAAATTGTTGGTTGAAACATCACAAATATGTGATATGCTGATGATGCTGCACAAATGTCAGACAATATCACTGACATGAAAAGAATTCTGTATCGAGTAGATGCGGTGGGTAAGAATTAAGATCTAAGACATCGCAATAAGAGTAGGAATGGCAAAACAGAAAATGATCCAACTCGTGGCTTTACAGTAGACTTCAGCTTAATGACGACAAAACAGAAGCTATCCTCATTGGCACCCGTCAGAAACTTTCTCAGCTGCCTCCTCTTTCTCTCCCATTATGTAACACATCAGTACCAATTTCTGATTCAGCTAAAAACCTTGGTGTCTGCATTGACTCTACCCTCTCCATGAACAACTTTGTTTCTCAAACTGCCAGATCCTGCTACTATCATCTCCATCGTATAAGGCTGATCAGGAAGTATCTCTCTGTCGAAACAACTGCAAAACTCGTTCTCTCCTTCATAATGTCTCGCATTGACTATTGCAATTCACTCCTGTCTGGTCTTCCTGCCTCCACCATTCACATCCTACAGCGAATTCAAAACAATGCTGCACGCCTTGTACTCAAAAAGAAAAAAGCTGACCACATATCTCCTCTCCTGGCACAACTTCACTGGCTCCCTGTATCAAAGCGCATACAGTACAAACTAGACACCATGTGCTACAAAAGCCTCAATAACGCAGCCCCCGATTACCTGTCAAGCCTACTTGAGATCTATGTTCCCTCACGTACCCTCCGCTCTGCCTCTGATCCTCTGACTTTTCGCTTTCCACGCACTAAGCTCAATACCTATGGTCCACGAGCCTTCTCTGTTTCTGGTCCACTCTCCTGGAACAAACTTCCTCTCTCAGTCCGTCAGCAACCTACTTTTGTCTCCTTCAAGTCCGCTCTCAAAACTCACCTTTTCTCCTCCGCATAAAATCCTAACCTCACTCAACCCCCCCCCCCCCCCCTCTGCAGCCTGTCTCCGCTCGGAGGGAATCACATGGTTATAATATATAATTGTATATGCTATGCTCTCTATAATTTTCCATTGCTTTTATTCTTGCTTTTATTGCTTTTATTCTTTCTCCCCATTTATAGCCATGCGTGTGTGTGGGTGTGTGTGTGTGTGTGTGTGTGTGTGTGTGTGTGTGTGTGTGTGTGTGTGTCTGTGTGTGTGCGTGCGTGTGTGTGCGTGCGTGCGTGCTTGCGTGTGTGTCTGCTTCAGCGCTTAGATTTGATTTTATCAAGATTTTGCGCTATATAAATATTGTAATTATTATTTATTATTATTAACTCAGTAACACTTGGAATGGTAGAATGAAACTAATACTAGTAATAGCCGCTAAAATCAATTGATAGCCCCAAAAATCAAACTAATAGCTGCTAAAATCAATTGATAGCCCCAAAAATCAAACTAATAGCCGCTAAAACCAATTGATAGCCCCAAAATTAAACTAATAGCCGCTAAAATCAATTGATAGCCCAAAATGTTTGATCTTGCCAGTAATGTTGTATGGCTGTGAAGTCAGGAAATGTAGAAAAGCAGATGAAAATAAGATTGATCAGGAGACACGTACTACATAACAACATTTTTACAGGGAAGAGTTGAAGCCAAAAGAAATAGGGGCAGACCACTCGCATCTTATATTCACGAACAACGTCACCAGTGTAGTGTTTTGAAGGTTTATGAGGCAGCAGACAAAAGTCAAGACCGGGATAAATAGAGGAGAGTTGTTGTGATGTCTGCTGTGGCAGCTGCCATGGCCCTCAGTGGTGCTGAGGGACTATGGGTGACAAGTTGTGCAATTTAAAACATGTGTATTGTCTTCCAAGTTCCACAGATCTTTTTATTTGGTGTGTGTAGGTCACTGGTGTGTGTGTCTTTGAGTTTATTTGTTGTTGTTGTTGTTGTTGCTTTTGCTTACAATTACGAACAATGTGTCTATTGATGTGTTGCAGGAGTTGCACGATTTGCGAAAGGAGCTGGGTGAAAGTCAGGCCACTTTTCAAGTTCTGAGAAAGAAAATCATTGCAACAGAGTGAGTGGGCAGAAGTATTCTTCTATTGAATGATACATATATATATATATATAAATATATATCAATTATCATTTATCAAATATGCATTAGTTTTTCCTATATTTTGTAAACTTTGTCTTTCTCCTCCTGTTCCAGGCAGCAGTATCATTAAGATAGATGATTCTGATGAATTCTAGAGAAAGATCTTGTTTTCATACAAATCTGTGACCTTTTTTATTTTTTTGTTTTTTTGTGGAGCACTAAAAGTCTTTTATTTTGTTACAAAATCTGTCTTGTTTTGACATATGAAATATATGTTCAGATTCTGTTTGAGTGTTTTTCTAGTTCCTGTTTACTTGAATGAAAGCAGTCACTTTATTTAGATTAATTAGTAGTACAGCGTATGTCAGGTCAGAGCTAAGTCTCTGCTAAGTATGACAGTAGACTGTACGACCTGTGCCTGTCTCCGCTACCTTGTGGGTTACCCCTTGGGTGGGGAAAGGCTATGGGAGTAAACCCAGACAGAAAATCCTGCAGCTGCATACTGCATAAAGGGCATTGCCACAGAGCACTGCTTGTGGTTTTGGCCATATGCTGCGACTTGCCATCTACTATTCAGCCATCTGTGTCTCCTATGAGAACAGCTGTCTTGCCTCGGTTTGCCCTGGACTTGTGGAGGCAGGTGGAGAGAGTTGCTGAGGCTCTGTGCAAACAACAGTAACTTACATATATATGCGCATGGCACCTGGTGCCAACCCCCTCACAATAAAGTGCTAGGTTGGACTTCATCAGCCATGATATACATATAGTATTACAGCAGTTTATAAATTATATTTTGAATGACAAGACAGATGTAAGGTGTGTTTGTGGTGGACTAAGCCCCTAAGAACACTGCTTGCTATTTTGCTTTGCCAGGTGGTGGTCAGATATGATCATTATATTTCGTTATTTTCATTTTTGGTGGTGACCTGGACAGACAGAAGTAAGCAGTCAGGTGGACTAAATTCATGTAGACTTGAAAGAAAATATTTTTGTTTTTGTTGTATAAGTCAAGAGAATAAAAAAGGTTTTTATTCTGTTGTTAGTAATGTTAAGAAACAAGCTTTGCCCCCATGTTTGCCTGCCATCTGACAACAGTAAGGATAGATTAGTCCTACTTATGCTAGGAGAAAGTCATTTAGAGAGTATGTACTTCTGGTGATTGAACTTTGAACTGAGTTGAAGAGAGAGAGAGAGAGAGAGAGAGAGAAGAGAGAGAGAGAGAGAGAGAGAGAGAGAGAGAGAGAGCTCAGTTATTTTATTTTTATTGGTCATAGAGAAATAATTACAGTGCAATTTAAATAGAACTTGGCAACTGATTTCATCGTGGGTTTTACACTTACCATTTTAGTTTACTTTCAGACTTGGTCCAAACTCAAGTTACTAATTTGTAATACATGCTTAAAAACAAACAAACAGACAGACAAGAAAAATGTAGAATTTTAATAGTGTATGAAAATGTACAGTCTTTGCTATTTTAAATTCGAATGAAAACAAAGTGTTAAAGCAGTTTTGTGAAGAAAAATTAGGATTTAATGCTACCAATTTTGAAGAACAAGGTCTCCCAACAGTGTAAAAATCGCTACTCACAGTTCCGTAGCTTTCGATGGCGTTCTCGCCATCTTCGTCAGCGCTCTAATGCTGTCTGCGTGAATCTCTACTCAGATCTCGCGAACATGGGATGAACCCAGTTCACGAGATCGAATCAGAGAATGGTACACCGGGGGCAGGGTGTAACGGCCCCGGTCCCTGTTGAGCGGGGGGTTGGTGGCTGCGATGTAGATGGCCTCCTTGACTCCTCGCTGGAACCACTTATTTTCTCTGTCCAGGATGTTGACATTGTCCGCACTGAATTGATGTTTTTCGGCGTGTAGGTGAGCTCCTACTGGAGAAGAGTCCCTCTTGTGTTCTGTTAGTCTCTTCTGAAGGGGGCGTTCAGTTTCACCGACATAATGTTGGTTACAGTCCTGGCAGTCTATTCTGTATATAATGCCAGCTTTGTCGAGTTTGCTGGTTTTGTCCTTGGGGGTGACCAGCTGGCTGCGTATGGTGTTGGAAGGTTTGGAATGTACAGCCACCCCCAGTTTTCTGATCTTTCTGGACAGAGCGTCACTCACACCTCCTACGTATGGGATGGTGATGTGTCCCTTGCGCTGGTGTTGTTTCACTGGCTGTTGGGATGCGGTGTTGGATTTCCTGCCTCCCGGGCTGTTCCAGGCCCACTTTTTGTAGCCCGAGATGGTGAGCACTTTTTTCAGGTGGTTTGTCTCCTTGTCTTTTGCCTCTTGGGTACTGCATATGGTGTTAGCTCTGTGGGTAAGGGTTCGAATCACTCCCAGTTTGTGTTCAAGGGGCTGGTGGCTGTCGAACTGTAAATATTGGTCCGTATGAGTTGGTTTACGGTAGACCGAGAAGGATAGAATGCCATCAGTTCTGGTGATGAGGGTGTCCAGCATGGCTATGGAGTTGTTCTGTTCCACTTCCCTCGTGAATTTGATGGCTGGGTGTTGGTTGTTCAGATGTTCTGTGAACTGTTCGACCAGTTGCTGGGGGAGGATAGTCATGGTGTCGTCTACGTAGCGCCCCCAGTATCGTGGTGGGGAGTGGAAAGAAGCCAATGCTTTCTCTTCAAAATCCTCCATGAACAGGTTGGCTACTATTGGGCTTACTGGGGAGCCCATGGCTGCTCCTTCTTTTTGTTGGTAGAATTCACCTTGGAAGGTGAAGTAGGTGGTGGTGAGGCAGCAGGACAAGAGTTCACATACGTCGTCCACTGTGAGAGATGTACGTTGGTGGAGGGTTTGGTCGTTTTGTAACCTTCGGCGTATGATCTCTATGCTTTCTTTCACTGGTACGCTGGTAAATAGGGCAGAGACATCATATGACACAAGGAGTTCATCATGAGCGAGGGTGTAGTTACTCAGTTTTTCCACTAGGTCAGCACTGTTGTGGATGTGATGATCTGTGTGTCCTACGAGAGGTGATAGGATGTCCGCCACAAATCTAGCCGTCTCATACATGATGGAACCTCTGGATGCGACTATGGGACGGAGGGGGACTTCTTTCTTGTGGACTTTGGGTAGACCATAGAACTTGGGGACGTCGGACACAGTTGGGTATAATTTCCTGTACTGTTCTAATGACAGGCGGTCCGTCTCTTTCAGGCGTTTCAGTGTGTCTTTCAGTTTGTTGGAAAACTTGGAAGTAGGATCTTTCTTGAGGCGTTCATATGTTGTAGTATCTTCCAGAAGTTTGCTTGCCTTCTCATAGTACATGGGTCTAGGCATGATGACTGTGGCACGACCTTTGTCAGCTGGTAGGATCATCGTGGCGTGTTCGTTCTTTAAATCCGCCAGAGCCCGTCTTTGGTCCGGTGTTAAGTTGGATTTCGGTAGTTTGGCCTGTTTCATGATTCTGACACAGTCTGATCTTAAGTGTGTGGCTTCTTCTGAATTAGGGCCAATATACCTGCAAGCTGTTTCAATGCTTGTGATGAGGTCTACCACTGGAAGCTTGTTAGGGGCTACGGCGAAATTTAGTCCTTTCTCTAGTACTTCCTGTTCAGGTTTAGTGAGTTGGCGATCTGATAGATTGATCACCCACCTCTCTTTGGTCTTTCTTTTTGTTTCTTCCGGTACAGGTGTAATCTCGCTTTTGTCATTCTGTTGTCTCCTGTTGTTTTTTGATGCTAGAAGTTCGAATTTCTTTCGATGGCGTTGGCGTACTTTGTCCCATTCTATTCGTCGTGTGTTGTTTAGCCACTCTTTGGTTTCGGAGAGCATAGCATCTGGTAGTGTGCTAGAGCTCAGTCTTTCCTCGAGGTCTTGGATTTTCCCTTCCAGACAAGTGATGCGGGTGTTGATTTGCTTGATGCGTTCGTTCATGAGTGCTCGTTGTGCCTGATTGATGATATTATTTGCTGCTGTTCCTTTCATCGGAGTTTTGATTTTTAGGCTGGTGGGAAAGACGCCGTGATGTTTGCAGTGCAGTGTGAAGTGTAGATGGTTCCTGAACTTCGCTAGGGAGCGGTGTAATTTCTCTGATTCACGAAAGGTAGTGATGATCGTCCGATCGTAATCGCGAATGAGACGTAGGGGAAGTTTCAACAGTTGGGGGGTAGACATAATGCTACCAATTTTGAAGAACAAGGTCTCCCAACAGTGTAAAAATCGCTACTCACAGTTCCGTAGCTTTCGATGGCGTTCTCGCCATCTTCGTCAGCGCTCTAATGCTGTCTGCGTGAATCTCTACTCAGATCTCGCGAACATGGGATGAACCCAGTTCACGAGATCGAATCAGAGAATGGTACAATTAGGATTGTTGTAGTTGTTTTGATTTCTGTTCTGTTTTTATTGAATTGACATTTCTTTTCATATGTCAGCGTGTTTGCTGTTACTGTTTCACTACTTGTATCTAGAGCCTGTAAAATCCTGAGCTACTGTATATATAGTGTAATACTTGATCATTGATTCCAGTATTGAAGTACTAATACTGTTATTTATAGTTTTGAATATTATTGACATTGTCTGTTGTATTAAATTTCATTCATACTGTTTGATTGTTTAATGTTTGTCTGTAAATTGCATCTCTTCATGACAGGTTTTGGCCTTTAGTGAATAAAAATTATTATTAAAATTGAAAATAATCTGAATGTGGATCTGTTTCTTTTTGCAGTTTGCTCATGAGGAAGTACAAAGACAAGACAGATGATATCCTTTTGTGGTGGATAGGCTTGATGAGTTATTAATTTGTTCAGAGCATTTGTCTCATTGGATGTGTCTGCTCATTGTTGTTGTTGTTTGGTTGACACTGTGTAGGCATAATGTGGCTGTGCTGTCTGTGTACTCCATCTTTAGTGGGTTACTGTGTAGTCTGCTGTTTACACTGCTTTTTGAGAGGGTGTGTGCTTGCTGGGTATTTGTGAGTTTTTGTTAAGTCACTGATCACTGATAAGGCTTACACTAGTGCAGGACCTTCTGTGCATGTGTGTGTGTATGTGTGTGTGTGTGTGTGTGTGTGTGTGTGTGTGTGTGTGTGTGTGTGCGTGCGCATGCGTATGTGTGCTTCTGTGTGTATGTGCATGTATGTGTGCTTGGGTGTATTTGTGTGCATGTGTGTGAGCGTGTGCTTGTGTCACTGTGTATGTGTGCGTGTGTGTGTGTGTGTGGGGGGGGGGGGGGGGATGGTGAGAGTAGAAATAGGCTCAGGCTAGGCCTGAAACTGAAAATTGAAAAAAAAAATTCTGTGTGCTGGATATGATTTTTGGATGTAATTTTGATGTTCTGCCAGTGAATTCTTGCCTACATCACACTTTGTTAATAGCCTTCTTTCTGTCAGATATGATGTTTGACATGATTGTGATGACCACTTGTGCTTAGATGGTGGCTTTTGAAATGAAATGATCCTTAACCAGTGTACAGTGTGAAGTGCGAGACAAGCAAATTGATGTTTGGTTTCACAAGTATGGGAAAAGCCAGAAGTAAGTATTTACTGTTACATGGAAACTTACCTACAATTAATTGATATGAATGGCAGTGTCACGAGTACGCTTCAGAGTGTGTGTGTGTGTGTGTGTGTGTGTGCGTGCGTGCGTGCGTGGCGTGCGTGCGTGATTTTAAAATTTTTCAGTTCAGTCACACTGTAAGTGACTTACGTCTTTTGCCGTGTATGATTGGGAGTAATACTAATAGTTTACATAAAACCAGAAGACACCATCTTATACATTTATTTACAGATATATTGTTTCATTTATGAATTTTGACTATCCTGTAACATGAAATTAATGCTGAAGTTGTTGTAATTATGTAATTGAATGAATATGTCTTTTTTTAAGTCTCATTTTTTACGCTACCTTCTATGGCTACAGAAGCTAGCACAGTTTTTACAGTGTGATATGACGATAACGTTGAGGATGATAATCATGATGTTATGGAGTTTCATCTAGGATTGAGACTGCATGACAGGGCTGTACTCTACACTTAACATCATGATATATTTTAGCATTAGTCAGACCTGAGAGATACAGGCACCTGTAGTGTGGGTCAGAAGATTTGACAACACCCTCAGTGACGCTTCTGTGACGTGGATGAGACTTGATTGTGTAGTCCCAAGTCTCCCATTGAGCCCATAGCACGCTCAACTCTGGGTAGGAGCCGTTTGGAGCTGAAAAATCCCACACTGATTTTTGAAGGGACTGGTTGGGATTCAAACCCACAGTGTTCAAGTGGATAGTCAGTTGTATTGATAAATTGCACCATGGCAGGTGGTCGTCAGTTAGTTGACTTGTGCTTCAGTGTAAAAAACTGTAACTGATATGAAAAATCTTTTATGTAATAATTCCCAAGTTTTCTTCTTTATTTTTCCATATCCATATTTTAGTTGTATTTTTAAACTGTTGATATGTTTAGTTTTACAGTATTTTACATGCAAAAGCAATAGTTGTTGAACATTTAGAGCATTTTTTGTTTGGTCATTTGTTTTAATCAACCTTATGATAAAGGTGGTGGTGATGGTGATGGTGATGATGATGACGTGTTGCAGCGAGGTGATGTTACTGGAGTCACAGCTGAAGCAAGCCTTGGGGGAAATGGAACCTGTCAAAAGGGTCAGTAATACTGGTTGACTGATGTACGCGCACACACACACACACGCACGCACGCACGCACACACGCACGCACTCACGCACGCACACACAGACACACACACACACACACACACACCACACACACACACACACACACACACACACACACACACACACACACACACACACACACACACACACACACACACACACACACACACACACACACACACCTGTCTGTATATCTGTCAGTCTGTCTTTCTCTCTCTCTCACACACACACATCCATGCACACACAGACACGCATGCATGCGCGCACACATACATACACACACATGCAGTCATACACACACACGCGCGCGCACACACACACACACACACACACACACACACACACACACACACACACACACACACACACACACACACCACACACCACACACACACACACACACACACACACACACACACACACACACACACACACACACACACACTCACCACACACACACACACACACACACACACACACACACACACACACACACACACCTGTCTATATGTCTGTCTGTCTTTCTCTCTCTCTCTCTCTCTCTCTCTCTCTCCACACACACACACATCCATGCACACACATACACGCATGCATGCGCGCACATGTACACACACATACACACACACACACACACACACACAGACACACACACACACACACACACACACACACACACACACACACACACACACACACACACACACACACACACACACACACACACACACACACACACACACACACACACACACACACACAGTTTCACCTTTTATCCCTCAGTCTATTCATCAGCTGTAAAAACCTAACCCTTTCTGTCTGTCACTCAAGAAAGCTGGGAGGGAAAGGGTTAAGTTTTCCTGCAGAAAGTTGGTGGATAGACCAAAGGATGGAAAGAGTTAACTCACTGGAATCCTTTTGGATACAGATTTCCAACACTACTTTTTGCTGGAGAGTGCGTTGAATGCATTCTTCTGACAGCTTTTAACCTTTTGACTCCCACACCGTATCCACCAACTACAAAAACTTAACCCTTTTACTTCCTTACCCTGCAGGAAGCTGTTGGATAGGATGAGGAAATCAAAGGGTCATGTTTTTGCTTTGCTTCAGTGGTTGACGATGCACGATGCTGGTGGACAGGGTGAAGGGGTCAAAGGGTTTGTGTGTGTGTGTGTGTGTGTGTGTGTGTGTGTGTGTGTGTGTGTGTGTGTGTGTGTGTGTGTGTGTGTGTGTGTGTGTGTGTGTGTTGTGTGTGTGTGTGTGTGTGTGAGTGTGTAAATCAGTCAGAGGGAGTTAAAATGTTGTGTCTTAGGTAACTGAATAATATTGTAGCTATTTCTTCATTTCCGACCACTTCTGTATGGGTTAGAATTGACCACTGTGCGTTTCCAGGATCATATGTCAGCAAAGTGACTCCCATGTGAAACAGGTTTCACAGTGTAGTGTGGATTTCTGGCTGTTTTTTGTGTGTTTTTTTTCCCCCAAAAGATATGCATAAATAAATGAAATCAACAGAGAAACAACAATACCCCATTTTTGTTTTGTGTTGGTATTTAATTGTGCACACACAAAAATTTCGATGATGTCAAGTAAACAGAGTACATATAAACATCAATAAAGGAAAAACAAACAATGACAAAAAAAACAAACAAAAACAACAACCAACAAACAAAAAAAATCAACAATCCCAGAATGTATTGAGATTCAAAGTCTAATCCTTTTGACTCTTGCACCCTGTTCACCAGCATCCTGCATTGTCAACCATGCTAGCAAAGCAAAGGTTTAACCCTTTGACTCCCTACAGGAAGCTGGTGGATAGGGTGAGGGAATCAGAGGGTTAAGTTTTTGCAGTTGGTGGATAGGGTGCGGGCATGAAAGGACTAAGTCACAGTGATCTAGAAAGTAAACATTTGGATGTAAAGCCATACATTACTTGTTTGATATAATTATAGCCATAGATCGTACGTTTGACATAAAATCATACAATGATACGTTATGTGTTTCAGGCCAAGATAGAGCTAGAAACAGAGATACAGAGACTGGAGAAAGAGAAAGAAAAACTTCAGAACCACTGAATGATGCTGAGGTGGGTTGTGTGGTGGGTGCTGTGTGTGGGTGGTGTGTGTGTCGTGTTGTGTCGTGCGTATATGTGTGTTGCGTATGCGTGCTGTGCGTGTGTGTGTTACATTGTTTTGTTTGTAATCGTACATAGGATATATAGTTTTCGTAACATTGATACTTTTGTTATTGTTTTTTATTATGTCCGCCAAGGTATAATTGAGCAAACATATATGCACAGGAATACACATTGTCATGATTAAAAGAAAAACAGCATGCAACCACATTTGTTGAAAGCCAATGAGGATTTTCTGTTTGAACGTCAGAGTTTTGACACTGCCTGACCCTACCTGAGGGTAACAGGTGATATTTGTCTGATCTCACCTGGTGGGTAACGGATCTTACCTGGTGGTAACAGATCTCACCTGGTGGGTAACAGGTACAGATTTGTCTGATGTCACCTGGTGGGTAACAGGTACAGATTTGTCTGATCTCACCTGGTAGGTAAACAGGTACAGATGTCTGATCTCACCTGGTAGGTAACAGGTACAGATTTGTCTGATGTCACCTGGTAGGTAACAGGTATAGATTTGTCTGATCTCACCTGGTAGGAAACAGGTACAGATGTCTGATCTCACCTGGTAGGTAACAGGTATAGATTTGTCTGATCTCACCTGGTAGGAAACAGGTACAGATGTCTGATCTCACCTGGTAGGTAACAGGTACAGATTTGTCTGATCTCACCTGGTAGGTAACAGGTAGAGATTTGTCTGATCTCACCTGGTAGGTAACAGGTACAGATGTCTGATCTCACCTGGTGGGTAACAGGTACAGATGTCTGATCTCACCTGGCGGGTAACAGGTACAGATTTGTCTGATGTCACCAGGTGGGTAACTGGTACAGATGTCTGATGTCACCAGGTGGGTAACAGGTACAGATGTCTGATCTCACCTGGTGGGTAACAGGTACAGATTTGTTTGATCTCACCTGGTGGGTAACAGGTACAGATTTGTCTGATTTCACCTGGTAGGTAACAGGTACAGATTTGTCTGATGTCACCTGGTGGGTAATAGGTACATATGTCTGATCTCACCTGGTGGGTAACAGGTACAGATTTGTCTGATCTCACCTGGTAGGTAACAGGTACAGATGTCTGATCTCACCTGGTGGGTAACAGGTACAGATGTCTGATGTCACCTGGTAGGTAACAGATACAGATGTCTGATGTCACCTGGTGGGTAACAGGTACAGATTTGTCTGATGTCACCTGGTAGATAACAGGTACAGATGTCTGATGTCACCTGGTAGGTAACAGGTACAGATTTGTCTGATCTCACCTGGTAGGTAACAGGTACAGATGTCTGATCTCACCTGGTAGGTAACAGGTACAGATGTCTGATCTCACCTGGTAGGTAACAGGTACAGATGTCTGATGTCACCTGGTAGGTAACAGGTACAGATTTGTCTGATGTCACCTGGTAGGTAACAGGTAGAGATTTGTCTGATCTCACCTGGTAGGTAACAGGTACAGATGTCTGATGTCACCTGGTAGGTAACAGGTACAGATGTCTGATCTCACCTGGTGGGTAACAGGTACAGATTTGTCTGATCTCACCTGGTGGGTAACAGGTACAGATGTCTGATATCACCTGGTAGGTAACAAGTACAGATTTGTCTGATCTCACCTGGTAGGTAACAAGTACAGATTTGTCTGATATCACCTGGTAGGTAACAGGTACAGATGTCTGATGTCACCTGGTAGGTAACAGGTACAGATGTCTGATCTCACCTGGTAGGTAACAGGTACAGATGTCTGATCTCACCTGGTAGGTAACAAGTACAGATTTGTCTGATGTCACCTGGTAGGTAACAGGTACAGATGTCTGATCTCACCTGGTAGGTAACAGGTACAGATGTCTGATCTCACCTGGTAGGTAACAGGTAGAGATTTGTCTAATCTCACCTGGTGGGTAACAGATACAGATGTTTGATCTCACCTGGTGGGTAACAGATACAGATGTTTGATCTCACCTGGTGGGTAACAGGTACAGATTTGTCTGATCTTGATGGTCGGCATATGCGGACCTGTTTGTGTTTGTGCTTATTCTTTTTTTACTACTCAGATACATTTTCATTTGAAAACAACAGCATCAACAAAAACATGCAAGTTCAAGTTCATATTGCTTATAGCCCAGCCGACAACTAGAGCCATATCAGGGCTAACACCACACCACAGAAATACCAACAACAAAGGTACAGTGTAGACTGTTACTTAATAATAATAATAATTAATAATTACAATATTTATATAGCGCAAAATCTTGATAAAATCAAATCTTACTTAATGTACTTGCAAGTTATACTGAACCAAAATGAATCAAAACATTTTTTTTTTCAAAGTGGTATCTTTTTACTTAACCCTTTGACTCCTGCAGCCAGTCCAACAGCATCCTTTGTCAACCATTCTGGAAGAGCAAAAACTTAACCCTTTGACTCCCTCACCCTATCCACCAGCTTCCTGCAGGAAGCTGGTGGATAGGGTGAGGGAGTCAATGGGTTAAGTTTTTGCAGTTGGTAGATAGGGTGCAGGTGGCAAAGGGTTAAGAATTAGATTTGAAACTATCAGCTGATGTAGACCAGACTTTACATTAGCGGCTGCTGGGTACAGGTGACCATTCTGTCTTGATGTTGACCATAGAGAAAAAACTTGAGTGTAGACTGCCCGGCAATAACTTCAGTTTTTTTCTTCAGCGACATTGTTTGGAATAGACCATTAGAGTTGGCTTCCTTGAACTACAAGTTGCTTTATGGAGTCAAAAGTTAAAGCTGTTGGAACATACAAAGCTACACACATGTTGGCTGAAAGCCGTCAGAACATACAAAGCTACACACATGTTGGCTGAAAGCCGTCAGAACATACAAAGCTACACACATGTTGGCTGAAAGCCGTCAGAACATACAAAGCTACACACATGTTGGCTGAAAGCCGTCAGAACATACAAAGCTACACACATGTTGGCTGAAAGCCGTCAGAACATACAAAGCTACACACATGTTGGCTGAAAGCCGTCAGAACATACAAAGCTACACTCATGTTGGCCGAAAGCCGTCAGAACATACAAAGCTACACACATGTTGGCTGAAAGCTGTCTAACATACAAAGCTACACACATGTTGGCTGAAAGCCGTCAGAACATACAAAGCTACACACATGTTGGCTGAAAGCCGTCAGAACATACAAAGCTACACACATGTGGGCCGAAAGCGTCAGAACATACAAAGCTACACTCATGTTGGCTGAAAGCCGTCAGAACATACAAAGCTACACGCATGTTGGCTGAAAGCCGTCAGAACATACAAAGCTACACACATGTTGGCTGAAAGCCGTCAGAACATACAAAGCTACACTCATGTTGGCTGAAAGCCGTCAGAACATACAAAGCTACACACATGTTGGCTGAAAGCCGTCAGAACATACAAAGCTACACTCATGTTGGCTGAAAGCTGTCTAACATACAAAGCTACACTCATGTTGGCTGAAAGCTGTCTAACATACAAAGCTACACTCATGTTGGCTGAAAGCTGTCTAACATACAAAGCTACACACATGTTGGCTGAAAGCTGTCTAACATACAAAGCTACACACATGTTGGCTGAAAGCCGTCAGAACATACAAAGCTACACTCATGTTGGCTGAAAGCTGTCTAACATACAAAGCTACACTCATGTTGGCTGAAAGCTGTCTAACATACAAAGCTACACTCATGTTGGCTGAAAGCTGTCTAACATACAAAGCTACACTACATGTTGGCTGAAAGCTGTCTAACATACAAAGCTACACTCATGTTGGCTGAAAGCTGTCTAACACACAAAGCTACACCATGTTGGCTGAAAGCTGTCTAACATACAAA
>JAPXFY010000021.1:69283747-69286247 GCA_030674185.1 Monoplex corrugatus | reverse complement strand
TTTTTTTTTTTTTTTTTAAATAGAAATGAGTCTTACTTGGGTTCAAACCTTCACATCCAAGGTGGTCAGGCATCTCGAAGTCAAGTTGCCCTTGTGACGGATGTCTTAATCTGTTAGCTATCAGACACTGGCAAGATATAGGGAAATTTAAAGTCTGATGTTTTAACCCTTTGACTCCCACACCCTATCCACCAGCGTCCTGTATTGTCAACCACGCCACCAAAGTAAAAACTTAACCCTTTGACTCCCTCACTCTATCCACCAGCTTCCTGCAGGAAGCCGGTGAATAGGGTGAATGAGTCAGTGGGTAAAGTTTTTGCAGTTGTAGACAGGGTGCGGGGAGTCAAAGGGTTAATCTCTGTTCCTCCAGGACCAGATCCTGTTTGAACTCTTCTCAGCTGCTTCTGCCATTGCCTTTAAGGACTGTGGTCCTCTTTCTTCCCAGAAATTGAGAACTGCTTTCTGTCAGAACTACAGAAGTGCTAACATGAACAGTATTAAGATCAGCTTCTTTCTGTCAGAACTATAGAAGTGCTAACATGAACAGTATTAAGATCAGCTTCTTTCTGTCAGAACTATAGAAGTGCTAACATGAACAGTATCAAGATCAGCTTCTTTCTGTCAGAACTATCGAAGTGCTAACATGAACAGTATCAAGATCAACTTCTTTCTGTCAGAACTATAGAAGTGCTAACATGAACAGTATCAAGATCAGCTTCTTTCTGTCAGAACTATAGAAGTGCTAACATGAACAGTATTAAGATCAGCTTCTTTCTGTCAGAACTATAGAAGTGCTAACGTGAACAGTATTAAGATCAGCTTCTTTCTGTCAGAACTATAGAAGTGCTAACGTGAACAGTATTAAGATCAGCTTCTTTCTGTCAGAACTATAGAAGTGCTAACGTGAACAGTATCAAGATCAGCTTCTTTCTGTCAGAACTATAGAAGTGCTAACGTGAACAGTATCAAGATCAGCTTCTTTCTGTCAGAACTATAGAAGTGCTAACGTGAACAGTATTAAGATCAGCTTCTTTCAGCTTATTGTTATTGTTGTTGTTGTTTAAAGCCCAGCCGACTGCATAGAGCCATATCAGGGCTATAATGACTTCAAAACTTACACAACTTCAACAGGGAAAAAAAAAAAGAAAAAATTAAATACACATATCAATGCGCACACATAATCTAAGGACATACCCCTGGCGTTGACCCTACCTGAATACAAATTTAAGTATACCTAAGGACACCAAAACGTATATAAAAACGGGCATAAATTTCCTAAAACTGCTTTTGCATATCTCACCACCTGAAAGCCAAAAATGTGCTACACATATGTACCCAACCCAATTATCAGAGTATGTAAGACCTCATCGAATGGACCAGCAAGATAGAAAATGATAGGAAGAAATGACAAGGGAACAAGGCAGAAATAAACACAATGAAAGACAAAAATAGAATTTCCAAAAGGTGGGGATACTATTTATACTGAAAAAGCCCTTGGCATCCCCATGGGGGGATTCTGTAGAACTATAGAAGTGCTAACATGAACAGTATCAAGACTGGTTGTCTTCAGTCCTAAGGACTACAGAAGTACCAATGGACTGTCTTGTTGATCAGATGGATGAGTGGCCATACTAGTTTGTTATTGCCTGGTATGAGCCTGGCTTACCTGTGTGCCACCAACAAGAATTTTGTATGTGTGGAGAGCGCTTGCAGTCCTTTCCCCACTCACTCACTCACCTGTCTGATGCTCGTAGTTCCACAGGTGAGGCAACTGTCATTTGTAGAACAGCATCAACAAGTTTGCTGTTTGGAGTATCTTGTCTCCAAGCCTCCCAAAAACCTTTCTCTGAGACACAGGGGATTTACCCAAGGTTTGAACCTTTTTGTGGATTTAAAATCAAAGTTGACTTTTTTCTTGATGAACTGGTTTGACAGGACTAACGAGCTCCATCTACCTGGATTTGATTTCCGTTCTATCTGTAGGTTTTGTGTAAACTTGTTGGTGTTGCCTCCTTTCCAAGTACGGTACATTGCACCTGGACCATCTCCGAAGGTCTCATGGAGAGATGGGGGGTGGAAAGAAGACAAATGTTATCAATTTAATGTTACCAGTTTGTTTTTAAAGACCTTTAGCATTCAGACATAGCTCAGAATATGTGCGTGCACGCACACAATACACACACACACACGTTATCAGGTGTGTTTTTTTTTTAAAGACTGTTAGGATTCTGACATTGCTTAGAATGCACACATGCATGCACGCGCGTGCACACACACACACACACACACACTCACACATACACACACCACACACACACACACACACACCACACACACACACACACATACATACACATACACACACACACACACACACACACACACACACACACACACACACACACACACACACACACACACACACACACCAACACACACACCAACACACACACACACACACCAACACACACACATACGCACGCAGGCACACACTCACACA